>CAIGQQ010029389.1:0-12500 GCA_903798035.1 Danio albolineatus
GCATATGTGGGAAAAGCTTCACCTGTAAAGGAAGCGTTGACGTACACATGCGCATTCACACAGGAGAGCGTCCGTTTGCGTGCATCCAATGTGGGAAGAGTTTCACATGCAAGGGCACGCTCACGTGTCACGTCCGAACGCACACCGGAGAGAAACCGTACACGTGTCCTCAATGCCAAAAGAGTTTCACTCACAAGGCAAGCCTCCGGTATCACATGAGACTTCACACGGAGGACGGACCGTTCATATGCGGTCAATGCGGGAAATCCTTCGCGCAGAAGGAATACCTCAAGCATCACGTTAAAATCCACTACGCGGGGAAACCGTTTACGTGCGACCTTTGTGGGAAGGGGTTAACGTGTAAGGGAAGTCTGAAGGTACACATGCGGATTCACACCGGAGAGAAGCCGTACACGTGCAACCACTGCGGAAAGAGTTTCACTAATAAAGGAAATCTTAAAATCCACGCAAAGATGCACACGGAGGCGAGCGCGCTCACTTGCGTTCAGTGCGGGAAGAGTTTCACGCACGAGGAAAACCTCAAGAGTCACATGAGAATCCACACCGGAGAGAAACCGTTCTCGTGCCATCAATGCGGAAAGAGTTTCGCTCGGAAGGTCATCCTGCAGAATCACGTGAAAACACACTCCGGAGAGAAGCCGTATACGTGCCATCAATGCGGGAAGAGATTTACAGATAGAGGATATATAAAGCGGCACATGCGCAGTCACACCGGAGAGAAGCCCTTCATCTGTCCTCAATGCGGGAAGAGTTTCACTCACAAAGGAAATCTGAAGATTCACATAAGAATCCATACGGGGGAGAAGCCGTCCAAGTGTCCCCAATGCGAGAAGAGCTTCACGCATAAAGGACAGCTCAAGGATCACATGCGGATCCACTCCGGGGAGAAACCCTACGCCTGTCCGCAATGTGCGAAGACTTTTAAATGCAAAGGACACCTAAAGACGCACTCCAGAACGCACAGCGGAGTCAAACCCTACTCCTGCCTGCAATGCGGGAAGAGTTTCACCGTTCAAAAAAGCCTGAATGTGCACATGAAGTATCACTCCGGAGAGAAGCTGCACGAGTGCTCCGAGTGCGGGAAGAGGTTTGCGGAGGCTAACACTTATAAAATGCATCTGCTCATTCACTCCGGGGAAAGACCTTACTGTTGCGATAAGTGCGGGAAGAGGTTTATTTTGGCGGCGCGCTTGAAGGCGCACCTGAAGCTGCACACGGATGAGAGACCGCACGTGTGTTCGCTGTGTGGAGAGAGCTTTAAACTAGTTGGGAGTTTAAGATCGCACCAGAAAACGCACACAAGCGAGAAATCCCACGTGTGTCCGGAGTGTGGAAAGTCTTTTATTAGAGCGAGTTACTTACAGAGGCATCGGCGGATACACACTGCAGAGACGCTGCTGAAGTTAAACTGAGTTGATGCATTCGAGAAATGATTCGGAGACATTATGAATGCATTGCGATTTGCTTTTGGATGGATTCTGAGGTTAGTTTTGACCAGTAGACGGCGCTGTATGGCTTACGAATGTATTCTGAAAGCCTTCAATTCCTTACACGCACCACTTGAACCCACAATAAACCTACAATAAGTAAGTAAAGTCAGTATATATAAAAGATATATCAAGTTGTTTTGAATAATGGCAGACAGGCTTATTAGCAGCCCGACATAAGGCGCAACACTGTTATATGAGCCTAAAGAGCTTTATTCTGTGAAAACAACCTTCTGGATGTACTTTATTCCCATTATTACATGGGTTCTTGCCACAAAAAAGTAAGAAAATAGACAAAACATTGCTTTTGGATGGATTTTGAGGTTAGTTTTGACCAGTAGATGGCGCTGTATGGCTTACAAATGTATTCTGATTGCCTTCAATTCCTTATACGCACCACTTGAACCCACAATAAACCTACAAGTATGTAAAGTCAGTATATAGAAAATATATATCAAGTTGTTTTCTCATAATAAAGCCAGACAGGCTTCTCAGCAGCCCGACATAAAGCGCAGCACTGTTATGCCCCATTCAAACGGGGCTTCATCGTCAATGCTTGATGGAGGGCGTGTCTGAAGTTTGGCGCTGACGCGATCGTCATAGTAGCATCAGCCAATGAAATTTGACCGGAGCTCAGCAACTCTCCGATATGAATCCCGGTATATATATAGCGATTGGTCATAAAGGACCTGGTGATTTCCGACTGCAATGATGAGTTTATCCTCCATTTTAAAATGTGTCCTCCGTTTACCGCTATCAAACTGTATGGACGCTATTGGCTACTCTCTGAGCTGGGATATTTGCATAAAGTGATCTGATTGGCTGGCGCTTCCGCTGGCGCTTGAAATGTTGAGAATTTCTCAACCTCTGCAGCGAGCAATGCGGCGCCGACGGATACACAATGCAGTTCGGCAACGCCTGACGTCACCCATTCAAAGTCAATGGGAAGCGTTGGCTTTGACGCCCTGTGTGAATGGGGCGTTATATGAGTCTAAAGGGCTTTATTCTGTGAAAACAACCTTCTGGATGTACTTTATTCCCATTATTACATGGGCTCTTGCCACAAAAAAAGAAAGAAAATAGACAAAACATTGCTTTTGGATGGATTCTGAGGTTAGTTTTGACCAGTAGATGGCGCTGTATGGCTTACAAATGTATTCCGATTGCCTTCAATTCCTTACACGCACCACTTGAACCTACAATAAGTAAGTAATGTCAGTATCTAGAAAAAATTAATCAAGTTGTTTTCTCAGAATAATGGCAGACAGGCTTATCAGCAGCCCGACACGAAGCGCAGCACTGTTATATGAGCCTAAAGGGCTTTATTCTGTGGAAACAACCTTCTGGATGTACTTTATTCCCCTTATTACATGGGTTCTTGCCATAAAAAAGAAAACAATTTTGACAAAACGTTCTTATGAGATTCGTTATTTTGGCCGCACAGCTGAAGCTGGATACGGATGAGAGACCGTGCACACACGCAAGTGAGAGATCTCATGTGTGTCCGGAGTGTGGAAAAGCTTTTATTAGAGCGAGTGATTTAAACAGTCATCAGCGGATACACACTGCAGAAACACTACTACAAGGGTGAAAATTAAATTAAATTGATGCATTCGAGAAATGATTCAGAGTTTTTACGAATGCATTGCGAGTACATCAAATGTTCTCTGATGGCCTTCAATTCCTTTCACACAGCACTTGTACCTACAATAAGTAGGTAAAGGATATTTAAAGTACATCTAGGAGGTTGTTATCACAGAATAAAGCCCAAAAGGCTTATCAACAGCCTGACGTGAAGCAGAGACTAAAGGGTTTATTCTGTGAAAACAACCAGCTGGATGTACTTTATCCCGGTTATTACATGGCTTCAAGTCACAAAACATAAAAAATAGACCAAATGTTGAGCCGTAGTATTTTAGCAGCGCTCCTCAAGCTGCACACGACTGATTTGAGACTTTCTGAATGCATTGCGATTCTCTTTTGGATGGTGTTTACCAGCAGGTGGCGCTGTATGCTTTACAAATGTATTCCGATTGCCTTCGATTCCTTACACACACCACATTCAGATATAAAACTAAGAAAACAAACTTGGTAACCTTATTGTGATGCCTCGCTAATGCTCATCTGCTAAATATCTGCTTCATACTTCAGTTAAAAAGGTTGGCTAGAAAAAAAAACCACACTCATCTCAGTCACCCTTAAAAATAAAAGTCCCAAAGGGAGATTTTCCAGCTGACATACACATTTTTATTTAGTGGAAAAAGCTATTTTATTTATTTTCTTAGTTTAATACAATTGTGTAATAATCAAAACAACTATTATTCACTAAATAACTTTTAGTATAAACATTTTGATATACATATTTACTTGTTTTATGGAACTATCAGTGCCAAAAAAACACAGTGTGCATGAAAACTGGTTTTAATAAGAGGTGCTCATTGATGTTTCTATTAAATTGCTGCAAAAACACTACATTTGGAGCCTACATTACACTATATTCTGAAGGCAAGTTGACTTCAGCTGCATTTTGTAAATATTTGTGCACTGCATGTCTTGTGTTTTTCAGAACAAAAACACTCATCTCTTCTAAACCTGTACGACTGCTGAATGATAATACAGTTATATTGACTTTTATTGGCATTCTGTATTCTTGTTTACATATTTCAATGCTTGTGACCTTCTGTGTTCTGCCTTCATATATATCTTGTATTAATAAACAGATCATTTTTCTGCCAACGAGTGTTTGTGGAATTAAATTGACATTAACATTGTTTAAGCAGTGATTTTACCATGTAAACACATTCATACTACCTCCGAGCTTCATTAATCAGTCTTCTTCAGAAGCTTTGTCTTTTCTCTGCAGTGAATTATGTTTATTCTCATTGATAACACCCCTATAGTGTCTTATTTTTGTGATAAAATTGAAGAAATTAATGCTTAATGACAAGAAAATATAGACTTTATATAGCCAGCCATATATAAAAGTCAGTTTAAGTATATGGAATATTCACAAACTATTAAAAAAACTATAGGTTTTAGCTTTAGACTCTAGTTTAACCGTATATATTTATATAAGGTATTCTTTTTGATATGTTTTGGGATCATTCCAACAATGAATTAAAAAAGCGTTATCGGGGTCTTTTATTTTGCATTTATCAACTGTGCGTCTTTACGTCACGACGTCAGGACTCCGCTGCGTGCTGTTATTCCACAGAGGAATGTGTTTGGGTTTTGGGGCGCCATTCATTCTTTAAGGTGTGTAAAACATGATTTAAAGTTGTTTTATCAGTGTGTTCTTGCAGTACAATGCTGATAGATGATTCTTCTTCGCTAATGATAATAAATAAATGCATTTATAGCGTCAGTTATGACTTTGTTTTGCTGTCGGGGTCGTAAATGGCGCCAAAATGAATGTATGTTTACTGAGTAAGGGTCGTACATGCTTGAGGAAGACGGCGATATACGCGCCATTCTAATAAATAATGCTGTTTGTGAACTCCAGGTGAAGCGGATAAACATGGAGTTTGTGGTTAAAGAAGAGATTGAGGAGTTGATCATCTTCCCAGAGCCCTGCAGAGTCAAAGAAGAGCAAACCGAGGAGCTGCTGGGTCAGTGTCCGTTCCTCAGTTAACTGTGCACGAATGCTTCGGAAACTAGCCCAGTGATATCAAAACTAAAAGAATGCCACAGCAATTCCTGATGATATGCATTAAATACAATTTCCTCTAAGGAAATAACTGTATATTAGTATTTATAAAGATTGTTGTTATAAAAACATCTTGCCTATTGCCTAAATGTGCCATATACTGCATTAGTTCAATAGGTTCATAGTTGTTCCCTGGTATCTATATATTAGTAGTATATTACAACTTATGTAGGTAAAAACCCCTCTACAAACGGTTTTATGTGCCCCATTATTACTCTAAAATAGCCCATAACGTCAGAAGGTCCTTATTGACCTTATATGGAAGGTGTCATGAATATTAACGAGCTCAGCTCTGACTAGTTATTCATTCATTCATTAATTTTCTTTTCGGCTTAGTCCTTTTATTAATCCGCGGTCGCCACAGCGGAATGATCCGCTAGAGATGCACGGATGGGCTTTTATTTCATCCGCAACCGCATCACAAAACTCATCATCCGTCCGCCATCCATCCACATTTTTAACCAATTTTTAAAACCACACCTGCCCGTCATCTGCTGATTGGCCTCTTTATTTGAACGGCTTATTCCTTTTTATTGTTAAATGAATGTTTCTTTATTGATTATTAGAGAATAGAGAATGACTTTAATGTAGACATGTAGTTAATCCAAACGTGCAAGCCAAATCCAGCATTAATTGACGACGCTTTGAAGTGACGCTAAACGATACGAGGACGTGTCTTTTCACTTGATTCGATTCCTCGGTCCTCGAGTCTTTCTTGCGTCCTTCCCTCGCATCCCGGAGGGGTGGAGCTAAGACACGAGGAAAGAAAGCAAGGAAAGGAAACGAGGATGCACAAATAAGAAATGAGAAGCGCCCTATAAAGCTCTCAGAATATCAGCAGTGAACTCCGGCTCCAATCGGCGCACAGGGACAAAAATAAATAAATAGCCTAAATTAAACGCACTGTACGGTACAATTTTTTGGTACAATTTTTTGGTAAAACCGCCCGCCACCCGCCCGAATTTAATTAAAATATTATTTTTCGTCACGTCATCCGCCTGATCAGCGGTTTATTCGCGGCTGTAACCGCCAACCGCGCATCTCTATGATCCGCCAACTTATCCAGCTGCAATCCATCTCTGGGAAACATCCATACACACTCATTCACACTCATACACTACAGACAATTTAGCCAACCCAATTCCCCTATAGCGCATGTGTTTGGACTTGTGGAACCGGAGCACCCGGAGGAAACCCACACCAACACGGAGAGAACATGCAGACTACACACAGAAACACCAACTGACCCAGCCGAGACACGAACCAGAGACCTTCTTGCTGTGAAGTGACAGCACTGCCTACTGTGCCACCATATCGCCTCTGACTAGTTAATTCTTTTTAATTTAATGGGTGCTTTATTTATTTTTATAACACAGAGACGAGTTTAAAACAACTCGTCTTCGTGGTTTCAAGCGATTATGGCAAAAATGCAATCTCGATAATTCTTTTCTATATTGAACGGTAACGATATATATATTTAAGTTTTGAATGCTTCCACTTTTAAGAGTATCCCACCCGTGACTGAAGGCGGATGCTGCTGGTGGGAAAGTGAAACGAGAGCGATAAACAAACACTGGGTGATGCAGCATGACCTATTCTCAGCTGATAACTTTCAGCAGACAAATATTTGGTGAATCTCTAATATCAACACAATTATAGATTACTGTTGCTGCATATTTCTGGCGTGTGGTTCGCACTTAGGATCAATATCGAGTTAAAATGTCCAGAGCTTATCTTCATTAACATAAATTTTATCATGATTCAATATGATATGGTTCATTGGCCCAGTCCTATTTCAAGGTGTCCTCTGAAAACAGCCGGTTGCTACAGCAGTAGAGCTTCTTGACTATCACGCCAGTATGACAGTGTAGTTTCTAGCATTATTGGCCTATAAAATAGTGATTTATTTTAGTTTTCAGTCAGTTTTATTACACAATGAAACTACCGAAGACTTAAGCTTTAAATAGGAAAATGATCAACTTATTTTTATTTTTTCTGAACGAAATGCTAACGGTCTAATCCGATTCAATTCATTATGCTAAGCTAAAAGTGGCCCCGCCAGAACAAGACTTTAGCTGTATGGTTTCAAAAAGGGTTCAATTCAACAATTAAAAAAGTGCCCCTTTTCTGCATTATAAAGGTCTGTATGTTTGTTTTGGGGTCTCTATCAACAGGATTTTTTAAAATAGTTGCCCTTTAATGCCTCTGCGCAAAAACAAAATGATCAATAATAATCGGATTTTCTTTTGGCTAACATTTGTTTTAACATCTCGTTATTCACAGATCCACAAGTGAAAGAAGAAAGCGAAGACCTGAACATACAGACACCCGAAGATTTCAGGACGGAGGAAAAAACGAACTCACGAAAGAGAAGCGCCAAGGGCGACATGACCTGTCACGATTGTGGGAAATCATTTAAATACATGAGCCACTTCACATCCCACAGCAGAATCCACAGCGGAGAGAAACCTTTCACCTGCAGAGAGTGCGGGAAAACATTCAACCACAAAGGAAACCTGAAGATTCACATGAAAGCTCACGTGGGGGTAAAGCCGTTTGGGTGCCATCACTGCGGGAAGAGCTTCATCCACAGAGGACACCTGAACGACCACATGCGCATCCACACCGGAGAAACACCCTACGCTTGCACACACTGCCAAAAACGCTTCCGGTTTAAACCCAGCCTCACGTGGCACATGAAGAGTCACACACAGCCGCAGCGCTGCATGTGCCAACAGTGCGGACTCCAGTTCACAAGCACCAAAACACTCCGACTGCACACCAGAACACACATGCAGAAGAACCCCTTCACCTGCATCCAGTGCGGGACGGGCTTCAAGTGCATCAAAACCCTTCAGAGGCACACGAATACACACACTGAAGAGTGCCCTCACAAGTGTCCACACTGCACCAAGCGGTTCATTCATAAAGGACACCTCAACGAGCACCTGAGGACGCACACTAAAGACAGACCCTACGATTGTGACGTCTGCGGGAAGGCGTTCAATCACAAGGGCTACTTAAGTGTCCATCGCAGAATACACACCGGAGAGAAACCGTACGCCTGCGATCACTGCGGAAAGAGCTTCATTCACAGGGGACACCTTAATGATCACGTGAAAGTGCACACTGGAGTGAAGCCGCACACGTGCCCTCACTGCGGGAAGACCTTCAGCTATAAGGCATACTTCAATGTGCACCTGAGGACTCACTGTAAGGTGAAGCCGTTTGCCTGTCATTACTGCGGGAAGGGTTTCATTCATCGAGGACACCTGAATGAGCACCTGAGGATCCACACTGGGGAGAAACCATACAAGTGCGCTCACTGCGGACTGACGTTCACGCATAAAGGAAGCCTGACGTGGCACATGAAGGTTCACATTGGAGAGTAGAGGTGATTGAACATCTAGTGTTGGGGAATACATCACAAGTAATGCAATAATGTACTTACTAATACTTACTAAGTAGGGCTGTGCAATATGGACAAAATAATCGTATTCATTCATTCATTTTCTTTTCGGCTTAGTCCCTTTATTAATCCGGGGTCGCCACAGCGGAATGAACCGCCAACTTATCCAGCATTTATTTTACGCAGCGGATGCCCTTCCAGCCACAACCCATCTCTGGGAAACACATCCATACACACACTCATACACTACGGACAATTTAGCTTACCCAATTCACCTGTACCGCATATCTTTGGACTGTGGGGGAAACCGGAGCACCCGGAGGAAACCCACACCAACACGGGGAGAACATGCAAACTCCACACAGAAATGCCAACTGGCCCAGCCGGGGATCGAACCAGCGACCTTCTTGCTGTGAGGCGAACGTGCTAACCACTAGGCCACCGTGACGCCCAAAATAATCGTATAATGGACAAAATAAATTTTATTTGCGATTTTGGCAACTTTTTTTTTTTAAACGCGCTACACACACATTCTATATGTATTTAGTAAACAAAAAGCGCAGAACAAAACATTTGACAATGAAATAACACAGAATTAAGTTTAATAAATAAAACCGTAGTAAAACGGTCTTTAAAACAGACGACATAAACTAACTGAAGATGAAGTAACCTCAGCTCTAGTTAAACACATACTGTACACAGCAGCACTCACTGCTGGATCAACAACACTGTAATAAACTGTGTTAAAAACAGACAACATGAAGAAATAAAGATGAACTAACCTCAATTCCAGTCAGAACAATAAATAAACACTAATGTCAATCAAAACCACCTATTCGGTTTTTCCACTCAACTTTGTTGTGTGCAGAGTGAGCTCTGATTGGTTAACATCTTTCTTCCGCTCAGCTTAATTGGCCGGTGTGCTGCGTGAGCTCTGATTGGTTAACATGTTAAAATCATGCACACAAGAACATGAACAAAAATCTAAATAAATTAATAGATAAAATTGCAGCCTTCGCGATTTAGAAATTGCACGTGCTTAAATTATTTTGCGATTAATTGCACAGCCCTATTACTAAGTGAAGAGTAAGGTTGTGCATTACTTTAGCAAATTAAGTCATATTTGAGTTACTTCCTTAACTTTTAAATAATAAACAGCTGGATTTACATGAGCGTTAAATCCGGCACTGGATGAGAGTGCAGGAACGGACAGAAAGTAAAAATGGCTTTGGCTCTTATTTCAAGTATTCCTGTTATTCTAAACACATCAAGAAAAGGAAAAGGGGATTATAGTCCTAATGCACACTGATTTTACTGCACTAATAAAACAAGTAGGAACAAACACACTCAGGCCCCGTTTCCACTAGTGCGTTTCAGTTTTAAACGGTGTTTTAGCATGAAAGCCATCCGCGTCCACACTAGCGTTTCCCCCAGCGTTTCTGAACAGATCTCCGTCCACACTACTCCACCACAAACGTATATCACGTGACCATTGGCGCACTCTGGGCATGCGTGTTCAAGTATAAACAGGAAGCACGTGTCTCGCTCGGCGTTTGGTTATTGTTAGTCAACAAATGCTGGTTGAACGATGAACGCGATGGTAAAGAAAGCAAGAGAGGTCTTTTAGTGGACAGACGACGAGGTCGAGCTGTTACTTACAGTAACAAATGAAGATAAAACATCCATGGCTATCCAAAATACAGTGTTTACAGTGAAGGCTGGTCTGCCGGTGGCGTTATAGTCATGTGATAGGGGCTTGACCAATAAGGAAAGGATACGCAATGACCCAAAAGCCCCAATGGAGTAGTGAATCTCAGCATCACGCCTCCGTGTTCAGACGTCTCCGTTTCCCCCATCCACACTGAGACGCAGCAGCAGCGCTTTAGAATGAACACGGCCTCTCCAGCGCTTACTAAACGCTCCGTTTTCAGCGCTCCAAAACTCCGGCGTAGTGTGGACGGATGGAGCAACCGTAGCAGAACTGATGAGTTTTAAAACCAAAACACATTAGTGTAAACGGGGCCTCAGTTCAAGCCAACTTGGCATATAATTTACAGCGTCGTGCATGCGTAACGGCGGGTTCTAGCATCTGCGCCACACTAGCCACAATGAAAGAAACTGTCTTGCTTTAGCTCTGCAAAATCTGCGAAGAGAAGGGAAAGGGCCGTCATTGCAGCTTGCGCCTATGGTTTATATATGGAGTCCTCCATCTCTGTAGTGTGACTCATCTCCACACAGGGGAATGCTGCGTTCACACCAGATGTGGTAAAAGCGTCAAGCGCGAGTGATTTACATGTTAAGTCAATGCAAAGACATGAATAGACATCCTGCGGTGCGTAACACCCGAGTTTGAAAATCTGAACTTCAGTGGACATTCGCGCCGCGTTAACCAATCAGGAGCTTGCTCTTGTGGGGGTGTGATTATGACGTAGCGCCTGTTGTTGGTGTCCCAGGGGAAATCCTCCTGCCGACATCGACAACAGTTCATCAAACTGGGCTCGGCTCAGTCAGAAGCACCGCTGAAAGCCTCCATCATCCTGCAGATTTTAGCTCCATCTTGACTCAACACACCTGAAGGATGTTTCTAGAAAGCCTAGCAAGAGCTTGATTAGCTAGCCCAGGTGTGTCTGGATTGGGGTTGGAACTAAACTTTGCAGGACACTGGCCCTCCAGGACCGAGTGTGGACACCCCTGATCTAGTGCACTCAGACACGGCTCCAAACGAATCCACACTGTTTTTCAGTCTTCATAGATTCCTCAGGAATTGAGGAACATGCTGTTTTAAATGCGTTTGTGACTGTTTGAGATGTCGAACTCAAGCTGAAGCGCAGGTCAGATGGACTTTCGAAGAATCTCATTTGCAGTTTGTGAATGTAAACAATCTGCAAAGCTGTTTATAAAAAAGTGCACGAATAAAGATTCTGCCACAAGAGAACGATTCTGCTCTGAATTGATTCAAATGGGGAAAAAAATAAAATAATAAAAATAATAAATTTCACAGCAAATTGATTCTAAAGGCTCGTACACACCGGGACGCTTTTAGTTTGCGTTTATTTCAGGTCAGCTTTTTTCAAGACGTTTTTCCGCATTCAAGCCCAAACGATTTTCTCTGGCGTCGAGCAGAAGAGTCTGCAGAATCACTCCTTGCCGTTAGATGGCTCACAGGGTGGCGACAAGCTTCTGACACCCGCTTGTTACACAGAAGAAGAAAAGAGAAAGTTTACACGCTTGTTGTTGCGATCGGCAAAGCATGGATGGTTCAAGCTGCAGCTCTAGCGATGAAGAAATGATTATTGTTCACCAGTGCAGTCAGCAGCTCCACGTCCATATCGCCTCTGGGCATCTTCTTTACGGTGCACTCGCATTGACAGTTCTGCGCGTTGGTGTGCACAATCACATCGGCGCCCTTTATTTAGTCACGAGGTGTCAAACGTCGACCGAAAACGCGAGCAAAAAACGTCTCGGTGTGCACGGGCCTTAATATTAACATATTCTGAGAAAGTAACTATGATTTCTGATCCTAGATGCATTTAAATCTGTTGTAGGAGACTTGAACACTTGCAGGACACTTTAAAATGTGGCGTGAGCTGCTCTTTAATAGCTAACAAACGTGGTGGAAAGGCTTACAACTGCTGAATAATGGCTATGTTTAAGGGTGTACTCACGCTATGTTATCTGCACCGTGCTCAGGGCCGTTTCCTGGAGCGTTTGAGCAGTGTGAGTGCTCTGAATCGGGCTCAGGCGTGGTTCAGTTGTTAGAGGTGTGTCTGAGCGGTGCGGTTCACTTGGGCTTTGGCGCGGTCCGCTTGTAGTGTGAGTGCAGAGCGCGCCTGAGCCCCAAACTGAAGAGGAGACGTGACTTTAGGGACTGTTTGAT
>CAIGQQ010029390.1:0-13339 GCA_903798035.1 Danio albolineatus
ATTATTATTATTTTTCCTAAAAGCTAGTATAACAATCAGATAATAGACAATAACTATCTTTCTAAATAACAGCATTCATTAAAGAAATAAAAACATCTTCCCTTTAAGTAGTTTTAAATCACTGAACATGCCAATTTCATTTTTAGTCAGTGTTATTAACATAATTTTAAAATCAACCAGTGCAACTCAAACATCCTGTACTGACAATTAGACTATAAGTAACATAAAACACTACACATAAAAGTGATGCTGATTGACTTTGAAGCATTTTTCATACTGAACAAACAAATAAAAATAATACAATGTGCAAAGCAATAGCTTCAGTTCTTTTCATGAAAAGAACAAGTTGTAAAAAATTATCAGAAAACCTGAGATGATGAATAAACATACATTATTTAAACGTCTTAAGAATACACCACCCCTACAGTTGACAAAGTTCATAAACCAAACTATTTTAAAGAAGAAATATTAAAATTGTGAACAATTTTCATTCACAATAAGTGAACGTTTTATCATAAAATTCCTCCAAATGTAATTAAAAAATGGGAAGTGCAAAGATTGAAAATTGAATTTACCCAAAATCCAAGTCAGAAGAGAAAGTCTTGTCATTGTGATCCTTGCGTTGTGTAGACATGTAGGTATATGTACTTCTGCTGCTTTCAAGACAGGAGCACTCAATCAGTCATTTCCCCATAACCATCCTTGCAAAAAAGTGTTTAGTCAACCAAATTTAACATCCCTTTTCTTTTTATCCAAGAATACAGCCAGATTTGAGCACTCTGCAATTTTATAAGCATCAACAGTTGCAAAATCAATCTGTTTTTCGCAACATTGCACCCTTAATAGTTTACACTGTTTATTGTGTATGTGAATAAATCAAAGAACTGATATTTCTGTGTGCATAGGGTTTGCTCATATCTTGTTATGAAGAACGCTAATGCTGCTCTTGTCTATTAAGTAGTGCATATAACATCACTATTTACAATATTTTTTTGATCGAATTACAAAAGATAGCATTTATTAAGTGCAAAATATAAAATGTACATTTTTGTTGTTCACAATTTGATAAGGAATTAGTTGTTTAGGATCAACCCCTGCTGGTAGATGTTGTGACTGTATTAGGATGCTTTGACATCAAATGCAATAAACAAATGTTTTAAGCAAAGTGTTTTTAATTTTAAGTGCATAAAAATAACAGAATATATGTCACCTTTATTTATGTTTATTATTTATTTCTATAGCGCTTTCACAATGTAGATTGTGTCAAAGCAGCTTAACATAGACGTTCTAGGAAATTGAAACTGTCAGTCCAGTTTTCAGAGTTGAAGTTCAGTTTAGTTCAGTTCAGTGTGGTTTAATTTTCCCTGTTGAAAGCTCAAACACTGATGAGCAAATCCGTCGATGTGCAGCTCTACACGTCCCAAGTTTATGAAAAAGTATGTTATCAAATAATGTATATATGTTACTTAATACTGTGCACTCATACCTTAAAGGTTTGGCTCACCCTAAAATTATGTTTTTAATATTCAACTTCATGTCATTTTGAATCCCTGAGACCATCGTTAATTTTCAGATTGCAAATTAAGGTGAAATTTTAGGTGAAATTAGAGAACGTCCCCATCCTCCTTTAAGAGCAACAGAGATGTTCAGTAAAATACCAAAAAACATCTGTAAAAAATGTCATCAGTGGTTCAGTTGGAATATTATAAAGCTACAATAATACTTTTGTGCACACATAAAACACAACTTTATTAAACAGTTTTTAAAGTTTCAGTTTGTCCTCAGCATTAGTATAGGGAGCAAACTCACAAACACTTTGCTCTGATCTACTCTCAGTGTCTGTTCGCAACTTAATCTATTTAAAACAAGGCACTGGCACATTACAGGCAATACTTCGACAGTGCATCAAAGCATCGTTTGGCCACAGGAGATTACTTGTAGATGTCACTGAAAGGAAATCACCCATGCCTTTTTCTAAATCGATCTTGAACATGCTTTTTTTAGTCATAAAAGTAAGTCATAAAAGTTGCATAAAAGTACTATCCAGCATGTGATTTTTAGATGCAGCGTCAGAGGAAATTTCAATTGAGCTGATTCAGAGAATATCTTAGTTCTGAGAACAAGTTAACACACGGATAAAACTGAAGCTGATTTGAGGAAGTGAACTTTTTTTTTTTTTGCTCAGAGACTGTGAAACATGCTGCCAACATTTCTTTGTGTAGGAGAGTGCATTTTGCAATTGCATTTTTAAAGTGACAGCATACTCAGACCAAACTTAAATTAGAACTGAGAAATTAGAAATGATTTATTGAAGTTCCCATGATGGTGATGACAGAGAGGCAGCAACAGCAGCTCTTAGTGGGCCTGTTCTTCTCACCCAAGCAACAACATGACAAAAGACATGGAGACACGCGGCAGAGTGGTTGTGGGTGTTTGTGTCACACTGTAAACTGACAGCTTTACTTCTCTCTCTGAGGTTCCTTATTGATTTCCCCTTTAAAGACCACATTGTAAAAGCTAAAGACTAATAAAGATCAAGACCAATTGTAAAGACCAATTGTAAAAATTGCTAGAGCCATGCATTTTGCTCAACTGGAACCAACAAAAGCCTCCAACATTTAAACTGTTCATACAACTCTTGAATGAAACAATGCTCTTGGAACAATACTACTTAAAAAAAAGTAGTTTCATAATAAGTGTGACTGTACTTAACCACTGCAGAACTTTTTAAAATTAATTAATTTATTTTTATGACTCTTGCTGCTATCCTTGTGTCTACTGGTATCCTTGTCTTTGTTTGTATGTTCATTAAAACAAATAAACAAAGAATTAAAAAATGGTGAGAGCCTCCATTTTTACTGAAGTAGACAACCTGAAAGTTTTCTTTAAGTGTAGAAAATCCAAGTATGAATGATTGAACGCAAGCTTGAATAAATGTTTTTTTATTTAATTTACCATTAGTGCTGTGCCCAATGAGCCATTGTTTTCTTCATATACAAAGAATTATTGATACTGGGAAATTATTGATACTGGGACTTTCAGCTCCTTCTCTCCACAGTCTGGAGCACTTCTGTGTGGTCATGAAATCCTTTTCTCACTGTTAGCATTCAGAAGTGTGAGTAAGTAGGTCTTTCTTTACTGTTGAAAAAGTAAAAATCAGTCATAAATTTCATCACGTGTCTTCAATAAGCCTTCATGATAATTGTCTCTCATAGAGAAAGTTTTCTGTTATGTCCGCATTGATGTAGTCTTGTTCTGAATCATCCGTTTCCACATTGACGTAGTCCTGTTCTGATTCGTCTGTTTCCACATTGACGTAGTCCGGGTCAGAGTCACTCTGATCTACATTCACATAGTCCTGGTCAGAGTCAGAGCCGTCACGATCTCCAGTATCCATATCTACAACTTCATAGTCATCATCAACGGTGTCTTCATTTTGCAAATTATGGAGCACGTTTTGCATGTTAACTGCATCTTGGGATACAAAATACAGAACAAAAAGGGGGGTTACTGAAACGGTAAGCACTGATATTTACACGCACCAAGTATAAAGACACGCAAAGACATTGAAATCCTTCTTACCGACTGAAGAGGAACATATCTGGATTGTCTTCATTTTTTTCCTCTTCTTTACGAGTAAAACAATTAGCAGTAATGATGATATGAACAGTACGCCTATCACCGCTGCTGCAATGAATACAATTGAAGACGCTGGAAGAGATTTAAAAACATTAACAGCAGTCCATCCTGCATACCATTAAAACTACAGTCTTGTTTAGTTCTTATACTGTATGCTGCTCTTTTGTAACATGTGAACACAGTTGTATTTGTGAAGTTGCAACTTTGTTTGCACATGACCAATAAAGATACAAAACATAAAAAGCCAGTCTAATTATAATGAAGGGAAATTACCTCCTTTTATAGGGGAGACCGAGCATAGTTAATACTTTTTTTTCTCTCTCTATATCTTTGAGATCTTTTAAACCCGTGTGGTCAAAGTTTGACTGAAGCTTGTTACTGTGGTGGAAATTAATTTATATACATTATAAAGGTCTGTTCTTTTATTCCTCCATGGATGTATCGTTTACATTAAGCTATGTGTGACCACTTTAAAATCTGTTTATCACCAGACAAGATTTGGGTACCTACATGGTGATTTAACAAGCTATATGTTCAGGTGGTGGTAAAGACTGAAATATAGACAGTCAAAGGTTAAATTTGTGCGTTAATTCCATCCAATAAATTTGTTTAGCACCAACTAAAAATATATATATTTACACAATTAAATGCAATTGAGTTGGTCCAACATAATTTTATCAAATAAAAGTTTTAATAAATTTGTCTTTTTATTTAACTTAAACTCAAAAGTCTGATAATATGTCTATTATGTGTCGTTTCCTAGTTTTATTTGAAGTAATCCTAAATGAAGCCATTTTTAAGCATATTTCATGAGTTACATGTACAGTTGAATGAGACTGATCTCAGAACTCATTTTAGGACAGTTATTGCTCAACACAAGGTGGTAACTTCAAAACTCAAAACATTATATGAAAATTAAAGAAAAAAATTCAAACTAAAGTTTATATCAAAATCAATCTTTCTATTAATGTAAAATGTCTAAGATTGTTTTTATTGTCAATATTTTATTTTACTTAATTCAATCCCACGCAAAGCATGCTGGGAACTACAAATCCCCTAACCAGGTAGTTGGACTAACACAATTGCATCATGTTGTCCCAACACAAAACACAAATTTAAGTGAACTGAATGTAAAACAAAGAAATTAACCAAAGAAATTACAAGAATTGTGTTGTTTCAGCTCAATTTATGCAGGTAGTTTGAACAAGCAGCAGTGATCATTATTTTGAATGTAGATAAAAAGAGAACACACTCTGTTTCAGTGGCTCACACTCTGCAGAAACCTGCATTGCTGTATGACTGTCTGACCTTTTTTGCAAAGAATAAAACTTTAAAAGACACTTTGGGTAAGAATTTGTCTTCCTGACCACTGAGAGAGCCTCAAGAAAATAGCCACTACATTACACATGCCTGCTAATAAATGGAATAGATCTTTACAGCAAAATCAGAAAATGCACAGTTTAGTTTCAAACAGGAGGAGTGAAATGTTACAATTCACCCCATTTGCTGGATTAGTGGTAACACACCGTGCACTATAATTACAGCTGTGATTCACAAGTATTTTCTGCTTATTTACGGTTGTGAATTGCATTATGGGAGTTTTATCTCTGCTCTGTCGAGTTTTGATGTAAAAAACGTAACTCTACAGTTTAACAAAGTGACTTGTATTGATATTTTAGTAGTTTGAAATACTATAAGGTATAGGAAATTACGGTAACACTTTACAATAAGGTTGTATTGGTTAATGTCAGTTAATGCATTTACTAACATGAACAAATAACTAACAATACATTTATAACAGTATTTGTTCATGTTAGTTAACATTAGTGGATGAAAATACAGTTCATTGTTAGTTCATGTTAACTCAGGCTGCATTATCTTATGTTAACATCCATTACTTTGGATTTTAATAATGCATTAATAAATGTTGATCTATGATTAGGGCTCCACGGCGGCGTAGTGGGTAGCATGATCGCCTCACAGCAAGAAGGCTGCTGGTTCAGTTGCCATTTCTGTATGGTGTTTGCATGTTCTCCATGTGGTTGTGTGGGTTTAGGGTTAGTCCAAATACATGTGGTATAGGTGAATTGGGTTGGCTAAATTGTCCGAAGTGTATGAGTGTGAATCTGTATGGATGTTTTCCAGAGATGGGTTGCAGCTGGAAGGGCATCCGCTCCATAAAACATATGCTGGATAAGTTGGCGGTTCATTCCGCTGTGGCGACCCCAGATTAATAAAGGGACTAAGCCGACAAGAAAATGAATGAATGAATGAATGAACTATGATTAATAAATGTTGTACAAATACTCTTCATATTTACCTCATGTTAGTAAATACACAAACTAATGTAACCTTCCTGTAAAGTGTGACCGAAATAGCATAGAGAAATAACTAAGTCTGTAAAATAACAGGAAATGTACTGGCAGTTTATTATAAGGTTATTGTACTGTCCTTTACAACACCAGGCCACTTCTTTGGTCTTTTCAAAGTTAAAATTTGTTGAAAGAAGGATCAAGTTCCATAACGCAATTTAAACGCACAAATAAACTGAGGAAAATAAAGAAATAAAAACATGAATCACAAAATACGGAAAATTGCTAATTTACTATTTTTTTTTCTTCACAGATGTAACATGATGATTTCCACCGGAGTGAGATGATAAGAAATCTGATTTAAAAATGTTTTTGAAAGCTTTTTTTTTTTTTTTTTTAATCTACACAGTTTTCAGTATAATTGGGGTGTGTCTCTGTGTTGCAAAGCTGAAAATAATGTGCAAATGTGCATCAGCTTCAACAATTGAAAACTGTTTGTGTTCACAGGCTTCATGAACCCACAGAGGACAGATAAAACACTGAACACAAGCACCTTGGGTTTTGAGGTCTTTCTCTTTCAATAGCTATATGAATACTGAAGTTAAATCATAGAAATACAGCTTTAAACTCGCTTGGGGTTAGTGGTAACATTTCTCTGATGTTACTAACCAAGAGATGTGTTGTTACAATTGACCCAGAGTATTGTAGCCATGAATTTGCTCACCTTACAGCCAACAGCTAAAACATTATCACCAACAACATGCATTAACAATATCTACACAGACACACAATCGACATCATTTAACTTAGAGTGGCTTAACTATAAATCAGGCATGGCGATCCCAAAATAATTTAAGTAAAATAATCTTACTTCCTTAGCTCAAATCTAGTTTTTCTCTGTTTTCTACATCTGCTGTGTTTGCAATACTCTACTTTTTCATATGTGGCATGAGGACTAATGTGAGCATGTGTGAAGTGTCTCAACTGACCCATGTTACAGCTATCCCTGGTCTCCCATATGCACACACTTAGAAATAAAGACGAGTAAAATAGGCATTTTTCCCCCCAAAATTACCATTGTTTTACTATGGTTATAATCAAGAGTTTACACTTAGCTGACGATTGATAATAAAGTGTGTTTGGCAGGCTGTCCCAGGAGAGCTTATAAGGTCATCAAGCCCTGGGCTCTCTCCTGTTAGGAGTTTGAGCTCAGGTAGATCTCAATGAACTCAATAAACTTGTTAATGGCTAATGACAGATTATAGGGATAGCTATACTGCTTACTAAGAGCTTGTCTATAGTGCCAATTTGATATGGTCAAATTACTCATTTGGCCTGACTGTGGGAGGAAACAGGGGAACCCTGTGGAAACCCTTGTGAGCACGGGGAGAATATGCGGGGATTCTTCAAGACAAAGATAACTGAGATAAGAAACTCTGATTATTTACAGAGAGTTAGGCATCGTCTGATTGGTGAATCATGTTTGCTAATGCGGGACCAGCCGTGGACATTAGCTTGTGCTCCTCTTGAAATTAATTTATAAATAAATTTCACTTCACACAAAGCCTGAGGTTTCCCTAGTCAATCCTTTTTTCTCTTATTGCAGGAAAAATTTTGGTAAGCATAACTTTGTCTGACTGAGGTCGACACATGGGGTGATGACACAATTGTTTTAAAATTCATCCACTCTGGGACCCGTTTCAGCCTCTCAAAATGCTGAATCCTTCTGGATGAAATGCTGATATGAGGCAAAATATTTACATATACAGTTGAAGTCAGAATTATTAGCCCCACTGTTTATTTTTCCCCCCCAATTTCTATTTAACGGTGAGAAGATTTTTTTTCAACACATTTATAATCATAATAGTTTTAAAAACTCATTTCTAATCACTGATTTATTTTATCTTTGTCATGATGACAGTAAATAATATTTTACTAGATATTTTTTCCAGACACTTCTGTACAGCTTGAAGTGACACTTAAAGGCTTAACTAGCTTAAGTAAGTTAACTAGGCAGGTTAGGGTTATTAGGCAAGTTATTGTATAACAATGGTTTGTTCTGTAGACTACTGGGGGAAAAATGAGCTTAAAAGGGCTAATAATTTTGACCTTAAAATGGTCTTTAAAAAAAAAAAAACTATTATTCTAGCCGAAAAAAACAAACAAATAAAACTTTCTCCTCAAGAAAAAATATTATCAGACATACTGTAAAAATGTCCTTATATATAATAAAAAATATATTTTAAAAAATTAAATAAAAGGGGGTTAATAATTTTGACTTCAACTGTATGCACCGTAAAAAATGTAATGACAAAATGTCAACTCAACAAATATTTTATGTTGTTTTAACTTATTTTTAAGTTACACAAAGTCTTACAAAATATTTTAGTTAGATTTATGTAAGTTGAGATGATTTGAAAACTAGAAATTAAAATAAATAAATAAATAAAAAAGTAAATAAATAAATAAAGGTAGAAGGATTATTTTACAGTGTGGCTAAATGTATGTCTATGTGGCTGGGGCTTTAGTTTTGTGAAAGTAACATAGTTTGTTGTGTAATTTTTTACTTAGACATTATACGTTTCTTTTTTATTTGCTTTCCTCAAAGGAACATTGTGTAAACACAACAAGCAATTCCATGTAAGTATTACTTCCTACAAACTTGAATAGATCACTATAGAATTGACTTTTCAAAACTAAATCATTTAATGAAGAACATTCATTACATTTTCTGATATTTGGCCAAAAACATCACTGATTAAAAATGACAGAACCTTCAGATACTTCCTAGTTAGTACAGGTCTTTGTTATCTGACAAATCCTTTTGAACTAGTGCCTTAACAATCCAGTTTTGACTGGCTTTGCAAGATAGTGAGCTGTTCTAAAGCGACAGAAACAGCTGGAAAGCAGTCCAAACAAAGATCAAATGGATAAAGAAACTTTCAACCACTGCAAGAGAATCTGGTATTTCCAAATATTTATATAGAATATCTCATGATTACAAAGGCTCTTAAAAGCCCCTAAAGCACACAATAATTTTGACTGCTGTGACCTTCAGACTTTTCACTCGATTATTGCTGTTCCCTCTCAATAAAGATTTTTTAAGTGCCTTGGTTGTTTAATGCTGTCGCTGCTCTACTAGCATGTGATAGCCACAACTGAAATTCCTTCAAAGAAAACATGGAGTTTTCCTTCTTTATGAAACAAAAAATATTAAAATGTTTATTAAAGATACTGTCATTTTGTATTCATTCTGTAATCTCCATTGTGTATATAATAGGATTTCAGAATCAACATGGAGTCTCAGCAGAACATTGTTAAGTGATTAGGACAGAAGTTACAGACAAACACAGAATGACAGACTATCTAAAAGGAAATTATGTGATGACCATAGTTAAAAGTTGTTGAACTACTTTATATCAGCTGTCTTGCGCACACACAATAAATAAATAAATAAATAAATAACAACATAAAAAAATTATATATAATAAATAAATCAACAGAACAAGGGAAAGCGCAAACTCTCATACCTGCACACACGACTCCAGCAACTTTACTAGAGCAATCGAATCCATTCTGAGAAATGCAATTCTTGAAGGATGTCTTGATACCAGAACATTCAACCTCTTTCCATGAGACATTACTAGTCCCTTCCCCAAAAATAGCCTGGCCAAGTGCAATAATTGCTCTTCCACATCCCAGTTCTTGGCACACCACAGCAGCGTCATTGATGTCCCAGAGGTCGTCGCACACGGTCCCCCACTGGCTATTAGAGTTCTGTACCTCCACTGTCCCAAAACAGGCATCTAAACCATTGACCAGTCTGACGTCCTCAGCTCCTGTCAATCAAGCAAACAGAAGCAAATTTTTTAACTCACTTATAAATAAATAAATTCCAGTACTCATGATTCTCAAATAAAGCAACCTTAAAAATTATCATTGTCATAATTTACACATCTTCGATTTGTTCCAAACATCTTCAACTCGATTTCAATTGTGGAGCAGGAAAAAAGAAATATCTCCTGGCCAAGTGAAGATGAGCTGTAAAGCACTAGAAATATATCATGAAAAAAACTGATTGATTGCATCAGTCATCAGTGTATCAATTACCAGCGTTCTATGATTTAACTTTTAATACGTCTCACACAAATGTTTTATGACTTCAGAAGACTTGTTGTCCATACAACTTGTGTGTTGTATTCCTTTTAGGATATTTTTACTTATCAGTTTCACATACCAGTCCTTCATTGTGTTGCCACTCTTAGCATTAAAGGTGCAAAAGCTGCCATTGGGGCAGTACACATATGTACAACTGTGGTATTTTAACAGTGACATTTATAAGTACCATTTATCCCCTTAACTGTCACTGTCCTGAAAGCGGGATGCTTAAGTTTACTGTATTGCAATTTAATCCTAATCTAATCATGTCAAACTACTGTATATATCGTTGGAAAGGTGGATACATATTTTACTGTTATTTTTTTTGTTCAATATTGAGTAATAGAACAAAATACATTTACTGACACCCTTCAACCTGAGTGACCTTTTGCAGTTACATGTAAAGCATAACATTATAGTCTAAACATAAAGAAATCATGACAAACTATATTTCATTTGAAAGCTCTAGTTTTAAAATCTGGTGATTGATTTTTTAATAGATATTACTGAGCATTCCCAGAGATTGGTTGCGGCTGGAAGGGCATCCGCAGCGTAAAAAAAATGCTGGATAAGTTGGTGGTTCATTCCGCTGTGGCGACCCTGAATTAATAAAAGGGCTAAGCCGAAAAGAAAATGAATGAATGAATATTACCGAGCAACAGTTATTAAATAATTTGCGGCGAGGATACTCAAGTGAAGAAAAAAAAAATGTAACAATTGTGTTTAGAGGCTAAACTCAAATCAAATATCACCAAACAGCTTGTACTGTTTTAGAATTTGACTTTACCTAACTTCTACTTAGTTAACAATTATTTAAAAAATAAGGTTCATATTTCTCAAAATGCACACAGAAATAGGAAGCGCCCTCATTTGTTCACCAACTGAAAATGTGATCCGGTGGCCATGTTTGGTACTGCGGCCTAACAAAATCATACTGAAAGTAAATTATTTGAGCTATCAACATTTAATTTGAAATATGATCTGTTCAGCTATTTTCTGGCAAGTTTGACCTAAAACATGTTTTGTAATACATAAGTTTTGTAATATAATACTATACATGTAATGTTTTTTATTTTCATATATTTTAAAGGCACATAATGTTTATTTAACTTTTTGAACTCTAGCTACAATCTGACAAGTGTCTTCTTTAAAATGAGACCAAGCTCAAATCTGTGAACCGAAGCGCTGAAGATTGGCAATATTTTAAACTGAACATCATTTTCATGTTTATGTCCAAAAAGTGGAGGCACCATTAAGGGGTTAAATTTGTACACTTTTTACATAAAAATACCCTTTGAACAGGCAAAACATTACAACCACTTTTCATTAAGATTTTGATGTTTTAGTTAGTTCAGTTGTTTTTTCAGATCGAGTCAGTTTAATCTATAGAAAAAGATTTGTTATGTGATGCTCAATTATGAAGATATTTTTGAGTGAAGGATTCCTTTAACAGTAACAGAGTAGAAATCTAAAAAGCTTTTGGAATACAGAGAGAATCACTCACCAGTGAACAGGTAATCATTTAAGACCATTGCTGCCAAAGAGAAAATACAAGAGAGTTGTTTTCTTAGTAGCCTATAGATTACATTATAAATCTTTTAAGTACAGAATAAAACAAGCCATTTTAGCAGTCGTACAGTACATTTTCCTTGGTGACATACAGTAAAAATACATTGTTACAGCAATCAGCTATATTTAATTCTTTACCAATGTCCCAAATATATAAAATGCACACGCAATTATAAAATGAACGGTTTTGCATTGGTGTTGAAGGTTCCACAAAGACTCTTTTTCATTTCATTTCAAAATATCTTAAAGTTGAAATATTCGGCACACCAATTAAAATGGTTCTTTTAAGTTGACTGAATGGTTATTTGGGGTAAAAAGTTGAAATGTCACACGTTTACACCATAACAAATGTAAATTAAATAATTTCAAGCAGTAAAATGAAACAATAAATTGGTGGAAAAAATGTAAACAATTTTTTACCAAAAATGAAATCAAGCAGTGGTCTCAGCATTTTGTTTCTTTCATTGACCGATGTGCGTGGTGTGTATCTCTGCTGCTCTTCACATGTCTGAAAAAGACTATGATTCACACAGACTCTAGTTCACTGTGAAGAGTATTACAACAGTTCCGCATTTCACTATTCCTGCCCCTGCCTCACTCTACACTTCAGCTTCTGAGAAAGAAAATCACATGAAATGGCTCAGTATATGCTTATTTAGAAACAGACCCCAGTGACTTCTGATTACTGTAAAATACTCCTGTACTAAAATAATCAACCCTTGTTTTCAACTACTAAGCATTTTGCCTTCTGAAATCAACTTAACAGTTGTCAGTTTGCAAGAAAAAAAATAATCATTATAATAATTCATTTCCTGTCAGCTTATTTCATTCTACTTTCTACAGAAAACAAAGTTTAATTGTTAAAATAGAATGTCTTGAAGAGCTCAAGCTCTAAACGTGTTGCTATTCTTGGACTTTCTCACATACTTCACAAACTGAGGGCTTCTGAAACTTGTGGTTAGATGAGTGTATATTTGAAAAAAAAAAAAACACCATGCCGGCCACTTGAGATCATTAGAATATCAATAGGTCCAGCCAATCTGCACCCTGTCTGTTTAGCCGTTCTATTTTGTCCCATCGGTCCAGTTTGTTTTATTGTTAATTTACAAACTCAGACCTACCTAACCACAAAGCAACACCACCTTACAGTGAATTGCCACATTAATGGAAGTCATCAGAAAACCACTGAGCTTAGGAGGAAGAGAGAGTGAGAACAAGCTATACACCCTTATTTACACCCTGATGTGTCATTTGAAAAAAGTATTCATACCCTTCATTTTTAACAGCTTGTTATTCTGCAGCTTGAATTTGCTTTTGAGTGAGAGCCTTGAATACAATTTACTTTCAATGTTCTTGTCATGTTCTCTGTGAACTGTGAAAATATTTTTTAGAAATTAGCTTATAATCTTTTAAGCACTGGACAGCATGGTGGCTCCGTGGATAGCACTGTTGCCTCACAGCAAGAAGAACGCTGGTTCGAGACCCGGCTGGGCCAGTTGGCATTTCTGTGTGAAGTTTGCATGTTCTCCCCATGTTGGCCCAGGTTTCCCCATAGTCTCTAAAGACATGCGGTACACGTGAAATGGGTAAACAGAACTAGCTGTAGTGTATGAGTGTAGGGATGAAAATTATTATATGCATTTGTTTATATGGCAGAACAT
>CAIGQQ010029391.1:799-17276 GCA_903798035.1 Danio albolineatus
TATATATATATATATATAGTATATGTAATATGTATATATAATAGTATAAATTTGATTAGATTAGATTAATTTCAGCTTTATTGTCATTACACATGTACAAGTACAAGGCAACGAAATGCAGTTTAGGTCTAACCAGGAGTGCAATTGCAGCAAGTGCAGAATAGAGGTATAAATTAAAGTGCATTTATAGAAAAACTATGGTGAAATATACAAATGGATGTACTATGAACATTATATACAGGTTGTATTAGTTATGAACAGAGATTTACAATACGTGATTATACGTACTGGTTGCTATTAATAATCAGAAGTGTGCAGATAGATAAACATAATTACAAATGTATATGTACCGTGGGTGTGTACATAATTACGATGTACATGAAGAGTGGGAAGAGTACAGTTCAAATAAATGAATCAGTGCAATGTATATATAATATTGTAGTATATATAATGTGTGATCATTTTATGCAAAATGATTAGTTAAGTCTTGCTGACAAATGGGGAAAAACCCAGTGGTTTGAAGGGCAGTAACAAAAGTATATACAGTTGATGCTCTTATTGGGTGTCATCATGATATATAAATGTACTTTATGTTAGTCCTTATTTTTTGCTCAGAAAAAAAAGATAATTAAAACCGTACACATTGTAATGTCAATACAAACCTCTTTGCGTCTTTGACCCATGCACATTTTCCTTCTGAATATACCTGTGTGAGCCGCAATACGCCTCACTGTCTCACAACTCTGGCTTGAGTTTAGACGTGCTGGCAGGACTCCATAAATGCATGTGTTGAGCATCTGAAAAAGGCAAGCGTCTGTTGAAGGAAATTCTGTGATGTAGTGTGAAGGTTACTCTAAAGAAGCCCCCCTCCCTTCCTCCCTCTCCATCTCTCGCTGGCCCTCTTTCAAGAGTTTGCGCCTCAAACCAATTTTTCCCCCTTAGCCGCTGAAAGCACGGCAGACAATCCATCCACAGTCATCCATCCGTCTCTCGGTGTGACACGCTGTCATTGCTTTTATAGAGGAAACGCGCTAATATTTGTAGCACTCGGGCTGAGTGACATAAGTGAAATGTGCAAGCGTTCGCTCAGCGCTGGAACGAACAGTCAAACCTCTATGCGGTGTGGGACGCGCATGTGGTAACAGGCAGTATTGACCTTGGCCGGGCTGGTAGTGCCCGCTGTGATCGTGGCACTCTTCCCATGATGCCGCAGGGTGGTGATGGTGGTGGTGCTGCTGGTGGAGCTCATGCTAGACACAACAATAAGCATGACTCAGCACTGGCAAGCCGAGTGTGCCTTTAGCTATGTTTATTGTGGAAAGGAAGGACGTTTTAGTCTGTTTAAAATGAGCGAGACGAGTACTCGTGTTCAACATCCTCCTGAGATTGTTTTGAAATCAACGTTGTAGACAAAAAGAAACATCATTGGGTATTGTCTTTTCTTTTTTTTTGGATTATTGCATAAAAGGCAGACAGGTTTGTTGAGTGAAAACTGGGCCACGGCTTACGTCTAAACACAATTTGAAAACAAATTGGCTTTTCTAAGAACGTTATCGTTTTCCCCCTCTGAAGCTCTACTGATATGGCGGTGTTGCCTAACATAATTGACATTTGAAGCTCCGCAGTCCAGTCGTTTTAGACAAGCAGCGTAATTGCTAGACAGCTACTTTTGAACCATTTTGCTTTTTAATGAGAGTGCCTTTTGATTGGGCTCTCACATGTCGTAGTGAAGTAATGAGCTCAAAACAAACAGAAACAGTCGGCGGAGAAGAAAACCTGGAGTTGTGGGGACGCTGTTATGATTCTGAACGAAACACCGGACGCTCAAGGTCGCCTCGGCTGCGCTCTGTAATTTCGTCTCTTTTTATTCAGTGTTTTCATTCAAATTCCTCCATAAAAGCCACACGCTCGCTGTAACTGAGGCTTATTTCCTTTTGTTGGGCCTCTTAGCAGAAGTGCATTAACCTTTGCGCGCTGTTTCAATGACAGTATATTCTGATTTGAGCTATCTGTCATTTTTAATGTGTTAGTTATGGGAAATTGAACATAATGTTGTTGTATAATTGATTGATGAGTGTAATTAAACCTATTATGATTTAATTACCTCAAAAAACATGCATTCATACGTTTAGGTAGACCATGTGGCGTCTTTTCATCTGCTTATTACCTTTGAGTAAAGCGCACGCACCTTTTAAGTCAAGAGATTGTTCACTCAGAATGAACATTATGTGACTGTTTACACATCATTGTGTGATTTTTATCTTCACTCTTTCTATTGTGGAAAATAAAACAAGAATTTTAGGTAAATATCTTGAATGTGAATGTGCATAGGAGATATCAAGGCCTAAAATGACTAACGGGAGCCCACTGCTTTATCAGGGGTCACCACAGTGGAATGAACCGTCAATTTTGGCCAGTTGTTTTACACAGCGGATGCCCATCTAGCTGAAACCAAGCAATCAGTACAACTCTGTCACACTCCATTCACACACTACAGCAATTTTTAGATGATCCAATTCACCTGCTCTATAACGCATATATTTGGACTTAAGGGGAAACTGAAGCACCCCAAGAAAACCCATGCAGACACGGGGAGAACATTCAAACTCAGAACATTTAAACATTCACGCAGAAAGTCCTCGTGCCCCAGCTGAGACTCAAACTTCTTGCTGTGAGACAACAGTGCTAACAACTTAGCCACTGTGCCGCCTGGTTAAAGTAGAACTGTTTTTTTTAAATATATCTCTAACTAAATGTTTAAAAGAATTTATACACCATTAAATAATTTAGATTGTTTTGTTTTTTTCCTTTTTTAAAAGCTTTTCTTTTTCTTTTTTTCTTTTTTACTTTTTTAAACTTTAATTTTAGATTCATTAATTTAACAAAAACTCCAAATGTCCACAAAAAAAACCTGGAAGGCGTTATAAACAGAGTATTTAACTGCTGTTATAAATTCTGCAGGGCTAATAAACACAAGACTATGGAATCATCTCAATGAGTGATTTAATTCAAACCCTTGACTAAAAATTATGAAGTGAGTTTGTGTTAAAACCATGTTTTGTATTGTGTTATTATCATGTACAGAATTTACTACACAGAGCCGTAGTTAATTCAGATACTGCTCAAAAAAAACATCTGTCGTTATCGCAGAAAGATCATCTCTGTGCCATTATCGACTGATTGAATTTGATTTTAAAAATGTTTTTTTGCATACCTTATCAGTATTCTACAGTTTTGTGGAGTAAACACTGCTCCATCGGAACGCACATGCTTTAACTTTATAGAGCTTAAATTATGCCAAAACAAACTGAATTTGAATTTTGTTCATTTGAATTATTAATTATTGTAATTTAATAAATCATCTGAAATTTAATTACATTAAGATCACCTTCTCTCTCCTGTTGATCACCCCTGACCTTTCTGTGTGATCTGAATTTCACAATTTGAATTTTAGATTATTGAATTTGATGTTCCGAATTTCTTCATCTTGAAATCTTGAAACTGTATTTTTACAAACCCAATACATGCAGTCTATGAATTCAGAACAAGAAAAATTTTAACGTTTAAAAATGCATCTATAAAAATCTGACAAAAAATCCAACAAAAAATTCTGTAGTCTTAAATTTCAGAAATTTAAAATTCAAGGAAAACGAAATTCAAAAGTGTCAGTTAGTCTCAGCCCTAATTGAAACCCATTTTCAAATGTTTGATCTTTTAGGCCTGCATGGAAATTAATGACCGAAACGTCGAGAACACTACTGTTACAGTAATTCACCTCCTAAACCAGCACAAAGACACCCAAGGAATTTTCACCTAAATAACAATAAGTTGTTTTAGCGTAAGTAAATGGTGTCAGAAAGGTTTTTTCCTCTCCTTTTGGAGTGAAACTGTTCTTTTAACTGTAAATGCATTTGACTGTCTCTCAGTCTTCTATCATGTTGTGTAAAGACTTTCTTCATTTAGCAGTAAACGGTCTGGCGTCTGTCTCAACATAGATTGAGCGGCTTGTTTGTGTTCTCTGCTTTGAGGATACGTCTCTGTAATTGTCAGCTCTTTATACGCGCGTTTGTGTGTGCGTTTGTGTTATGTGTAGATGCATGAGATACAGTGCAGGTGGATGGATAGTAGTTCTCATGGGAACTCTGAGACGAGCGCTTTAAGATTAGACCCAAAACTTGCAAGCTTCCTTAAGTAAATGGCTAACACGATTGCGTTTCCATCGCAAAGACTTCCAGGCGTTTTACCCCCGAGGCAACCCAATGGCCCTTCAGTTGTCCTTATCTCTCTCACTACCAATATATATGCTTGCATTTTATGTGGGGCCCTTTCCGGACTGCTTTTCTTCTTCATGCATCCTAACCTTGCTTCATGCAATGCCCCGGTCCCCCGTCCCCATTGAAACATACTGTAATTAAATGATCAACAGATGATTCGGAGAATGCTCCACCGCTTGCCAACTGATAGCGGGCAGGACTGCCAAACGCAATCTCTCAAAAGCGCAATTCAGCAGGGAGCCCGGTGGTGCTTGTTGCTCCTCTCAGCTTTTCTGTCTCCATATGGGTTTCTTAGACACAGGGTAAACAGCTCCCTGAAAAACCCTCTCGCATATCCTTTCAGGCTACAACCAGGTGTGCTTCTAAAAGGACCCAATTGCTTATTTTTTTTTTTTTTAAATGACTTCATTAAGATGTTTCTGTAGCATGATAACTAGACTAATCCATTGAGATCAGTAGACGGTTCCATTGTAGCTGAGGAGTATCCTTTTTTTACGGTTAGTCTGTATAGACAAGCTTGAGCTTTTTAATGTTGATAAAGTCGTATGTAAGTTGTATGTCATTTATGAATGTAATGTCATAAGGTGAAGACCATTGTGGTGAATGCTAATCCAACAAGTTCAAATAAATAGTTAATCCAAAATAAAAAAAGAGAAGTTTGTTAATTTTCTTACCCTCGGACCATCCAAGGTGTAAGTGCTTTTTTTTCCTTCAGTGGAATGTTAAAGATGTTTTTTGATTTTGCTGAAATTGGGGTCTTTGGTGATTTTGTATAATGCAAAACCTAAAAAAAACAGATACAGTACTGAAAATTAATATGTCAGGTCCCTTTCTGGCCAAAAAAAATTACATTGGTTTGCAGAAGTTTAAAGAGCCCATATGTTGGGTTGAGAACGGTTAAATTTCACTTTTTAAAGTTCGAAACAACAGGATGAAATGTATGCAAGGTTAAAAAACACTTTCAATGTCTTATAATATCTATTTATTTTTATCTCATTTTCCCACCAACTCCCATATGAATGGTCTGAGCGAGTCTTTTTCCTCCTTTACTTGACGCTACCACGTCACGCTACCACGTCACGTCCTTTACGTGTCAGCAGCCCAATGCCAGAACATATTGAAAAAACATCCCTGCAGTTGTACAACAGCGTATTGCTATATTCTTCATCATAACAACAAACATTCAGTAATAATTAACACTTTATGGACTATTGTAAGCCAACAAATAGTTACATTCGGCAGTAAGCTAAATGGCTACCGCTACATGCTGAACGGAGCAAACACAATACAGACAACTACATCCATATTTACCTTGTTACAGTGAACAAGATAATAGTTATTTTGATCATACTTACAGGTTGTGATTTGGTGGAAGGACATGCTGGTCCAAATAAACTGGTTATTGATCCATCCTTTAACAACAACCGTGCAACAAATCCAGCATTGTAAGCGTGTAGATTGGTGTAGCTCTCTTCAGAGAAATGACGCGAACACAGCACCACGTTGGGGCTATAATTCTCAGGTATTTTACCAAAAATAAACCTCAACCACTGACTCTTCACAGCTTCATCTTTAGGTAGGGAAAAGAACACAGCTTTTCCCTCGCACTTCAGAGCACAGCGTCTACGGTACATGATTTAACCGGAATGCGATATATTGCTTGTCGTCTTCCACTTTTTCTTCATGTCTGTGGATGGGGCCGGGGAGTTCAATTTTCCCGGGGTCTGCGCGCGCAACTAGTGGGCAGGGCTTATGTTTCGTGTTGACGTCAAGCCGAAACGGCTAAAGACTTTTTCTAATAACGATTCATTTAAACAACTATGAGTCGACACTTTTATAGATGGATCAATAGTTTTAAACACTTTGCACTTTCAGATTTATGCCTCAGCTGGACATTTCACTTCACTTAGAGCTGTGTTACACACTGCATGGAAGGTCATTTTCAAAAATCCATAATAGGGGCTCTTTAATATTGTTTCAGCATTTCATCCAAACTACAATGGTAGTAACAGTAGCCTGAAACCAGCTTTTTGTTTAGTAGGTTACAGAGTGGGAATCACAAAAACACCACCCAGCACATAGCCGTGTGGATATGCAAAACAGAACTTTTTTGGAAACAATGACATCACCGTACCACATAATCAGAAAGGGAAACCACTGACCGACAATCAGCAAAGATGCATTAACAGTTATTTTTTGATACACATCTGTTCACTATCATTTTCTTGTGTTTATGTTTGCACTCAGCACACTAAAGATAAACTTCATGAACATGCTCACTGCAATTTATTTGTTATTTTAGTTTATTTGTATAGTGCGTTTAGTGTATCCTGTGGCTATTTGTTTGTTTACAGTGATATGGACGTGGCTTACTCAGTACAGCAATTTAACCCAGTTTTCGCGTTTCCATGTGGACACTTACATTTCTTGAAACAATACTGCACATGTATGGAATGCATAACTTTTAGAATAGCAAGAGAAAACATGATCATTGCCATGTGGACGTAACCTCAGTTTGTTCAAGAAACATTAACTCATTATTTAAGAAACATCAACTTCAACATTATTTACAGCATTGTTCTCTTTAATTCACAAGCTTTGCAAACAGTCATTCATTACAGTCAGTGGATAGTCAGGAGCTCTAGGTTTTAATTTAGATTTTGCCAGTATGTTTTTTGTTTTTGTACTGTCAAAGTGGCATTAGCCATGGACTTGCATTTATGAAAGATCTACTGTAGAATGATGTTTAGGCTAAAATCTGGGATGATCTGGAGAAATTCCATTTCCAATGAAATATGTGTTTCACGGATTTATTCATTAAATACATTTTATTGAAATAAAATAAATACCTGTATTCTAATGAATTGAAATGTATATATTTGTATTAATTTATCCTTAGGTTGTTCCAGTCCTGTAAAGTGTTGAAAGCAGTGGTTTTGAAGTAGTGTGTGTTTATCTTCTGCTCCCTCTGTGCTTTTGAAAGCCATTTATATTTTGAAGTGAATAAATGATTACGTTTGGGTGAACTGCCCCATTAAATCTTCGTATTTGTTATTTGAGAGCAGCAGAGCTATATGTTCCGGATAAACCTTGTGATTTGTGAACAGTTTAAATGACAAAGCTCCCACAGTGCGCATCTGTTCCAATACTGACCTGGGACTTTTTTCACAGATTGAATGGGAAAGAGCACTTGATGCTGTTTGCTTTGGCCCTCAGCTGTTTTTGAATTAAGATCACAAGTGTTTGTCTCTCTCTCTCGTGCAAGTCAGATGTGTCTAATTCTGGAGCAGTCAGCCTGTCAGGCCTCAGCACTGCTGCTTACAGGTGAACAAGAACAGGAGTTGCAAAATGCTTTAAAATACCCTGTTTAGTGGAGTACTTCATTATTATATAATCAATTTTAGTATACTAAATAATGGACGATTTCAGTCTGTCATACACTGAGGTGTAGTCGAGGTCACAGGCAAAGAGGTCAATACAGGCGGCAAACAACGTAAACAAGCAAAGGGTCAATCACGGAAAGACTAAACAAGGAGAATGCTTCATAATGTTACAGGCGTACAACAACAAGACTCAGTCAGAGCTGCATATATAGTCCTGGTCATAAACCTTATAAGCTTCAGCTGTGTGTGTGCAATCATGGGTGATCTGGAACTGGTGCGTGTGTGAGGTGCCTGATGGGAAATGTAGTGCAGTTCAGTGGCAGAATTGTAGTCCGGTTAATAGTACATGTCCTTCAGCGATCTATAAAGGCTAGATTGCTGGAGATTGTGACATAAAGATATGCCCATTGTGTGGATGGTGGTTATTTCTGCGGCCGCTGCCGCTGCCGATGATCAGCGGGTCGGACGGGTCAGAAAATAATAAAAAAAATAAAATAAAAAAAACATGATTAATCGCAGGTTGGTCGCGGGTGGATGAATTTAATCATTAATGATTTTTGCTTTGTATTTTTTAAACACATTCTGTAAAATACCAATATGTTTTTAATACATTTTTCATCAGGCAAATGGGCCCCAATTTGCAGGCTAATAAAAAAAATGTGTGTGGTGAAGGCCCATTTGGTAAAGCAGAAATGGAGGTGAAACTGATCCAAGAGAAACTTAAAAGGATAATTAAAAACAAAACAAAAGGAAGGAAAGTTAAGTGCTGTGTGGGAGCGTGTTAGCAAAGTGACAAGGATGAATTAAGTGCTGGCATGTATGCAATTGCTGTGAATGGCTTTATGTATATGACAACCAAAAGACCAGTTCCTCAAATATGAAACATAATGTGTGTGCTAAATCGGAAGGCCAGTCAAGACAAAGTCAGACAGTTACTTTAAGTTCTTACATTTTGGGATGTGCAGATTAGCTCACTTAATCTGCTGCTAATAATGAACGATACACGCTGACCTATCATCATGCTTAAAACAAAGAACTAGTAATATTAAAGTGACGATCAGGTGCAGATATATATATCAGATAAAATTATATGTGTGGTTCATTCATGATTGGAATGAAACCGCGTATTCAGGCAACATTTCAGCTGATCCTCGCAAATGTTATTATTTTTATTTTAGAATATAATTTATTTGTAATATTTTTATATGCAACACAATTCATAATTTCATTCACATTTATTTGACACTTTTAACATTGATATTCTTTCTATGAAAATACATTTCTGTCACAGCGTTGTGGTTTTTTATTTCTTTAATTTTTTAATATAAGCAAATTGAATGACAAAAAATGTAGACTTATAAACATTATGCTTCTGCCTGTTTTGTATGTATTGTTTTGTTTAAATAAATGATATGGTAGATAACCTGTGTATATGACTAAAATAAACTAAACCGAACTGAATAAAATGCACGTGTATACCTTGCCTCTAGGTTCTGGTCTTGCTTTGCCATTAATACTAGAATTTTTATACGACTGTTAGCTCAGTCGCATTGAGACTAGCCTTTTGTATGTGTGCAGCAATCAATGCAAATGGGCCACAACCGTTTTAGCAGTTTGTGCTCGTCTTGTTAATAGGCTTGTTAATTAATGTTGCAAATACCTTGCAGGGGAAACTTTTGAAAATCCAAGGCCGTCTAACAGCACAGGGCCGTTTCATGCAGGCTTCATAATAGGAGCAAAAAATTGATGATTCAAAAACTTGCGGGCCCTTCAAATGGAAGCGTCCAATTAAAATAAAATTTTATGCAACAATAGCCCGATGAGAGAGACTCAGCATGAAAGCAGAGCTCCTTGTTCCGTACCGTACGAGTTAATTTCAGACATACAGACTATAAAAGCTTGCTATACTTTGTTTATCTGCTCAGGATATTGTTTTGACTGTTGAAAGAGACAAACTAATCACTTTAAAAGCCTCCCTGGCCACTCATTGGTTTCAAATCACTCACAAATATTACAATTCCGTAATGAGTCTGGCTTGATTTGAATTGATAAAAAGAGCTTGGTTTTAGCTTCCTAACAAGAAGGAACGGTTTGCAAGGCCTCATTGTCAGGTTGTAGTGTCTGAAGATGGCCTGTTGGAGGAATTGTTCCTGTCACAGATGGTTCATTAGAGAACGTGTAGCATATTTACTGCAATAAAGCTCAGGAAAAAAACTGATGACGGAAAACAAAAGAAAAGCTTGCCAGATAACAAGGCTACGGTCCAGTCATGTGACTCTTGGGTACCCATTCTGCCAATGCTTGAGGGCCTTGTGTTCATTCTGCTTTATCCAGTTTGAAATCTGCTCATCCTTCCAAAACTGAGTGGGAAATGGGCAAATATGTGGACAGTGTGTGAGATTTAAATGCTTAAACTAAAATATGTGTAAGCAACAGAGGGGTTTTGTGAAAGTTACAACAATACAACAAGCAATTGCTTTGGTTAATGCCTTATTGTTTTAAGCAGTAGTTTCTTAATTTTGCCATCATTTACTTAAAGGGGTGGTCCACTAAGATATCATATTTTAAACTTTAGTTGATGTGTAATGTAGCTGTGTGAACATAAACAACATTTCTGAATGTAAGACGCTTAAAGTTCAATGAAAAGAAAGACATTTGCTATTACAGAGTTAGCTTAGCAAAGCCTACAGTGAATGAAGTTTGGTTAATGATGTCATAAACCCTTCAGGTTACAAGCATACATCCCCCGCAGCGAAGGGGTGTGGCTAGATGTGCTGTAATGTTATAGCAGGATGCTTCCTGGTGACATGGAGCTGATCTGCGAATCTCAGCATATTATGTTAGCTGACCAATCATGGTCTCTTTAGGGGAGGCTGTTGGAGGAACTATGTCATTTTCATATTAGCTGAGTAGCAGTATATAATTAAAGTAAGATATATGGAAAAATAATGTGGTTTTTCACAAATGAAGCATGAGCACACATTGCTTTGCACCCCATAAACACAATCAAGCTTTAAAAATACATTCTGGACCACCCCTTTAATCTTTACTTCTTTAAACCTTTAAGTCTTCCGTTGAACATAAAAGAAGATATTTTGAATAGAAAACTTGTAACAATTGACTTGCATATTATTATATAATATTACTATTATACATTTGGTTTGAACGCAAATAAAAGTTCTGTCACCAGTCTTGATTCAAGCAGAAGTTCTCTTTGTTTGGTGTACTTTTGAGTAGAAATAAAAGCAATCATTATCATTTGTCACTGTTAACTTTTCAAAGCTTAATTTTCTAATATTACACTGATAGATTTGGAAGAGATCAATGCAGTGTTTCCCTCACATAGACTTTACTTGGGCAGGCAGCACAGGTATATTAGGTGACACATCTTTCTTTCTTTTTTTCTTTCTAATATTATCATCCCTTTACACTTTTTTGTGTATTCGCCCAAGATAGTCAAACATTCGTGATCAATTAATCAGTGGAAAATCTTCTCTGGTTACTCATTTCATAGGCTATTGCTGGTTGTGTGCGCGCAAGAACAGAGAACCACAGAGAAACGCCTTTCGGGAGTTAATCTGTTCAGCCATAGTTTCTAAAGCTCTTAAAATTCAGGATTGGGCTTTCACTTTCTAAAGTTATTGGTAATTGTATGTGATTTTTCTATGGGAACCACTGTACATTGACTGCGTTTACATGGACATCAGTTATCAAATTGTTTGTCTTAATCTGAAGTGAGTGGCTTTTTGAATGTTCCTTTCTTGATCCTGGTCATGCGTCATCACGCTATCCACATTTCCTCCAGAGCTTAATGCAATTTTGGGTGTTTTAATTTTATTTTGTCAACTTTAACCACAGTTTGGCACTTTCACTTTCATTCAGGGTTGTTTCATGCATGCCCTCCATGGCAAACGAGATATTGAATGCGAGTATGAACTGCTGGAAGCTTGTTGTTTTGTTGGAATTTATTGGAACGCACGCCGTATGGGAAAAAAAAGCCTCTGTTTTGCGATGCAGGTGGTCCTTCACTGACTTGGTAGGTGCAGAGAATAGTGTCAAACAGTTGTGTGTGTATAGAATATTCTGTCACAAGGTCCTACACCACAATAATAGTTTAATTAAGGTGTTTACATACATGCCTGTACTGCACTTCAGTAATGCGACAAAAATCAGCAGACTCCACGTCTTAATCCGATTTCTGTTTAGTTAGATTATGACCTTAATTGGAATAATCAAATCGCTGTATGCATGGTAGACTTTTAATCAGAGTGTTGTCTTAACCATATTAAAATCAGATTATTGGTGTCCATGTAAACGTACCCATTGTTTCCATAAAAAGACATCAAGAAGTTGGGTAAAGAAACAGATTAAAATATTAAATGCAAAGCGAGATGCAAAGCTTTTTATCCAGTCGACCAAATCTTAATACCAGGTGAATAAATTTTTTTATTTAAGCATGTATTTCTTTGTAGAAATTCACCGGATCAGCTTAAAACAGCACTCTGCAGTCTGACTATAACTAAAAAAAAAAAGGTAAGTATCACAGCTGTTCGGTTTTACATCAGAGGGAATGGCTGAATTATTTTAACATGTCAGTAAGATTGGCCAAACTATAACCCAATAGCTGGGTAACACAAAAACTGCCAAGCCAAGGAAAAAAAATAACCCAAATATGACTCAACATGTTCAACTTGTTCCAAGAATTGTGCTGCAACTTTCCTGAGTCTTGTAGAAGTGATGCTTGATGCCGATCTCCCATCAGCTGCTGTTTCTTGTCAGAAACTGTACAGTCATGCTTGTCCTTTACCAAAGTTGTTTGAGTGGATGGGAGTAGATTTGTGTTCAAAACATAGAGGACTTGAAAGAAAATGCATGTGTGTGTGTGTTTGGAGCACCCCTCAGAGGACCACTCTCATCCTCCTACTCACACCCTCCACTAACACATCGAGCCTGTGTTTGTTACACAGAGAGAGAGGAGATGCAGCCAGCTCATTGTTTCACTTTCACTGTAAATAACGTCATAACTGCCAGATCGTTAGTGAGTTTGAGCTTTGCATTCCTTTCCTGTCTCTCTCCCCTTCCACTTTTTGATTTTTTTTCTTTCTATTTATTTATATATATATTTTCAAATGTCAGGGAGAGGACGGGCTGCCAGTCCATTTGTTAACAGTTTCGTATATTTTTCCCTACGAGGCAATTTTCTGCAATGATATTCTCATCCTGACAATAGCGAGAGAAAAGGGAGAGGAAAGCGCTATTATTGCCTCGCTCCGTTGACTCAATCACGGCCCTGCTGAACAGCTCGCCATCTTGTCATTACTGTCTCTTTATTTATTTTTGACTCAATTACACTCTCACAGTGCCGTCCCACTTATATCAGTGGCGAAAAACACACACACATTTATTGCTTGATTGAATTAAATATGATATTACTAAAGCACAACCTGCAATATTCGGCAAGGAAGTGACACACACTTCTTAAGAATGATTTTTTTTTTTCCCGCCGACCGCTCGTTTGCATTCATTAAAAGCCCTCCCTATCAGGTCGCCTTTGGTCGGCCATTATTTTCCCCACAATAATGGAAACGTATATAGAGAAGGAGGCAGTTTGGCACCAGATCAGGGCGGCGGGGATGCCGGGTGGTCCAAGCGTGTGCGAAATATATTAATTCGCCTCTTGTCATTTTTGCTTGGATAATTCTAATGTTGTCATGGTAATTTGGGGCCGGGAGGCAGCAGGTCACTTTCCAAACAGAGAGCATGTGCGGTGAGGCTGGATCCTTGCGAGGGGCTGATAAGGCGCCGTGTGCAGCCTTCAGCCTCATGATGAATCACCTGCTTATCTGTGCAGACCCAAAGAGCCGGCTACCACCGCACGAGACTGACAGAGAAAGAGAGAGGGAGAGATTTGTCATTATCAGCAAATAAGGGATAAAATGCTTGCACACAATAACAGCCATGTTCCCTATGCAAGCCTGCTTGAATACCTGAATGGTGGCGCTATCAGCGCAGGCTGGCTCCAGGAGCTTCGGAAACAAACTCGCAACATTTTTATCATCGCTGTTCAATTTTCTCGCTATTGTGTGAACGTATACGATACGGTTTGTTCTGGAAGACACGTGACAGCCGTTATGGGAAAACTGATTTTACTCAGGTGACTCAATCAGGAGTGTAATAACGGTAATAACTGCTGGAGCTTGAGCTAGTGATTACAGAAATTAGCTCAATTTTCAGTAAAGTAGAGCATTGAGCATTAAGTCAAGGAACACATGTATTTATATTGCATTTTATGTTCATTTATGGCTACACACCCAAAGAGCATGAGGGGGCCTTCTAGACCACCACCAGTTTGCAGCATCCACTTGGATGATGCGACGGCAGCCACAGGACAACGGCGCCAATGCGCTCACCACACACCAGCTATAGGTGGAGTGGAGAAACAGTGATAGAGCTAATTCAGTGAATAGGGATGATCGGGAGGCCATGATCGGTAAGGGTCGATGGAGGAAATTTGGCCTGGACACTGGGGTTATACCCCTACTCTTTACGAGATGTGCCATTAATGACCACAAAGAGTCAGGACCTCAGTTTAACATCTCATCCGAAAGACGCCGCTCACTGATAGTATAGTGTCCCCTTCACTTTACTGGGCCATTAGAACATTAGACTGCAGGTTGAGCGCCCCCTGGCGGCCTCACTAACACCACTTCCAACAGCAGCAGCTCTTCCATTCAGAGACTGACCAGGCTCAGCCCTGCTTAGTTCAGAGAGTAACTGGTGTTGGGCTGCAGAGTGATATGGCTGTGGCAGATCACTCATTACAGTTTGTCATTTTTCTACTTAATTTGAATTTAAGCGTTTCAATTTTGCACTTTTAATGGGTAATAACTCTTGCATTCAAATTAAATGAGTAAACTATACTCAAAGACCAATTTTAACAAATACTTTGGACTAGGGCTGAACAATTTATCGTTTGAGCATTGATATCGCTATGTGTGTATACGCAATAGTCACATCACAAAATTAGATTGCTTATTAAAGATTGAAAGTTAAAGGTATCATTATTATTATTTATACAGTAATGATCATGTTATTTTGCATTTCATTGTACTTGATTAGTTACACTCCCCATTAAAACAGAATGCATGGTTTATTTAACTTTTATTCTTGCTCTTTCGTATTTATATATGCTTATAATTTATTATATTTTATGCCAATGCACTGCATAGAAAAAGCTGTAATTATCCCAGTTGATCTAAATAAATGAAATCTTTCCTAATAGAGCTATTCAAATCACCAGCTTATTTTTTATATTCATATTTCAATACATATCTCAGCAAATAAAATATCTTTTTCCAGTTTTGTGCAGCCCTGCTGTGAACTGTCCATAGTTATTTTACTTTTATGTGCGTTTGTTCATAATTGTATGTTTAGATTAATACTTTAATTGTTTTAAGACTTTTTAAAGAAATATTATTTAGGCAGTAACTTCATTTAAAAAAATTAGGTCCAGCTTAGGGAAAGAAGGACAATTAATTTGTGTTTGTAGCTTACTGGGGTCAAGAACTGTTAATATTTAAAGTTAGGTAGGTGTAAAAGCACCCAAAAAGTGAGTGCTTGCTAACAGATTGCACATATCTATCAAAGTTCTCTTGTGTACTTCTGTTACTTATTTATTGTTAATTTAATTTATTGGTCACACTTTATTTTTATGGTTCGTTTGTTGAATTTAAGTTACATTGCAGCTAATTCTCATTAGATTATAAGTAGACTGTTAGGCTGGGGTTGGGGTTCGGGTTAGTGTAAGTTGACGTGTACAGTACTTGCAAAGTTTCTTATAGTCAGTTAAATAGCTGTTGAATGTCTGAATCAACAGATGTTAAGCAGACAGTCCACTAATAATCAAATGGACCATCAAAATAAAGTGTTACCAGTTTATTTTTAGTGTTTTTTAAAAATATTTTAATTATATATTTTGCATTAAAAATCATAATAACTTTAATAAACCTTAATAAAATTTCAGTAATTACATAAATTATTAATGACCTTTATAATACATATCTTTCCTGTAAGCGTTTATTTATTCATTTTCTTTTGGTTTAGTCTCTTTATTCATCAAGGGTCGCTACAGTGAAATGAACCGCCAACTTAGCCGCCAACCGCCAAATAGCATTTGTTTTACACAGCGGATGCCCTTCCAGTTGCAACCCAGCACTAGGAAACATCCATTCACACTCGTTCACACACATACACTACAGCCTATATAGTTTATTCAATTCACCTATACCGCATGTCTTTAGACTGTGGGGGAAATAAGAGCACCCAGATGAAACCCACGCGAACACGGGGAGAACATGCAAACTTGCTGTGAGGAGACAATGCTAACCACTGAGCCACCGTGTCACCCTGTTAGCGTTTAATAAACACAAAATATCTTAGTTTTATTATTTTTTAAAATTAACTAATAGTCTTATTTTCATTGCCCCATAAACAGTTCCCAGCATTATTTGGGAACACTTTTTTATATATTCTTTTTTTTTTTTCTTTTTGTTCTCATCCCCCAGGCAGTTCTAGCTAAAATATTCAACATCTTTTCTAGCCAGGCCTGTGCAGCTATTCAAAACAAACCTAAATATTCACTAGAGTAAAAAAAGTGTGACAACTCGCCCTGGTCTCCGCTATCCGGAGGGAAAGTTTTGTATTCGCACGTTCGCGTATTGCTGAGGGATTTTGTTAATACCTAAATACAGGATCTCTGTGTGTTCTTGCTTATTAGAACACGGTCACCCACTGTGTGTGAGGTAGGAGGGGATTAAACGC
>CAIGQQ010029392.1:304-12864 GCA_903798035.1 Danio albolineatus
AGGGCCCCCTTGGCCTCCACCTCCAGGGTCTCTGACCCCAGGGAGCTTTTTTTTTTTAATAGGACACAAAACTACTATGTGTCCCACCCCTCCGCAGTACAGGCAGAGCCCCTCCGAACGGCGGCGACGTTTCTCCTTAAGCGAGAGTCGGGATCTGCACATTTGCATGGGCTCAGGCTTAAAAGTGGGTGTGTCCGCCAGCGGCGGAGGTGCAGTAAAAAGTTCATGCGTCGAGACGCGTTGTGTGCGTGGCATCCTACGTTGCAGCCTATTATCCACTCGAATGGCCAGTTCAATGAGATTGTCTAATGTCTTGGGCTACTCCAGTGCATATATCTCGTCTTTAATGTAATCAGCGAGTCCGTGTAAAAACATGTCCCATTGCGCCTCTGAATTCCACTTACACTCAGCTGCTAATGTGCGAAATTCAATAGAAAAATCAGCAATGCTCTGATTCTCTTGACTCTTGAGTTCAGTGAGCATGCACGCTGCTTCTCGACCTGAAGCTGCCCGATCAAAAACTTTCTTAATCTCCTCGGAAAAGGACTGAAACGATGATCAGCAAGGCTGTTTCTGTTCCCACACGGCGGTGCCCTAGAGTGCTGCTTTTCCTGACAGCAAGGTGATAACAAACGCGACCTTACTTTCCTCTGTGGGAAATGAAGAAGGTTGTAAGGAGATGTAGAGAGAGCAGCGTCTATACGGAGTAATACCAAAGCTATGAAGACATCCATTCATTCATTCATTTTCTTTTCGGCTTAGTCCCTTTATTAATCTGGGGTTGCCACAGCGGAATGAACCGCCAACTTATCCTGCATTTGTTTTACGCAGCGGATGCCCTTCCAGATACAACCCATCTCTGGGAAACATCCATACACACTCAATTTAGCCAACCCAATTCACCTTTACCACATGTCTTTGGACTTGTGGGGGAAACCGGAGCACCTGGAGGAAACCCACGCAACCACGAGGAGAACATGCAAACTCCACACAGAAATGCCAACTGACCCAGCCGAGGCTCGAACCAGGGACCTTCTTGCTGTGAGGCGAACGTGCTACTCACTACGCCACCGTGGCACCCCATGAAGACATCCCACCTGCTGAAAAAAACACTTAATGTATATGATTCATTTTTGCTGTTAATTCCCTTGTATACTGTTCTATGTGTAATTCTGTACTCCCCTGTTTATTCAATTAAAAAACTTCCTGGTTCCGGTAAGTGAAACAGCGTGTGGAGAAGTGAGACTTCTCCCCTCCGTCTCTGACGGCTGCACCGACACACACACACACAGACACACACACACACACACCACTTACCTCCATTCCTTCCTCCTCCGTCAGCTGTGATTTGATGAGTGCACGCAACATATCACCGGCATTCCGTCAACCCTCCACATCTCCCCTCCAGTCAAACACGAAGCATATACTTACACACACACACACACCCATTGTCCTCGTGTTGTTTGGTTGTTTGTTTGTCTAGGAGGGTTCGGACTTCAGCGCGAGACCGGCCAAACGGAGTAAAGGGATGGCGCGCGCTTATGACATCGGAAGCCGCACCATGGTGGTTCGCACGCTGAAAGTCCGACCGTACCATTTGTGTTGTATGTGGGTACAAACAGCATTATAGTTTGTCCTGTTTTACAGAAAGGAGAACTGTTAATGGTTGTATGTGTTTTATGTTATGTGTTTAGTTGTCTGTGTTAAACAGATGATGAATGTTAAATGGTTAAAAAGAGGCCATTAAGGCAAGTTGAAGAAGTATATTTTATATACTTACCTGAATATAGCGAGCGCTAATCGATGGGCGGAGTCTGGCGTATAAAAAGAGACGCCAGACTCCAGATCGGGGTCAGTTTACCTGGCGAGCGAGCGTGCTGTGGCAGAGCCGTGAGCAATTCTCTTTGAGTAAGTGGATACGTTATACAGTGGTTACGTATTTTTTTGATTGTTTTGAGTTGTATATATCCGTCTTTAGATTTTATTTATTGATTTGCTACTTTGCATTTTTGTATAAATTTTTTTTGTGGGATTTTTTTCTGTGTTTTTTTGGACACTGTATATATATTTTTGCACTGGACTTTTTTCCTTCACATTCCTGTAAATAAATACCACCTTTTTACACTTCCGGGTCCAGCCATTGTATTTGGATTATTTTTTTGAGGGTTTATTTGTGGTGTCAGGCCTCCCACGCCTCGTAGTGGGCCCCCTCTGGGTTCACAACATCGCACAGCGTTGTAAGGATGGACATATCTCTCCATAATAATAATACCCTGAGAATTGTTATGGAATTCCACGAGAGAAAACCACGAGAACTACCAGGCAGTAAAACCATAAACTCTCTAATCTTCTCTAAGGATCACGAGAAAGCTGTTGTCTCACCATCTGTCCTCACACCGTTCGGCCCTCCCTAGTGATACGGCCAGGGGTATTGAAAGGTCACTCAGAAATGACCAGAATTCAGGTTTCTATGGTGGAATGATATATGTGGTGTATTTGCTAAACTTACAAACGTTAGCTTGTCATGTTTGGTATCATTTTAAATGTCTTTGTGTGATTGGTAAAGTGGTCTTAATGTCGCTGTGATATTTCACTTATATTTGGTTATTTGGGTTTTGACTTTGATAAAATCTCTGCCAGATGCTCCCCCCTCCAGAGATGATTAACACATCAAAGACACTAGGCAAGGGTCACTGTGACGCCCTGTTGGGTATTTAAGGTATCGATGTTGTTTAGGCCATTGGGATTTCAGTAACCGGAAGACCCCGTTGTAGTGTATGAGTTTCTGAAGCTCTGAATCAGAACTCAGATACTACAACGTATTTTTACATAGTCAGGTATTCACTCTTAATTTATCTTGGAAGAATTGATGTTGTACAATTTGAATTGGCGAATCTTGTGCAATTATGTGAATTGGAATGGAAAATCTTTGCCTGACAAATAAATGTAAAGACTTTTGTTTAACTAAATATCTCCTGAAATCATTTGAATCTAGTAGATTGTCTTAGGCTGGGGTTTCCGCAGACCTAGACCGGGATTTCGTCATACAGTCAGGAAAATGGATGGAGCATTTGGAGCACAACATTTAAGACCTGCTGATTTCTGACTGAATCTACTGACTTAGTATGTTATAATCTAGTGGCTAAATCAAACTTTCTTTATGTATGAGCAAGCATGGGGCGGCCTATTATTACCTAAAGGAAATTAGTTTACAGTTATATCCTCTATCTAAGAACCAGAACCGGCGAGGATGTGTCCGTGAGCAGATGTAGTTGGCCAGCATACTGACTCTTAGCAACTTCGGGTAAGCAATGAACCATTACTTGAAAATAAGGATTTATTAGGTTAATCGATCTAAATTAGACCAAATCATAACCTATAAGGTAATCGGCTTGAATTGGATGAATAAATACCTAAATTATAATGAATTGGAGTCAGATTAAATTCAGAGATGAAAGCGAATCAAAATATGTTTTCATAAGTAAAAATATTTCTTTTCACATGTGCTAAAAGGCTTACACGCATTTACCTTCACCCATACTGTTAGCTCCGTCATCGGACTAATAAATAGACCCTTACAGCGTATCACAACATCCGGTTCCAACAGTGAGCTTATGGGGTGAGGTGCAAACATTTATTAACAACCATTATCAGTGTTCAAACCCTCCATCATCATCAGGGGAAAATGTCCTTTTAGGCTTCACTGTCGACCCTCATCAAGAGGAAAACTGCTTTATTTAGTTCATTTGCTTATGCTGTTAACAAAACTGTACATTCATAAATGTAAATGTACTAATAAGAAGCCAAATGTGAAGGTGTTGATGACTGAAATATGCTTGTATATTACCAGTATCAGAGACTCTACACCAGAAAGCCAGTCCCACTTTATATGAAGTGTCCTTAACTGCTATGTACTTGCATCATAGAATAAATAAAATACACTTACTGTGTTTATAATGTATTTGAGAACACTTGTGGTGCTCTTGAGGTGGGATATGGATAAGGTTAGGGACTGGTTTGGTGGTATGGGTAGGTTTGATGCTGGGTTAAGGCAGTGGCGCCGCCAAAACATGTTCTTAAGGGTGGCCAGATGAGGCCACACCAAATCTTGGGGTGGCACACAAAAAAATGATGAATTCAGTATAATGTTATATTTGTGTTTCTGGTAAATGAAATAATGGGGTTTTAATTAATTTGACAAATTACACTTAAAACATTGCAATTTATTTCTTATCAATAACAAGTACACCTGCAAACCAAATGTAAATCGATATTTCAGTTATTTTTCACACACTTTTACTGTACAGCACACACATGCTTGCATAGGGAATGATTCCTGTCTATCTTTATAATGTCTTACATTTTCCATTAAATTATGACCAAATAATATTGATTTTTTTTCTTTTGCTAAATTACAATTCTCATCAAATTTGACTGCAAACAATTCTTGGATGGTCGCCCTCTCACTCGATGACACCGAGGACCAGATGTCCATCAATGCATCGGAGGGTGGGCTATCATTATCCGACGAGAATCCGAACCCGCTCCCTCCCTCCGGGGTGAAGAACGAGGCTTCGGATCTAGAAGCGGATATGATGGCCGTGCTTTCACGGGCTGCTTTGACCGTGGGTCTGAAGATGGTTTGTCCCCCAGCCCCGCGGCCGGACCGTCTAGATGGGTGTTACGTGGAGGCTAAGAAGAAGGTGAAGCTTTCTAAGCCTCCCGTCCCCTTCTTCACGGAAGTGAACAGTGAGCTCACGCAGTCTTGGAGGGCACCTTTTTCTGCCCGATCTGCGTGTGCTTCCACCCTCACCACCCTTGATGGCGGGGCAGCCAGGGGGTACGAGACGATTCCCCAGGTTGACCGCGCCATTGCAGTCAATTTATGTCCGTGTGGCACCTCCTCCTGGTGTGGTCATCCTGGTCTCCTGTGCAAAGCGTGCAGGTTATCTGCGTCCCTCGGGGCCAGAGCCTACACTGCTGTAGGCCAGGCTGCCTCTGCCTTGCATGCTATGGCCACGCACCAACGTTGTCACAGCTGCACGAGGGTGATCCGACCCAGGCTTAATGCATGAGCTACGCACCGCGACCGACTATGCTCTGAAAACCACCAAGCGTGTGCCTTGGGAAGGACGATGTCCACACTAGTGGTCCAGGAACGCCAACTCTGGCTAAACCTGGCTGATATGCGTGACGTTGACAAGGCTCGCTTTCTTAACACACCCATATCCCAGGCTGGCCTGTTCGGCGACACCGTCGGTGAATTCACCCAGGAGTTCACAGCGGTGAAGGAGCAGTCAAATGCGATGGGAGAGGACCGCTCCCCCTCTGAGCCATCTACATCGGCTGCTCCGCTGCCGCTGCCCGCGTCGAGCTGGCACCTTCGCCCAGATCTCTGGAACCTCCATGTATGGTCCATAGACGGAGCGAGGAAGACTTAGGTGACCTACCGGCTGCGGTGGTTAACACCATCACTCAGGCTAGAGCACCCTCTACGAGGCATGCCTACACCCTAAAGTGGAGTCTATTCACTGATTGGTGTGCTTCTCGTAGAGAAGACCCCCGGACTTGCCAGATCTGTGTTGTGCTTGCTTTCCTAAAGATAGGTTGGAGCGGAGGCTGTCACCCTCCATGCTGAAGGTTTACGTCGCCACCATTTCCGCTCACCATGAGCTGGTGGATGGCGGCACCGTGGGTATGCATAACATCATCATCCGGTTCCTCAGAGGCGCGATGCGATTACATACACCCCGTCCCCCTCTCATGCCCTCTTAGGATCTCTATGTAGTGCAATGAGCCTACGTGGGGATCCGTTCGATTTCTGTCCTAGAAGACAGCTCTGCTGGTCGCGTTGGCATCAATCAAGAGGGTCGGGGACCTGGAGGCATTTTCGGACAGTGACTCGTGCCTTGAATTCGGGCCGGCCTACTCTCACGTTTGTCCTGAGACCCCGGCCCAGCTACGTGCCCAAGGTTCCTACCACACTGTTTAAAGACCAGGTAATGAGCCTGCAAGCGATGCCTTCAGAGGAGGCAGACCCAGCCCTTTCATTGCTGTGTCCTGTTCGCGCTTTGTGTATTTATGTGGACCGCACTCAGAGCTTAAGATCCTCTGATCAGCTCTTTCTCTGTTATGGTGGTCGGCAAAAGGGAAGTGCTGTATCCAAACAGAGGCTGGCTCACTGGATAGTGAATGCCATCTCCCTCATTTATCAAAGCCAGGGTGAGCCGTGTCTCCCGGGAATTAGAGCGCACTCCACTAGGAGCGTCGCTTTCTCTTAGGTTTTAGCCTCTCTAACTGATATCTGTAGAGCTGCAGTCTGGCCGACACCCAGTACATTTGTGAGATTTTATAATCTTCGAGTGGAGCCAATTTCCTCTAGTTTGCTGGGTAACTGGGGAAATTCGGTTGGTGTTGTAACATGCTTGCTGCACCTCTCTCTCTAACACAGAGATACGTGCGCTTTTCTTACTCTGTCTAGCTGAGTTCCCCACTTGGTAAACCCTACAGAGCTCCTCTGAGGCCCCCAGCACCTGACTTATCAGAGGAGTCAGGTGCTCGGCCCTTTACATTGTTGGCATGCCCGCTGGTCAGCCCGCGTTCTGGGTATAGGTGCCTGCTATGCATGATCCCCTCTGGCGATCACATATGCTCACTCAGCCACGGTATAGTTCCCTCCTTCGGGCGGGCTCATGTCTTCCCTCCCTGCTAACCATCTTCTTATGTGTTCTCCCCCTTCTAGGGTTAGACCATATGTCTTTGCCACCAGGGCTCCCCAATTATGGGCAGCAGTTGGTCTCCGCAGCATCCTCCCTATCGGGACTGTACGCTTTCCCAACATACTGTCGTATTCTAAAATTCCTAGAAATTATCTAGGTTCATTTTTTATGACTCCTGAAAAAATATAAATAAACCTTTGATCTTCACAGGTAAGTAAAGGTAAGTAAGAGTCAGGGGGCATGTTGGAAGACTGCGACCCTGGTGATGATGGTGTGCTCACGCTGAGAGCTTGGCTAACTTCTCACCAGTGAGGTGGTAAGGTTTAGTCACTGTGGTGTTTTCCATAGATTACCCTATAGTGGAAGTTTCAACATAGCATTGAAATTCCCCTTCCGCTGGGGAACGGAACGGTTACTAAAGTAACCCTCATTCCCCAAGGGGTGGAACGGAAATGCTATGTTCCTTCACCACAGGGGTTGCCCCTTTTTGCTGACATCTGTTTAGCCTCTTCAGCGAAAGAAAAAAGGTAATCAGTCGAGCCATCTGATCCCCTTTTAAATCAATTTGATTATAAATGGATCTCAGCTGTGCTCGCTGATGCCGCCATCTCATTGGCATTTTATTGGCTCCAACCCTAATCAAACACACCTGAACAAGCTAATCAAGCTTCACTAGGTATACTTGAAACATCCAGGCAGGTGTTTTGAGACAAGTTGGAGCTAAACCCTGCAGGACACCAGACCTCCAGAACAGAGATTGGTGATCCCTGCGCTAGAAGGACACAGTCAGTGTTCTCCCCCAGTAAATACTGCAGCTGTGTTTATCGTCTGACTCAGTGAATTGTGGGTAAATGCTCTATAGTTTGGGGTAGAATGTTTCTGGGATGTGCTCATAGTTTGTGCAGCGGGTGAGGAAGTGTTCCTCCGTCTCCACCTCTGCCTGGGCACAGTGTGGGCAGATGCGGCTCTCTCTGGGTTGCCAGTTGTGTCTGTATGGGCCCGTCTCTACAGTCAGACTGTGAGTACTCAGTCTGGATTTGCTCGTTGTTCTTCATTTACTGTTCTTTACTGCACTCAGATATGCTGCTGTGGTATAATCTCTGTCCAGCTCCAAATAACACTGAAGTTTACTCTGTTCTCCTGCTGCTTCACTCCAGTAAATTCAATCCTCTTCTGTTCCAGCGTTTATCATCTGATTGGGCTTCATTCTGTGGATGAGCATGTCTGTGTCCTGATGCTGCTGCTGTGGGTCAAACTCGCTGTGTTGGGTTGTGTTTGGAGCTTCAGGACCGTCTGAAATCTCACTCATTCTCTCTCTCACACACACACACACATGCCACCACACACACACACACACACAGTGAGATGAGGATTTCTGACACTCATTTCTTCTTCAGAGACAGAAGCTGAGCTGGAGGATTACTGTGATAAAGAGAAGAGACTCCAGAGGCCTGTTGCACTAAACCAGCTCAACAAACTTTGCAGTTGCAGAGTCATTTTCAGAACCCAACCTGGTTAAGATCTGCAGTGTATTCCTGACACCAGGTTATGTGGCATACCATGGTAAATTTAAGGGTATGTAAGTGGATAATCTCAGTTTACAGTTACAAAAACAGAGTTAACATTTGTGGTATGTCAGTAACCTAAGCAATCTTCTTTCTGAAGATGACATGCTCTTTAATATTGAACACATATTCTGAGAAAAACATCTCTGCTGCTTTCTGACTCTGTTGAAGAAAATAAATGCAGACTTGTCCACTCTTAAACACACTGTTACTGCTTTTACTGTCAACTTTAATACAAGTTATGACTACATTGCTCGCTGGTGGCTTAAACTGAACTATATTTTATTTTTAGACATTACATACAGGTTAGATACAGATTAATTTATATGCCTGAATAAGACGTATATGCATGCAAAGCAGAATATACAAGAGATAGTCAAACTGAGAGTCAAAGTTGCTATTATTTATATACTTAAAAGATAGCATTACAGGGACCCAAATACTCAACAAAATTTTTATTATTATTACTATTATTATTATTATATTCTACAGTGCTTCACGGAAATCGCGCACTGCACCTTTAAAGTGATTGAAAATGGCGGTGCGGTGGCGTTGCTGTCAGTGGCGTTCTAAAAAAGAATGGCAGTTTCTCAATTCCAAGAATGCAGAGAAATGAGATGCTGCGTTCTTCCTGATGGTCACATGACCCTCACGCATCTTTAACCGAAAATTATTTAAACATTACAGCATTCATACAACGATTTATTGTTTTTATTTATTGTTTCACAATATATACTGTAAGGTCCAGCCAGATAGTCCAACGGCGGTGTCTACTGCTGGATGAAGGCTCATTTGCATGTTCTATCCTTCCAGGGCACAATGTTTATTTACTTCAAGTTTAACTCATATCTGACTCCAGTTTTGATATAAGATGGTTTTAGAAAATTAATACGTTTGTTCTCGTTTTATCTGACTCCAATTTATAATTTGTATTACTTTATTAATTTAGTAGTTTATGAGACATTTTGGTATATATTTTAATAATCTTATAACTCTTACCGAATTTTTCCCATGTACAACTTAATTAACTCTCAAACAATAACCAGGGGTTAGACCAGTAACCTATAGCTCTGGTTTTCCATGATTAAAATAATCAAGTACAACTTAATTATGATTGAAATATTAATCATTGGTTAGTTCGCCAGTACCAGTTAAAGAGGGTTTTTGTAGCTGTTCTTTGATGCAATTAATCTAGCGAAAACAATAACCAGCGGTTAGTTCACCAGTACCGTTCAAAGAACTTTATAGCCACTCTTTAATGTAATTACTCTAGCTCCATTAGTACTTTTTACTCTTATTTACTCATTTGTTGTGAATCTATGTTACTTCAAGCCGGCTGTAATGCACCATAGATTCACTAGCCTGATCAATAATTAGTGGTTGGTGATTAATACTATTTAATAGACAGACAGACGTCATTATTTGTCATTATTTAAATAGTAATCATTTGATTCCTGCAATCATCTATGTACACTTAGTTAAAACTCAAACGATAACCAGGGGTTAAACCAGTAGCCTATAGCTCTGATTTTCCATGATTAAAATAATCACGTACAACTTAATTATGATTGAAATATTTAACCAGAGGTAAAAATCAGTACCATTTAAGACATAATAGTTTGTTAGTACCATTTAAAGAAAACTTTGCAATTATTCTTTAATGAAATTACTCTGACTCACCATAGTGATCTGCAACGAATAACATAATTAAAGTCTGACGATAAGTTGGAATTTCTAGGATCTCCATCTAACGTGTTATGTTTAGTCTATCATGAAGTCTAGCACATTCTTAACTTATCTGAGTAAATAATTTCAGAGTAACAAAGATAAATTCAAAAATAACAATTTATTAGTCAGGTAAATGTGTATTATGCCAATTCATCCAGTCAATTCATAAACGATCAATACAAAACATCAAATTCTCAAAGGTAAATCCAAATCAAAAGATGCAAACCTGACTTTCAAAATCTACATAGTGTGGAGTTGTAAGAAATTCCGCACCATGGGCCACTCTGAATGCAGAAGCGCCCCGACCAACTGGAAACTGCCCTTTAAGAAGTAAAAACCAAGAGATAGAAGGGGTGTGTGTTGAATAACAAAGGGCATTTACATTCAGTGAGGGTTCCTGAACAGATGTGATTCAAGGGAAGAGCTGATTTGTCTGTGTTTTCAGCTCATGTCTTTGAATTGCCAAAGACATCAACTCAAAGTCTTACAACACTCTGCATAAAAACTTTACAAATATATGCTGCACATCACAAATAAAAGATTTTAATACGAATTTCCACAAACAAACACCCTTAATGTGTTTATGCCTTTATTAAGATTTTCACGTTAATGTTTACTTTCACCGTCTCATTTAGGGAAACTCCTGAGGTAAATAAGTACATCTCTGAACATTAATAATAAATCTATACGAAATGCTGCGCTTCCCACCTCCAGTCGCAATGACTTCTGGGACTTCTAGAGCGAGTTCTGTGCTCAAGTCTGCATCGGTGCGTCCTCCATATCGGCTGTCACTAAATTCCACTGGTTTCATTACCACGACGTAAAGTGGGCGTGGAGCGGTTGGTGTTGGGAATACACCCCCTCAAAAAAAAAAACAATCTTAAGAGTTCACCGATCATGCGCAGACGGTTTGTTGTTTTTTAGAGCGGGCATTTTAAATAAAGCTAACGTTACCGCCAGAATCAAATCAGCTCAGATGGATGATGAAGAATCTACCTCCGAGATGGACAACGAAGGAAAGAACAACCATACAAGTTATTTTTGTTTTGTAATGTTATTTTAAACGATTTCATTTGCAAAAACAACTAACCACAAGATGTGTAAATCTGTGTTTTTAGCCAATAAATGAGTCAATCAAACATGTTTATGTCATACTATTTGTGTAAATTCAGTGTGTAATTACAAAAGATTATAATTATTTTTTTCACAGTGTTAATAAAAACTGGTATAACTTTTGTGATAGGACATATAATAGAATAATGTGAAGTCAGTGAGCTTATTAAAGGAAAAGGGTATTCCATAACTGAATAGTATATTGAACATGAACAGGACGGGTAAAATGGACACCAAAATTGGCATGGTGTATCTAAAGTTACTGTATATGATGTATAAGGTATTTGACATGAAACACCTGAGATCAGGACAAGTATCTGATGTTAATTAATATAAAAGTGATCATACATGATACATCTGAGATCAGGACAGGTATCTGATGTTAACTAATATAAAAGTGATCATACATGAAACACCTGGGATCAGGACAGGTATCTGATGTTAATTAATATTAAAGTGATCATACATGAAACACCTGAGATCAGGACAGGTATCTGATGTTACTGTATATGATATATAAAGTATTTGACATAAAACCCCTGGCATCAGGACAGGTCTTAATCTGACAGGTCTCAACATGTTACTTTGTTTAATATAAAATACACTAACGTCACATGAAACACCTGCGATCAGGACAGCTAATTCAAAGTACTGCATATAAAAGGCATTGGAAACGAAACCCCTGCAATCGCGTACAGGTATCTGAAACAAACGACTGTTTTCACAATCTGCGCATGATCCATGACCTATGCAAATTCACAGATAGGCCACGCCCACCCGATGACGCAGTAGCAGTTACGCTGTACTGAAACCCCTGGAAAAAAGTGCCTGCCTCAGTCTCTCAGTCTTCAGCACAGTTTCACTGATCCAGAATAAACCCCAAACCCAGGATAGAGTGGCTCAGTGAATGTGGTCTGGACTGAGTGGATGAGGCTCATTCTGTCTCTATAGATGTTGTAGAAGATCAGAGTTCCTGCACTGTGATCCACAAACACTCCTATTCTACTGCTGATCGACTCTACTGCGAGATCAGTGTGTGTGTGATTGTGTTTGAAAGAGAAACTGGAGGAAGAGCAGTGCAAACTCCAGGACTGAGCATTACGTCCAAACACACACTCATAACCTCCTCCCTTCCTTCTGATGCTCTTATATGACACTGATATAAAGACACCATCATCTCCACTCCAGTCAATCTCCCAGTAACAGCGTCCACACACACTCTCTCTGCACAACACCTGAAGACAATAATCAAATCTGTCTGGATGATCAGGATACGACTGTTTCTCCCACACCCACTCCACCTCTCTGTTCTCCTCAGACAGAATGAGTTCAGTGTGTGCTGTGTTTGGATCCAGTGTGAGGAAACAGGCATCTGAACACAAGAAGAGACACATTTATAACACAACAACACTCACAAAGCTGTGTGTGTGTTTGC
>CAIGQQ010029393.1:2663-18956 GCA_903798035.1 Danio albolineatus
TATATATTTATATATATTTTTCTAAAACTTTAAGTTAAAATTAAAATCTGTTCTGCATTTTGGCTGCCCAATTCAAATAGGCTACACACCTCGTTTTTACAGAGTGACTGGTTTAATTTATAAATTTATTTATTTAATTAATTAATTAATTATTTAATTTTTACAGTAAATCTGAGGCACAAATAAAGTGTGACTGTTTTGTAACAGTTTAGTAGGCTATAAAAATACTGTAAGCACATTTTAAAGATAATAGGTTTGTATATAAGACTGCTAAATACATTTTAAATGCAAGATTTAACATAACAAGTTATTATTTAAATTGTTTATGTAGTGATCATGTTTATTTATCTAAATACTGCATGACTTTGATGTGCGCGCGCGCGTGCGCCTGATTCAAACTCTTGAGCGGAGCGGAAAGGAAGTTGCCATGGAAACGAGGCAACAGACACTTCACCTTAACAGACAACAAAACCTCTCTCAAGCAGCTGTTTTCTCGGTTTTCAGGTAAGTTTAATCCCTAAAACAAAGCAAATACTACATAAAACTGTTCCTCACACTTTTATTATTGGTAATTGATGTATATTCTGTTGAATGTTTATGTTATATAAATGGTTAGACTTTGTAAAAGTCCGTTAGCATATTAGCACCGGCAACGTTAGCGTAGGGGTAACATTATGTTAACTTTGCTCTTGTTAACCTTGTTTATTAAAGTTTTGGCTTTTATTGCCTTTATGTGTAGATGATAGGTTTTGTCAATGTTTTATTGAAAGTACTCTATTTAGCCTAAAATATGCATTGTACTGTCAAGGAGCGTGAATAAAAAGTTCAATCATGTTTTGATATGTCATGGTATCTTAAACAAATGTTACTAAAAACGTTTTCTGTGGTGACAGAATAACCCCCTGCTACAGCGGTTAATTTCTAAATTTCTGAAGAGAGCTGATTACACAGATGCAGGACACACAGGTAACTTTAAGCAGAGGATTAATATGAATTTCTATTGCATGTCTTGATGTACGTTACATGTCTATGTCATTAAGCACCTGTTACTTGTCTTTATTGCAGTTATTTAAGGAATGTTTTGACATTAAAACAAGTGAGTAGTATTAAATCACGTAACATGATTCTTCAGAAGTTATTTAATATGCAGATTTGCTGTAATATTTATCTGTAAGTAATATTTGTGATTTTCTTTTTGTTTTATTTTTTCATGTTTCATTGATTAATTAAAAGTTTAATTTGAACAGTAATGGTATGGAAACAGAAATCTATACTCACTTCTGATTACTTTAATTCATCCTTGCTGAATATAATGACTCAGTTATGCGGATTTCACTATATTTAAAATACAGAACATATATTTCTATTTAACCAATAAAAGAAAGTTCCTTAGATTAGGTATATTCACTATGATAAAGGGCCGTGCAAATAAAGATAGTGATAATAGTTTGACGTTTCATTTTTTTCAGGTGACTCAGATATGTAATCGGAGGAAAAATATCAGGAGCTGCACAGCCAAATACTGGACAGGTATGCCTTGTTGAAAATCACTCATCATGAAATGTATTGATATCTAATAACGAAAGAAATGGCTGTTGCAGTGTCTCCCGTCATTTAACACCGCGTCTCTCTGCCTATTGCCTATCTACCTATCTTAACGCAGTTTTTGCTGTTAATGTCAAAACAATCTATCGTGCCAGCGCAGTTTCACTTTTGTTCAATCAAGTCTTTTACCACAATGAGCCAGACAGGCTTTCCAAACTAAATATTTTCAGCACTCAAATCGCGCGTCAGGTGGACATTGAACTTTGTAGTTTTTATTCAATTCAGTTGTATAATATGATAATATAATATAATATAATATAATATAATATAATATAATATAATATAATATAATATAATATAATATAATTAATATAATTGCATACTCTGGTGTTCATGCTTGAAATGTACCTAAAATTACATATATTTTCAAATATTAAATGAACATGCATTGTTTGTGGAACACCAGTTTTGCGAGGGAACCAGGGAACTTAGCGAGGTAACGCAAAAACTAATATGTATACATTTTCCTCCGACCCAGTTTTTTCTCCCGACCATTTTTCTCCATATGTTTTAATGTGTTTGGTGACGCGATATATTCGCTGTCATTGAGCAATTTTAAAACATTTTTGATTCAATCTTTATTGCGTGCCTGCAATAAAAATAGACGCAATAAAAACAGATTGAAAAAAGGCTTTAAAAGTGCGCAATGACATATCGAGTCATCAAACATGATGTCACGGAAGGGAAGTGGTGGGGAAAATGGAGGGGAGAAAAAAGTGTCGGAGAAAAAAAAAACATATATATGTAACCCTACACAGCAAAATTTCCAGTGTTGTTTGGAGTTGTTTTTAAGGTGTTAATTTTTTTGAGTTAAAAAGTGTTATTTGTGGTGTTAATTTAAATGACATAAACACCTGCAGTGTAATTCTGTGGTCGGAGTATGTGTTATTACAGCGAGTTGACATAATTGACACTAGAAAAGAGCTAGTTTCATTTCCGGTCGGTTCACCTTACTTCCTTTTTGATTAATGGCGGACAGCACATGGAGAGCAGTTTTCAAACAGGTATAAAATTTATTTATCTACAAATATACAATACATTTATACATTTGCTTCATGTTTCTCCATGTTAAATTAACATGTGTACACTTTCTAACTGGGTTTTTAAGTTCAAACATTAATCGCTTATCAATTTATACAGGACAATCAACTAGAGCCACGAGACAAGCTGGTTAGCGGGAAAATAAAGGTAAAGTCAAACATTTACCAGTTTCCATTACTTTTTGTATTTGATTCTGGGTTTGGTATGTAAGAATATGGTATGAGAAATTTGCGGTTATGATTTAACCGATGAACTGTTTAACAGAACTGTCTTTGTGGCTAGTCAACGTGCTAGAAATTAACACAGAATAGCCAGAGGAACTAGCATTTTACTTTTGCACCGTTAAAATTACACTCTCCAAACCTATGTAATTTAGAATCTAACGTTAGTAAAAATAGCAGCATTTGTGAAGACTTAGTTGAACCTAATAGCTTCGGTGTTGTAGTGCATTGATCCTTATGACTATGGATATGGAATCTGTAGTGTTCTGTGTAGCTCCTCCCCCTCTACCTCGCTCTCACTCAGTCACGCAGTCATTCAGTATGTATGTGCGTCAGTACGAAGTGAAGTTGCTGTGTATCTCGTGCCCGCTGTTAATAAACACTGTTTAGTTTGAACCGTGCCTCTCTAGCAGTTTAATGCAAGTTCTCAGAGTCAACATGGTGTCAGAAGTACAACTGCACGCGAAAGTGAGTTTTGTCTACGCTGGAAAAGCTTCCATGCACATCTCTCGACTCGTGAGTCACTAACTAGCGGCTAAGCTACGTAAACGAAACCTAAGCACAAACTAACAATGGCAGGCGAATTCCGAAGACCAGACCCTCTTGTTTTCAACGAAAATATTGCTGAAAACTGGCGTATGTTCGAACAAGAGTTTGATATCTTTATTGCAGCAGCTCACGGGGACAAATCAACTCGTACACAAGCTTTCATTCTGCTCAACCTCGCGGGTCCCGAAGCCAACGAACGCGAACGGTCCTTTGTTTATGCAGAAGAGGTGAGAGTACCCGGTGAAAATGACAGTATTATTATAACACCGGCTGAGTCCAGGGAAGACCCTGAGTGTTTAAAGAGAAAGTTTCGCGAGCTTTGCGCTCCCCATGTAAACATCACAATGGAACGACACAAGTTCAACACGCGATCACAAAGACCTGGTGAGACTTTTGAATCCTATATTAGCGATTTGAAAATTAAAGCAAAAAGCTGCAAATTTGGAGCACTACAGGATGAGCTTATTCGAGACAGGCTGCTCTGTGGCATACAAAGTGATATCCTGAGAAAATCACTGCTGCGTGATCCAGAACTAACTTTAACTAAAGCCATATCAGCATGTCAGATATATGAACAGACCGAACAACACACTAAAGACCTAGCAACACTCCACAGGACATCTGCCACTGTCGATGCGGTGCACCAGGCATTCACAGGAAAGAACAAACATTATAAACCGAAGCACACAGAAAGCAACAAAGGCCCAACAGCCATAAGAAACTGTACCAATTGCGGTGGTAATCACCCAGCCAAAAGAGATAAGTGTCCAGCCTTTGGTCAACAGTGCAATGGTTGCAAAAAGTGGAACCATTTCAAAAAATGCTGCAGGTCCACACAATCAAACCAAACAAAGCGACGTTTCACAAAAACAGTCCACAATGTTGAACCACACCAGTCAAGTAGCGAAGAAAGTGAATCATTCTTTGTTGATGGAGTGACTGATGAGAATGTTTATTCTACGGCTAATGTAGCACAAAAGAGTGAACTGTATAGCACTGTACACGTTCATGGTAAATCAGTGGAACTAAAAGTTGATACGGGAGCTAAATGTAATGTAATGGACTTGCACACCTTCCAACACTTACGAAAACAAGAAAAGCTCAGCACGTCAAGCACAGCAAAACTGATAGCATATGGTGGCAACGAGCTACACACACTTGGTACAGTTATACTACCATGCACTCTAGCCAACCAATCCCATGACTTACTGTTTTATGTCATCAAAAATTCTGCACAGCCTCTACTGGGTCTGTCTGACTGCATACGCATGAAACTTCTAACACTCAACAAGGAAGTTCATCAGCTAAACACATCCTGCCAGGATAAATTCACAGACACAATTCTAACTAAATATGATGATCTTTTCAAGGATGAAGTAGGTAAACTACCTGTCACATACTCCATAAAGCTCGACCCTAATGTAAATCCAGCTGTTCGTCCTGCAAGACGCATTCCAGTAGCGATGCAGGATAAGGTCAAAAAAGAACTTCAACGAATGACAGATCTTAATGTCATCACACCAGTTACAGAACCAACTGACTGGGTGTCCTCCATGGTGGCAGCTCACAAAAAAGACTCCAACAGCATCCGAATCTGTATAGATCCTAGAGATCTGAATATGGCAATACAACGACCTCACCACCCAATGAGAACAGTGGAGGAAGTTGCAACCCAGATGTCAAATTCTGTTGTTTTCTCAGTGCTTGATGCAAAGAGTTCGTTTTGGCAGATATCTTTGGATCACAAATCATCACTGTTAACAACATTCAGCACCCCATTTGGCCGATATAGATTCCTCAGAATGCCATTTGGCATTAACTCGGCTAGTGAGGTTTTTCAGCGCTCAATGGAGCAAATTTTCGCTGGATACCCTTGCGCTGTGATTGTTGACGATATACTAGTCGGCGGACGCACAATACAGGAACATGATGACAACCTGGAGAAAGTGCTTGCACGAGCTAGACAAGTCAATCTCAGACTCAATCCACAAAAGTGCAAATTCAGGCTGATAGAGGTGAGCTACGTAGGCCATATTTTCAGCAGCGACGGTTTACATGCAGATCCATCCAAAATCAAAGCCATCACCGAAATGCCAGTACCTGCTAATGCCACTGCTCTCATGCGATTTCTCGGCATGGTTAACTACATGGGCAAGTTTATCCCAAACCTCAGTGACATATCTGCACCGCTACGCCAGCTCACACACAAAGACACAACATGGTGTTGGTTGCAGCAGCACCAAGATTGTTTTAACACCCTAAAGAACTGCCTAACATGCCCTCCTGTCTTGTCATATTACAACGTTGACAACCCTGTTACCTTAACATGTGACTCATCGCAATTTGGTCTAGGTGCAGCATGTCTGCAAGACAACAAGCCCATAGCTTATGCTTTGCGGGTTCTCACAGATACTGAACAGCGATACGCGCAAATTGAAAAGGAACTCCTCGCTGTGGTATTTGCCTGCACCAAGTTCAATGATTACATCTATGGCAAGCCAGTAACTATTGAAACTGACCACCAACCTCTGGTGACAATCACCAAACGTCCAATCCACAGCACTCCTGCCAGACTTCAAAGAATGCTGTTACAGCTCCAAAGGTACAACATCTCCCTTGTGTACAAAAGAGGAAAGCACATGTACATAGCGGACACTCTGTCAAGAGCCCCGCAAACATCTGCACATGAGCATCCAGAGGACAAACACACATTCGATGTAATGAACGTTTGCAACATCTCATCATCACGCCTGGATGAACTTAAACTCCACACAACAAGTGATGTCACTCTACAGTTGCTCGCAAACACGATTAAACAAGGATGGCCAAACAAACTACACAGTCTTCCAGCAGAACTGTGGCCGTTTTACCCATACAGACACGAACTGATCACGGATGACTCACTTGTGTGGAAAGGACACAAGGTAATAATACCTGAAACACTACGCTTACAATACACTCAAATCGTGCATAGGGGTCACCCTGGAGCTGAAGCCACCAAACATTTTTTTCTGGCCAACTATGACAAAAGACATTGATGCTTACACCACATCCTGTGCCATCTGCAATAGTACCAGACCCCACCAGCAAAAAGAACCTATGAAACTGCATGCCGTTCCAAGCCTCCCATGGTCAACCGTAGCAGCCGATATATTTGAATGGAACAATCATCCTTACCTGGTTCTTGTCGACTCGTATTCAGGCTGGTACGAGATCGATCAGTTACGAGACATGACCTCAACATGCGTCATACAAAAGCTGAAGAGACATTTCTCTGTCCATGGGTCACCTCAAACCCTAATCACAGATAATGGTCGACAGTTTGTGAGCAGTGAGTTCAATGATTTTGCTTTGGCCTGGGACTTTACTCATACAACCAGTAGTCCAAACTATCCTCAATCTAATGGCCTAGCAGAACGTGCTGTTCGTAGTGCCAAACAGCTCATGGAAAAGTCAAAAAGAGATGGTACAGACGTCTATCTTAACCTGTTGAATCTAAGAAATATTCCAAGAGATTCAAAATTAGGATCCCCAGCTCAGAGACTAATGTCCAGACAAACCCGTTCCACCCTACCACTTCACAGTTCTTTGTTGAAACCCTCTCCCCTGGCATCCAACGACATTCATGCACAACTGAAAAAAAGAAGGATGAGTCAGAAACGCAGTTATGACAAATCATCTAAACAACTAAACACACTCTCAAAAGGACAAACAGTGAGAATGCAAACCCCTCATGGATATGATCGCAAAGCAGTTGTGAAGGAAATCTGCTGTGAACCAAGGTCTTACATAGTCCTGTCTGGAGGAAAGGAATATAGGAGAAACCGCAGACATCTCCTATCAGTAAAAGAGCCAGAACCACATCAGCATGATGATGATGGCTACCAACTACCTGAAGATCAAACCAAGAGCAATGTCACACTCCCAAACATACCTAATGTACACACTCGAACCACCACAGGTCAACCAACTTCTCAAACACACACACAAATGAGAACCTCCCCTTATGTGACACGGTCAGGGCGAACCGTACGCCCAAACTCAAAATACAAAGACTGAAGTGCTATACACCAGAGTACACATAAATTTTACATTTATTGTTTTTCATTGTATATTTGTCAACAATGTCAGTTTAACGTGCAATATGTTTCACAGTTTATTAATCACAATGCACAAATGTTAATTTCAGTAATTGCCAATGTTTAGGTATACTTGTTCTATAAGGTGTACATTAAATTACAAAGTGAATTGATGTCAGTTTGAAAAGAGTTCTGATGTAAATGCATTTGAAATTCAACATGTTATACGTAAGCTTAGAAAAGGGGATGTAGTGCATTGATCCTTATGACTATGGATATGGAATCTGTAGTGTTCTGTGTAGCTCCTCCCCCTCTACCTCGCTCTCACTCAGTCACGCAGTCATTCAGTATGTATGTGCATCAGTACGAAGTGAAGTTGCTGTGTATCTCGTGCCCGCTGTTAATAAACACTGTTTAGTTTGAACCGTGCCTCTCTAGCAGTTTAATGCAAGTTCTCCGAGTCAACAGGTGTAATGAACTTATTCATGTTCAGTGTTCTTTGTGGCGCGAGCCGTGCAGAGTCGCGAACTGTCTGCACTCGCCTTCTTTAGTGCTTTACATGAAACTTTACATGGACGTGACCTGATTTTCATGTAACGTTCAAAGCAGTCGCATAATACACTCGCTGTAAAACAGTTAGCCGTTCTTGATAGCAAAAGGGCATAGCCGGTGTTCAGAAATGAGTCTTTTATTAACCGGATCATGTTAGTGAACCGGTCGAATCGGTTCGCTTAATAGAACTGAATCATTTGAAACGGCTCGCTTCTTCGGCTAATCCACAAATAGCTTATGTTATATCCTTTCTGACACTCCGTCTGATTGAAAATTTTCAATTCGAAAACAGCAATTCGAGTTATTCAGTTAATGTAATAAATAATACACTAACATAACTGCTGTGAAAACGACTGATGATGATGAGCACGAGTCGAGTAGGGATCGTATCTTCCCCAAAAGAGGGCGCTAAGCTCAACTGATAACGATCGAAAGCATCTAAGCTCAAAAGACGAACGAGAGCAGACTGTTATTGCCATCGGTTATCGATTTTAAGGTAGTGGCATTGTATTAATACATATGCATTAAAATTATGCTCTTCAATATAATATTAGATTGCATAAAGAGCTTACTTTTGTAAATGAACTGTAAGAACATTAACATTATTTTCGTGTTTTTAAATCAGCGTCCTGTTATAGACGTATAATTTCCCTATACTACTACTTTGCTAACTATAATGGCCACTTTTACATGTTATTCAGAACCCTTCATATTAAAAAAGCAAAACAAAATTAAACCAAAAATTGAATGTTGCTAAAAAACTGAATGTGCTGTTTTTTGTCACGGTTGGTTAGGGAAAGGAGCGAGGACTCAGGTGCAGGAACAAAAATGGGTATTTATTAATAAAAAAATAAAACAAAACAGCAAAACAAACTACCCCGAGGGGGAAAACATTAATAAAACAAATAAACAAACAGACTTGACTGGCTGGCAAGGATCAGGACTAGGAACAGGACTGGAAACAGGACTTGACACGACAATCATTGATGATGGACGACAACGAACTGGCACAGGACAGCAGACATGAGGAGAATTTAAAGCAGACATGATTAACAAACAAACAGGTGAACATAATAGACTAATAATGGGTTAACAAGGAGGGTGGGGCTAGACAATAGACAGAAAGCGCATGACAAACACAAGCCACGCACTCACACAAGACTAGAACACACAGCCAATGAGAGAACTCATTAACTGTGTGCTCACATGGCGACACAAGCACGCGGTGCGTGTGTAAACACACACCACGTGCTAAACACAGAGGACTGAACGCAAGACACAAGCACACGATAAAATGAAAACATCTTACCGTGCGCTCACACATATGCAACGCGCATGCTTCATCCCAGCGCCATCGCGAACTAAACGGAGGCGCTGTGAACGCAGCAGCACGATGCCGACAGAACAAAACAAACACCAGGACGAGCACGCGATCGCGAACACGCCCAGACCCCACGCGCCCGTATCAAACGGAAGCGCGCACGGCCCAAGCGCGCCCACAATCCGCACGCATACATAGACACAAGGACAAGACTAGACAGCTAGTGTCCGGACTCTGCCACAAGACAAGGATTAACAAGACAGGATTGGCAGAACCCTGACAGTTTTTTATATACTAGTCATAACGACACCAACTTCTATACCACATTAAAATTAAAGTGATTTAATTTTACTAATGTTAAATTTGTAAGATGGATTCTCTTTATTATTTAAGTGATTATAATATGTATTTTTCAACAGCTTCCATCATGTTGGTGAAAGTTCAGTATCAAGGAGTGAAAAAATATGTAAAGTTGCTTACTGATTTTACATTCCAGTATTTCCTCAGTGAAGGCAAGTTGATTGTGTAGTTCAGAGTTGTGCTTATTAAAGTCATAACAGTCTCTTGAGTCTATTACTTATTTTTCAGTGAAAAGCAAATTTGGATTGCCAACAACTGCAGATCTTCATGTTTTTGATGACACGGACACTAATGTAGAAGAGGACATCTTCCACGAGTTAATGGAAGGCAGTCCACACATATGCTTAACTGTAAAATGTTTGGAAGAAAGTATGTCTGCTGGCCTGCCTGAGGGTAAATATTCAATAAATCTTTAAACATTCTATAAAGGCCTCTATTTTGCAATGGTATAGTTCAGAACAGGGAAAATTAAGTAGAAAGAAGAGAGAGAACTGTAAAACCCATAGAAGAGCCTACTGTACAGAGAAATGTGTACAGAAATTAAGGGTTTTATAAATTTCTTGAATATTGCAATGTGTTTGTCTGGTTAAACATTTGAACCTAACAGTTTGAGTTCACATCATGCCGACTGATGGAAGGTTGGACAAGATAATCAGTCAAGAAAAGCATTTAGGATGACTGTACAGTACAGTAAAAGCTATTGCACTGTTAGCAATGTTATTTAAACATAGCACTGTTTAAAATAAAGTAGAAATATAAGCAAAATTGATTTAAGGAAATATAAAAGAAATATACTGCAAATTAAAGGAAATATACTGTATAGAGGAATAATAATTTTTTTTTTTCAGTGATTTCACCCTCAAGATCATCAACTGTCAGTACATGTACTGATACAGTTTCACTCTCTTCAACGGATCATGAAGGTCCAGAGCAAACAACACAGAATCAATTGACAAGTGCCAGCAGCTGCTTGATGGTAGATGCTGAAAGAGCAAAACGGGTATATGCATGTTGTTTGTTATGGGTAATTTCGTCATATAAAAATTCACTTTTATTATTTTACAAGTATTACATTTTGTGGTCGTGGTCCCTTCATCAGATTGTCCAAGATGCTCTGGAAAAGCAACCTGGTGGTGATGAAGTGCTTGATGAATACAAGGCCACAAAAACTTTAAAACACAGCACTAGACGGCAACTGGTTAATATTGTTGTCAGTCACATGACAGAAATCCATGGGTAAGAATTCATTGAATGGATGCATGAAAAGCTTACATTTTTAACCAAAGCACTTTTTTAGCAAGTTAAGTACAGTCCTTAATCACATATTTTACTTGATGTTAGGAGAATCCCCACCCGGAAGCAACGGGAGACTTATGCCTTGGGCATTATTTCTGTCTTTCCCAGCCTGAGAGACCCTTTTTCAGCAAAAGGCTATGTAAGAATTTGTCTTAGTATACTTAATACCAACATGTTCATCTGTTTTAATTATTTAAAGGTTTGTGTGTTTTTTGGTTTTTTTTGTATTATTATAACTAAATGTTGTATTATATAATTGGTTAAGATTATACAGATCATATGTTTTTTTTTTTTTTATGTCTCTCTTACAGGAACATTTCTATGATCCGGAAAAGGGAACAGGTTTCATCGCCTGGCGCCTTAAAACTCTATCAAGGAAAAATCCAAAACGTGTTCCCTTGGAGAATTCTGAAATTGGAGGACCATGTCGCAAACGAAGGATAGACACTGGGCAACAACTTGAAGGGGATGCATGCAGAGAGGCAATTTCTTTCCTTGTCCACACAGCTGATGAAACTGAAGTTTTGCTTAAAATGAAGGAAACCTTTAAGCATAGGCAAGAACTGGTGCATAATCCTAAAAAATCTGCGGAAATCCTTAACATCTTTCCAAGATTTTTGGATGTAAAAGGATTGGTAAATATTACTTTTTTTAAGTTTTAAATGTGTTTAAGTGTGAATAAGTGTAAATGTTTTTTTGTTAAGTGTCAATATTTAATTCCGCACATTATTGCTACTTAGCCTTAGTCATAGATTTATTGCACATGCTAATACATACCTCTTAAATATCGTTGTAGTAATTATCAGAACTACATCAAAAGCATTTTAGTTTGTTCATGATCATGATTTCTAATTTTATCACGCAACAAAAAATCTACAGTTTGTTGAGTTAGTGTGAAGAGTCAGCTTCTAATCTGTTATTCTTCTTTGTTAGATAAATCAAGACTTTGGTCTGCTGTTCAATGCTGAAACATCCAACAAATTGCTTGAGAGATGGGAGACTGCATTTAAGCACAAAATCATCAGTGAGGCCAAATATCTAACTTCTACTGCAGAAATTCATCGTCTCATCAATTCAGCAGAGGGACAAGGATCTGAAAATGGTACAATTTGAGGATTTAGTCATTTGAAATTTGCTTTGGTTTCTTTTGTATTTGGGGCCTAAAGTGTGTCTGTGTGCGTGCTTTATTGTAATATTACTGTGTAACTTTTTTTTTTTTACCATCATTCATTCAGACTGGGATAGTGATATGTCAGCAGTCCTACTCCTGTTGCGTCTCCTGCCTCCTTCTTCAGGGAGAAAGAAGACTAAGATTAGTCCAACAGAGGCTGTTGAAAGACTTGTGCATTTCCATAAGGTAAAACTCATAATACTTTAGAAAGTCTTTTCATTGTTATTATTAGTATTGTTAAAACCATACTGTTAAAAATGTAAGTTTTGAAACTTTAAAAAATGTATGCATTCACTTGAATGCTGTTAACTTGCAGCACTTGGATTTCCACGCAATTCTTCATTTATATTCAGATGAAGAAAGTAAGTAACATCTTGGATTGACTTAGGGTGTGTTAGAAAATGTGTACTTTTTTTTTGTGGTAAATAAAACAAATTTCCTTTCACACTACTACACAATGAAGTATACGAACACCTTTTATGTTTGGACTTTGGGTGAATGTTTTGTGTTTTTTTGTTTTATTTTTAGTGGGTTTTTCATTAACAACATTTTAAGTTTCCTAACTGGTTTCATGCATTTAATGACATGTTGTTGTTGTTTTTTGTTATGTTTTGATGCAGTCTTGCAACAGTATTGAAGAGCATCTTAGTGAGAGGGAAGGCCACCAGCCATATCTACTCGGAACAGGAAGGATCAAGGGGAGGATCGACAATTTCTATTTGGTTATGGACAAACATCTCATCCCTTGTGCAGGAACCAGCTCCTTGAGTGCTGTTGATGAACTCTTTAAAGTCCACTACGTGTTCAACTTGACGTACGAGGAAGCCCTTGTCAACATCTTTACCTTTCTGCAGACTACAGTCTACAACATCGACGTTGGACTTACCAGTGAGTCACCCAGGGTAAAGGAACTGCGTGCAAAGCTTTTAAACTAAATGTTAAAGTGTTTCTGTTGTCAAAGTTTGCATGCAAGCAGCACCGCTTTAATTTCTCATTTAAGACTCTCACACAGTTTTTATCCTTCACTGAAGTTCAAGTTGTTTTGCGCGCAAGAAGGCTGTTGTAGACAGTTTTGTACATACTCTGGTTTTCGAAAGCATTTGAACAGCACTCATGTCACTGATTTTAGTGCAGCATGTGGTTCACCTTCCAGTGAAATGTTAGTGCAAAATGTTAATCCTGATCCACCAGGTTCTTTGTTTGTCGGAGAAAGTGATCCCCAAGTTGAACTCGTCGAGACTGTTGAGAATAATTTCACCGTTCCAAGGAGAGAGACGGCAGATATATGTGCATCTATTGTGGCCAAACTACAGTGCAGTGGAGTAGCCAAAAGCTTGGTATCATCAGTTGTTTCAGAGCTTGAGGAACTCACCACAGAACTACATAACCGAACTCGTCAAGATGTAATGTCTGTCATTCCTCTTAATAACCCTGACAGATCAGCAGTTGAAAATAGTATAGGTAATTTTGAAAATCCTTTTACCCTGTTTAACTCTGAAACTAAAAGAGCTAGTTATTTCACTGACAAATGGGGTGTTGTTGATCCTGTAGAAATTACACTTGGCATGAGATATGACAATAGGAGAAACAAAAAAACAGGATGTTATGATCAGATCCCAGTAAAAGACACATATGTTTATGTACCAATTTTGGAAACGCTAACATTCATGTGTCGAAATGCAGATGTATGTAGACTGCTGAAGGAAGTTACAGGTAAACAGACATCACATTTTGAAGACTTCTGTGATGGAAGTTACTTCCATAATCATCCATTGTTCTCTAAATATCCAAATGCCTTACAGATTCAGGTGTACTTTGATGAATTTGAAACCGCAAACCCACTAGGCTCTAAACGTGGTGTACACAAAGTTGGTGCCCTTTATTTTGTGGTGAGAAATTTGCCCCCAAAAGTGAATTCACGACTCATGAATATACATTTGATAGCGCTGTTTCATGCACAAGATGTGAAAAAGTATGGCTTTGACCCAATCCTGGCACCACTGATTCGAGACATAAAGACACTAGAGAGAGATGGTATTGAATTGCCGATATCCACAAGAAGAGTTCATGGCACAATATGTCAAGTCACGGGAGACAATTTGGGGATGCACTCAATCCTTGGTTTTACAGAATCGTTTAGTGGCCATTACTTTTGTCGTTTATGTTTGACTAAAAAAGATGATGCGCAGTTTGTTTACAGTGAGGATGATCATAGGGTTGTTTTGCGTGATCGTGCAGTTTATGAACAGCACTGCAGAGAGTTGGAATCTGACCCTCAACTCAAGTCAACACATGGCCTCAAGAGAACCTCAACACTGAACAGCTTACAGTATTTTCATGTGTGCCACAACTATTCTGTTGATGTGATGCATGATCTCCTTGAAGGAGTTGCACAATTTGAAATGAAACTGCTGTTTGAGAATCTATCTGATAAATTTGTAACCCAAAGTGAATTGCTGTCTAGGATATATTCATATGACTATGGATATTTGGAGAGAAAAAATCGTCCTACAAAGGTTAACTTGGAGCACAGCGGAAATACCATTGGACTTAATTCTATCCAGGCTCTTTGTCTTATCAAAAACATTCCATTACTATTTGGTGATGTTGTACCCATTGGAGATCAGAATTGGCTTTTACTTTTGCTCTTACTTCAGATTTTAAATCTAGTCTTTTCCCCTAGCATTTCAGAAGGCATGACTGTTCTTTTAAAATATTTGATATCAGAACACCATGAATTATTTAAAGAGTTGTACCCACACAAAAACTTACTGCCCAAACATCATTTTATGACACATTACCCTGCCTGCATTCGAAAAATTGGTCCTGTAGTGCACATGTGGAGTATGAGGTTTGAGGCGAAGCACAAAGTTTTTAAAAATATGTTAAAAAATTTCAAAAATGTTACAAAATCTCTGGCAAAATGTCATCAGATGTCAATTGGCTATCTTTGGGAAACAACTCCTTTAAAACAAATTGAGTGTGGGCCAATGAAAAAATTTTGTTGGGATGAAATTGATGAAGGTGAGAAGTTGGCTAGTATGGTGCAGAATCCCATAGAAACAAGCATGTGTTCCATGAACTGGGTTAAGATTGATGGGACTGAATATAGACTGGACCTCCTTGTATGTAATGAAATTGAGAACGAAATTCCTGTTTTTAGTCAGATTCGGAAAATACTTTTAATCAACAACACTGTATATTTCATTGCTGACAAGCTTTTGACAGAACATTTCTCAGAGCATTATCACGCATTCAAAGTACAGAGATACTGTGAGTTGGGTGAACTTATTAAAGCAAGTGAATTGAAGTTCTACAGGCCACTTGATCTGCAGAATTCATATGGGTCAGATAACAGTGAGTATGTTGTACCTTCTTTTATGTTGGTTTAACTTGCATTTAAGGTGGATTGTTAAATAAATAAAAGTTTCAACTTGTACACTGTTTTGACTTTTTTATGATCAAAGCACAATCTCCTGTAATGCAGTAAACAATTTATATGGCTAAATACATTTAAATGTAAACGTGTGTGTGTGTGTATGTATATGTCCATACATGTATATGTATGTATATGTGTATGTGTGTGTGTGTGTATATATATATATATATATATATATATATATATATATATATATAGATAGATGAACACTTTAACCAACACTATTATTGATAAGAAGGACACTCTTAGTGTTAAGTTATTAACACTGAGAGTGTAATTTTAACATATTCATTCCATGCAAATATGGAAAGGGTGTAGAAAACACAGAGTTAAGTTAACACTAGCAGTGCTTTTTTTAACACTATGCAAGTGTAAAAAATATAACTCAACTTCAAGTGTGACTTTAACTCTATTTAGTGTGGACCTATATAAACACTGATTAAGTGTTAATTTTCACACTTTGAGAGTGAAATGAACACTTCATAATTTGCTGTGTAACCTCGCAAAGTTCCCTCGCAAAACAATTGTTCCACAAACACGGCTTTTCAATTCATGTTTTAACTTATGATGATGCAGGGGTCTAACTTATCAAAAACATGCTCTCGCATTATTAGTGCTTTGTGAACAATATCTAAATACATTTTACATAGATATAAAGA
>CAIGQQ010029398.1:0-10011 GCA_903798035.1 Danio albolineatus
CACACATTGAGACCCTTTTGGCCCCCTAAATAATGACACAAAAAGTATTATAATGCAACCCCAAATCAAAAAAGATGGGGCAGTATGGAAAACAGAAATAAAAAAGAAAGTATTGATTTTTTAATTTACTTTGACTTGTTTATAAATTCAGACCATACAACATACAGTATTTAATGTGGTCCTCATGTTTTTTTTTTTTTTTTTTTTTTAAATAAACATATTCAAATTTTGTTTTTTGCAACAAATGATACAAAAAAAGCTGGAACAGTAAAGCGTTTACCACTTTGTAAAGTTGCCGTTCCTTTTCGCAACACTTAAAAGACATTTAGGGACTGAAGACACCAAGTGATGAAGTGTTTCAGGTGTCTTTTTGTCCCATTCTACCTACTAACAAGTCTAAAGGTGGGCAACAGTACGTGGTCTATGTTGTCGCATTTTGCTCCTAAAAATGTGCCACACATTCTCTATTGGAGACAGGTTGGGACTGCAGGCAGGCCAGTGAAGTACCTGTATCCTCTATCTCTCAAGCCAGGACTTTGTAAAGTGTGTAGAATGTATGTATAGGCGTCACTGGAAAAGAAGGTAGTATATTGTGCTCTAAAATCTCTATTTACTTTTCAGCATTAATGATGCCATCACAGAAGTGCAAGTTACCTTTGCCATGGGCACTGACACAACCCCATACCATGACAGATCCTGACTTTGGACTTGTTGCTGGTAACAGTCTGGGTCACCCTGTTCTTCTTTGGTCTGGAGCACACAGGCTACACAGCATCTATTTCTCCCCCAAAATACCTGAAATACTAAACCATCTGAAGGTGCCACGGTGGCCTAGTGGATAGCACGATCGCCTCACAGCAAGAAGGTCGCTGGTTCGAGCCCCGGCTGGGTCAGTTGGCATTTCTGTGTGGAGTTTGCATGTTCTCCCTGTGGTTGCGTGGGTTTCCTCTGGGTGCTCTGGTTTCTCCTACAGTCCAAAGACATGCGGTACAGGTGAATTGGGTAAGCTAAATTGTCCATAGTGTGTGTTTGTGAGTGAGTGTGTATGGATGTTTCCCAGAGATGCGTTGCGGCTGGAAGGGCATCTGCTGCGTGAAACGAATGCTGGATAAGTTGGCGGTTCATTCCGCTGGCGCGACCCCGGATTAATAAAGGGACTAAGCCGAAAAGAAAATGAATGAATGAACTAAACCATCTGACCACAGTACACGTTTCCACTGTGTGATGGTTCATCCCAGATGCCTAGAGAAGTCGACGGCGCTTCTGGACACTGTTTACATAGGTTCACATAAGAGTGCAGTTTTAAATGGCATTCGTGGATGTTACTATACATTGTGGTATACCAAGGTTTGCCAAAGTAGTCCTGATGGATTCTCTGGTTCTTTGAGGATCATTCTAAAAGACTAGACCTTTTTTGTATGCTGCTTTTGTACCAAATCATCTATGACAGTCACCTGTTGACATCACCTGTTTCTAATCATTATTTAACCAATTTACCTGATTACTAGCCCTAAGTTGCTCCTGTCCCAACTTTTTTTGGAATGTGTTGCAGGTCTGAACGACAGAAAAGCAGGTATATTTACAAATGAAATGAAGTTGACCTGACAAAACATGAAATATTTTGTGTTTATATTATCTGCAATGAAATTAAAGTCAGTTTAATTTGGAAATCACTACTTTCTTTTTTTTATTTGCGTTTTCCATACTGTCCCAGCTTTTTCTGATTTGGGGTTGTATAATAAATACCAAATTTACACTAGATTTTGTATCCCTACAAAACATTTAAACTACCTTTTTGTCAAAATAACATCAGGTTTGACGCTATCTAACACCAATTTGTTATCCTTTTGACATCAATGTAGTCAGTTGACATTAAAATGTATGCATTTTTGACGTCATTTTGACATGTAGGTGCACGGTGGGATACAAATACAGGATGTTATGTAAATATTATGCATCACATGACCTCATACGCTATTTTCAGGACAGACTGTATTAGAAAGGAGAGCATTATGAAGCTCCAAAAATATTCAGGCAGGAAATAGAGGCAGTGTTCAGAGGCAGAGGAGTCGAGTGTGTGTCTGTGTGCGCGTGTTTGAGTTGATATGAGAGTCCTTAGCCATAAAGGAAGGGGTCCTAGCAAGGGGTAGAAACCTTAAACTCGCAGCTTTTTCATGAACCACACTGACTGCTAGTCCACTGAAGAAACTGATGTGAATACTTGCAGAGTTTGTAACTAGAACCTGTGTCGGTCCAGATGCAATAAATGCAGAATTATTCACAGATGTCACTCACAAAACAGCTCAGCGTAACATTCTGCAGATGGACGTTTACACGGAGCACCTCGAACCAAACCCTGAACTTTGATGATTTAATGGCGTTGCTTATTTGGATGATTTCTCCTTTTTATTTAACGTTTTTCACTATTTTAATTGACTTTTAATTACTTTATTAATTACTTCATATATGTATTCTTTTTATTTCTTATTTATTTTTTAGCTGATAATTATACATTCTTTAATCCATATTATATTTTTCTGTCTGTTTTTTTGTTTTTCTTTCTTTCCTTTTGTTGTTTTTTAGCTATTTAGTTGGTTAACAAATGTGTTTTTATTATTTAGTTGATTATTTATTTGCTTTTCTCCATTGATTGTTTATTTATTGTTCTATCTTTTATTTGTTTGGATATCTTCAAATGTAAATATCTTTTATTTGTTTGCTTTATTTACTTTTTATTTCGTTTTTTCTTCATCTTTTGTTGTTTTATATTGTTTGTATTAAAGTTTATTTATTTATTTAATTTCTATCGTAGAATAAAAATCCAGAGATAAACGTTTAGCGGGTTTGTTGAGAACACTGCTCTGAAATATTTGTTTAAATCCCCGCCAGAGTAAGCTCTTATTTTCGTTGGCTCGCTGACATTTTGTTTCATGCTCCGCAAATTGTCGGATTCAGCAACATGAGAAGGATGTTTGGCCTCCGTACATCTTTCCCTTTCCCTTTTTCCTTCAAGAAGCTTTAGGAAAAGTTGAACGGAAAGGAAAAGGTTTTGTGAATACAGCTCCAGTCATTGATCCGTTGTACAGATCCTCCATAGATGGGCTTTATAAATATTTGAATCATTATTAGTGTTGTTATTTCTCTCTTGTTTCCAGAGCTGCTCTTTTCTCTCCAGCTGTTGTTCATATGGAGGAATTACATGACCGTCTGAAGCTGTTCTCAAGATGTTGTTTTGGGATTTCACAATCGACCGAATGTTCATAAAACAGCAAAGTGAACAAGCAGTCGGATGCCTGAAGCAGATACTTGTTCCCATCCTCGGCTAATTGACATTTGGGGTTTTTCTGGCTTTGATTTGTGATGCTTAAACTCTCCTCAGGTGCTGAAAAATCACTGTCATCTGCAAGATAGCATCCTAAACCTGTTACACAACACTTCAGCTAAATGACAACGCTGTGATGTTACTTAACATTTTTTGAAGAATTCAATGGTCTTCAATGGTGTTGTTGATCAACTTTTTTACACTCAATTTAGGAAAATATTGACAAATCTGACCATTTTCTGACCAAAATCAGTACATTTTTATTCAACATTTTACCTTAATTGTGTCATTAACTTACATACATTTGCTTAAATTAACAAAAAAGGCAGCACGGTGGCTCAGTGGTTAGCACTGTTGCCTCACAGCAAGAAGGTCGCTGGTTCGAGTCCCGGCTGGGTCAGTTCTGTGTAAAATTTGCATGTTCTCTCCGTGTAGGCATGGGTTTCCTGCGGGTGCTCCGGTTAACCCCACAGACCAAAGACATGCGCTGTAGGTGAATTGAATAAACTAAATTGGCTGTAGTGTGCAAGTGTGTGTGTGAATGCCAGAGTGTATGGGTGTTTCCCAGTACTGTGTAAAACATATGCTGGAATAGTTAGTGGTTCATTCTGCTGTGGTGATGCCTGATAAATTAGGGACTATGCCCAAAGGAAAATGAAGAAATGAAATGAACAAAAGAAAAAGTGTGTTGATTTACACAATGAGGCGCCATGGTGGCGCAGTGGGCAGCATGATCGCCTCACAGCAAGAAGGTCACTGGTTCGAGCCTCGGCTGCCATTTCTGTGTGGAGTTTGCATGTTATCCCCATGGTCACGTGGGTTTCCTCCGGGTGCTTCGATTTCCCCCACAAATCCAAAGACATGTGGAATTGGGTTGGTAAATTGTGAATGAGTGTGTATGGATGTTTCCCAGTGATGGGTTGCAGCTAGAAGGGCATCCGCTGTGTAAAAAAAACAACAACATATGCTATATAAGTTGGCGGTTCATTCCGCTGTGGCGGCCCCAGATTAATAAAGGGACTAAGCCGAAAAGAAAATGAATAAATGAATATACACAATGAACGCTGATGGAGTGCAATTTTGGTTTGAACCCAATTGACTTTCATTGTACAGAACAACGCTTCATTTTACATTGTTTGATTTACTGCACTGCGTAGTATAATGCAGATTTGGATTGACATGAGGATGGCTGGATGAACTATTGCCATCGATGCTGACTGACCCTCAATTCAATTTTTTATTTGTGACATTTATGAGTAAAGTTCAGGCTGTGGAACGAGGCCCTTTAAGAAAGTTAAACACACTCGAGGCATCCTGAGGTGCCGACAGTCATCTGGGTCAGCGAACGTGAGATCTGACCTACTTCCACACAACATCCCAGTGTCTCTGCCGCTGCTTTTTTTCACTGGTGTAAATGAAACCAGCTGCTTCGGCATCAAACATCTGTCTAAACAAACACGGTACGAGTGCTGGAGATGGTCCTGGTTTCAAGTCGAGGATAAACTCTGGCTTAGGTAGTCGTGGCATATTGATCAACGGAGGTGTGTAGATTAGATCAGTTCCTTTTTGTCTTACACAGCGGAGGTTATATAGTATTCATTCATTCATTTTCTTTTCAGCTTAGTCCCTTTATTAATCCGGGGTCGCCACAGCGGAATGAACCGCCAACTTATCCAGCATATGTTTAACGCAGCGGATGCCCTTCCAGCTGCAACCCATCTCTGGGAAACATCCATACACATTCATTCCCACTCATACACTATAGACAATTTAGCCGACCCAATTCACCTATACCACGTCTTTGGACTTGTGGGGGAAACCGGAGCACCCGGAGGAAACCCACGCAACCACGGGGAGAACATGCAAACTCCACACAGAAATGCCAACTGACCCAGTCGAGGCTCAAACCAGCGACCTTCTTGCTGTGAGGCGATCGTGCTACCCACTACGCCACCGTGGCACCCAGTTATATATGTTAATACTCTAATTATATGACCAGAACCAGTATATACACTAACATCCACGTTCTGACTGCAGATTTTTAATCAGTATATTGAAACTCAAGTATCAAGGGACTCAGACATGCAGGTAAAAGCTCCTATGATGGTCTGTGTTTGAATATATGCGTGTTTGGTTGTCATGTCTGCGTATTTGAACATCTCTCACTGTGCCTGGCTCATTAATAGACTTTTGAGTGGCTAATATCCCAGTAGGCCTGCACGGTACCAGCCAAACATGCTCTTAAAGGCAATTTCGGCTCTGTATTTCCATGGAAACTAATAGAAAGTTATGCGTTTTCAATTTCTACACACCGGTTGTGCAGTTTAACCTTCTGAAACGATTCTGATGCTGTTTTTGTTAGCTCTCCGCTGTTTGTGAGAGCGCTTGTGGCTTCAATCATCTCCGTTTTTGGCTGCATTCTGCCCGTTGGATTCATTGTCTAAATATGTGTTAGAGATGTGTTTGTTGGGATGTCTGAGGTGAAACAGACTTAAGAAAAGTAGATCAAGTTGAATCAGATGCACTTTTCTATCTCATCAGTCAAACTGAGTCAAAATATTAAGTTAAACTGTGTATTGTGACCACCCCCTCATTTGAGCCGCAACATAAAAGAGCTCAGACAACACGATGATCTACATGCAGCTTATTTATTATACGTAGAACTAATCGAACAACAAATCAAGCAAAGATGTTTAGGGATAAATTAAGAAGATAAAGAACTTAAGATATAATCACTACTAGCTTTAACTACATGATATAAATAATGCAAAACGAAACCATAAGCTTACAGAATGAAAGAGATGGTCTAGACAGGATGTCCAAGTAGCCACACCGTCCTTCAGAAGCTAGCACAACACAACATGTATATGCATTAAACCAGTTGGTGAGAATTAATCAGGATCTCCCACATCCAAACTGGAATCTTGAGGTCGTCACAGTATAGCTAAAAATATGTTCGTTGAAACTTGATTAACTGATTAAAACTAGTTGCATAAAAAACAAGTAGCACAAAAACATTTTTGTCATATGATTTTTACAGTCTAAAGCAGCTTATGCAGAATAAATGCATAATAACAGTGAAAAAGTCATGATGAAAATATGTATATCTCAAAAAAATATATGTTTTTTTACTCATTATTGTACTGCGTTGAAGTACTGATAACACATTCATTTCCTGTGTAAATTGATAATCAACTTATTACAGTTAAATGTAATTGGATTATTTCTTTTAATCTTATGTGTGTTTATTAGTTTACTTTCTAAAATAGATTTTTAATTGGTATTAATTAGTTTATAATTTCATGATTAATATAATGTAATTATATAGTTCAATTTGTATTTATTTCCATTTTTATGCTAATTTGTTTATTTATTTATTTATTTATTTATTTTAATTATATTTTTTGATTTTACTCATTCAAAAATATATAAATATATTTCACTTTAATAATTCTAATTCTTTGTTTTAAGCATGGTGATAGGTCAGCGTGGATCGTTCGTTATTAACAGCCGATTCAGTGAGCCAGAGAGACACCCCTTCCTCTTCACACTCTGTTTCAAGGGCCAATGGGAACGGGTAGGGGTACAAAAATAGAATTGCGATTGGGCCTTAATCAGAGTATTGTCTTAATCATGGGTGTCCAAACTATGTGTCCTGGAGAGTTAAGCTCCAACCCTAATCAAACACACCTGAACCAGCTAATCAAGCTCTTACTAGATATACTAGAAACTTCCTGGCAGGTGTGTTGAAGCAAGTTGGAGCTAAACTATAGGACACTGGCCCTCCAGGACCGATTTTGGACACCCCTGGTCTTAATCGTATTAAAATTATCGGATCATTGGTGTCCATGTAAACAAACTCATTGTAAGTCCAGTGTTGTCAAAACACTTCTTTTGTTGTCCCACAGAAGAGAATCAATGATGTGGTTTGAAACGGCACACGAGCGACTAAATGAATGCAGTTTTCTTGTTTTTGAGGTGAACCTTCCCTTTTAATCGACTCGTACTTTGTTTAGCCGCTGTAATTCTGCCTAGTTTTGGTCGGCTGACTCTCACGCTGAAGCGTCAGACATTAGTGCTGGTTTGCTCATGGTTTATGTGTTGTTTCTGGACCTCGTGGCTGTGAATGGAGGGGCAACTGTGTGTGTCGAGTCCAGATGTGCAGATGGAGCATTCTTGAGCATGAGGGGTTTAGGACGGGTTTTGGGGGAGGGGTGTAGATTCCTTTAAAGAGTTTGATGTGGGGGGGGGGGAAAAAACAGATGAGCCTCGTCCCGCTTTGCTGGGTCTGTTGGTGTTATTAATAAGCGATGGTGTCTGTTTGTGCGCGCTGAGGACATTAACCAGACGTGCTTCACAAAGAGTGCCGAAAACTGACTGTGTTACACTTGTGACTGTAAGTGAAAGCCATGGCAGGACGCCCAATATATCACTCACTGGCCTGGCTGAAGGATTCAGGAATGGAGAAGCCTGCTCCGAGGGACTTAGGATTTAATTCCCATCTTCGTGTTGATGTTTAGGGTTGATTGATTTAGGTTTTATTTGGTGCATTTTTTGGAGCAAAAAAAGTCCAGCGCCTGTTGACCTCTACATTCAACCATCTGCTTAATAAAATATACACGTTTCCCAAAAAAATCATTAATTGCTACAAATGATCTCCTTAAAGAGCCCATATGTTGGGTTGAGAACGGTTAAATTTCACTTTTTGAAGTCCCAAACAACAGGATGATATGTATGCAAGGTTAAAAAACACTTTCGATGTCTTATAATATCTATTTATTTTTACCTCATTTTCCCATCGACTCCCATATGAATCGTCTGAGCGTGTCTTTTTCCCAAGCACCTCCTTTACGTGACGCTACCACGTCACGTCACGTCACCACGTCACATCCTTTACGTGTCAGCAGCCCAATGCCAGAACATATTGAAAACAAATCACTGCGGTTGTACAACAGCGTATTACTATATTCTTCATCATAACAACAAACATTCAGTAATAATGAACACTTCATGGACTATTGTAAGCCAATAAATAGTTACATTCGGCAGTAAGCTAAATGGCTGCCGCTACATGCTGCACGGAGCAAACACAATACAGACAACTACATTCATATTTACCTTGTTACAGTGAACAAGACTGAAAGAACATGCTGGTCCAAATAAACTGGGTATTGATCCATCCTTTAACAACAACCGTGCAACAAATCCCGCGTTGTAATCGTGTAGATTGGTGTAGCTCTCTTTAGAGAAATGACGCGAACACAGCACCATGTTGGGGCTATAATTCTCAGGAATTTTACCAAATATAAACCTCAACCACTGACTCTTCACAGCTTAATCTTTAGGTAGGGAAAAGAACACAGCTTTCCCTCGCACTTCAGAGCACAGCGTCTACGGGACACGATTTAACCGGAATGCGATACAGTGTTTGTTGTCTTCCACTTTTTCATCCTGTCTGTGGGCGGGGCTGGAGAGTTCAATTTTCCCGGGGTCTGCGCGCGCAACTAGTGGGCGGGGCTTATGTTTCGCATTGACGTCAAGCCGAAACGGCTAAAGACTCGTTCTAATAACGATTCATTTAAACAACGATGAGTCGACTCTTTTATATATAAATCAATAGTTTTAAACACTTTGCACTTTCAGATTTAAGCCTTAGCTGGACATTTCACTTCCCTTAGAGCTGTGTTACACACTGCATGAAGATCATTTTCAAAAATCCATAATATGGGCTCTTTAAAATGGAAAAAATATTCAAATTGATGCTCGAAATGTCCCCCGCCAACATGCACACAGATGTTGAGACTTTGATGCCATTGAAGATTTTAAGGGTTACTGAAAGTTAACGATATGCTAAATTGTATTATTTAGATATGTTTATCCATGTTAAACAATTGATTTAATAATTTTTTTATTTATTAATTAATTGATTCATTCGTTTCCCAGAGATGAGTTGCAGCTTGAAGGGTATCCGCTGTGTAAAACATATGCTGGATTTGTTGGCGACCCCTGATTAATAAAGGGACCATGCTTAAGAAAAATGAATGAATGACTGAGTGAATTGTTTCATTGAGTGATTTACTGATTGATTCATTGAGTGATTTACTGGTTGATTCATTGAGTGATTTGCTGATTGATTCACTGTGATTTATTGATTGATTCCTTGAGTGATTTGCTGATTGATTCACTGTGATTTATTGATTGATTCATTAAGTGATTTACTGATTGATTCGCTTTTTTGATTTATTGATTGGTTTACTCAGGGATTTACGGATTGGTTTATTCAATGATTTACTGGTGGGTTTATTGAGTTATTTACTAATTGATTCATTGAGGGATTTACTGTTTGATTTAATGAGTGATTTACTGATTGATTCATTGAGTGATTTACTGATTGATTGACTTATTGATTTACTGAGTGATTGATCAATCGATTGATTGATTGATTGATTGATTGATTCGTTCATTCATTTAGTGTTTTTTTTTCTTCTTCTATTGATTCATTGAGTTATTGATTGAGTGAGTGGTTGATAGATTCATTGAGTGATTGATTGAATCATTAAGTGATTTATTGATTCAATGTGGTATTTACTGATTGATTCATTTTGTGATTTGTTTTACTGATTGATTCACTGTGTGATTTACTGATTGATTGATTGATTGATTGATTGATTGATTGATTGATTGATTGA
>CAIGQQ010029402.1:148-11082 GCA_903798035.1 Danio albolineatus
CTTCCTTCATTCGTATGGTCCTTCCTTCTTTCCTCCCTTCATTTGTTTGCTCATTCTTTCTTTCATATTTTTGTTCCTTCCTTCATTAGGCCCTTTTTGTCATTCATTTGTTGGTTCCTTCCTTCCTTCCTTCCTTAGTTTGTTCAGTCCTTCCTTGAATCCTTCCTTCATTCGTTTGGTCCTTCCTTCTTTCCTCTCTTCATTTGTTCGCTCTTTCTTTCTTTCATGTTTTTGTTCCTTCCTTCATTAGGTCCTTTGTTCATTCATTCGTTTGTTGGTTCCTTCTTTCCTTCGTTAGTTTGTTCAGTCCTTCCTTGAATCCTTCCTTCATTTATTTGGCTCTTCGATCCTTCCTTACATGCCTTGTTTGGTCCTTCCTTTTATTTGGCCCTTCCTTCCATTCATCATTTGTTCCATTTAGTGATTGTTTAAGGCTGTTTGGTGATTTCAGTCATCATACAGTCGACATCCATCATTTTCAGTGACATGCAGTCTATAAAAAGTCCCCCCTGTCCCCCCCAGGATTCACGCCCGTGAGCATACCGTAATCCTCAGTAATCTTGAGTACTTTTAGAAGGCCACATTTTTACTCATACTTTGAGTTGTATTAACAACAGATACTTTTACTCCCGCAACATTGTTTGTTTGTCAAGTAGTGGTACTTTTTCTTGCGTAAGATTCTTTCAGTACGCTTTTCACCACTGGCCATCAGTATAACAAACTCAACTCAACTGGAGCTGCTGCAACTGTTGACCATAAACCTTCACGCTCGCATGATGCAAAGTGACCTGCAGGGAGAGATTGATATCTGCAGTAATTTGAGTGGGTTTTCTGCCCGCGCCGAGCAAGACGTGGCATCAAGTCAAGCCTCATTACAAGCATTAGTCAAACATTTATGCCTGCTGCTCCCAAGATCAAAACCAGCCACACAAACAGTACACTTCTCTCCTGGAAGGCATTACTGATAACTCAACACCATTAAGAGTCCAGAAAACAATACTGTCACAATGCAACAACACTGTAGCCGGAGTCTTTTTTTTATCCTGTAATCGTGCTTTTTCCACCTCCGCATGCATGAATGATGTCATCGCTGGCAGAAGGCGGAGGTTGTGATTATTTTGTTTATCACCGGAGATATTATTCACATTCTCATGCATGCTTTCTACAGTAATTGTCAGCGTTGCTTTGGCTCGTGATTAATGAAACGCCCCGGTGGATCTTCTTTCGCGACGGTTTTTGACTTTGCCAGCCGAACACAATGTCAAAGTTAATGGAATGTCAAGGAAATCCTTCAAAATCTGGATAATCTGTGATATCTAAATCTTTCCACTAAAACCACCCCGGGCCCGTTCTGACTTGGCAGTCAAAAGAGGAAAAGGATAACAAGCGGCAAAACATGCTTGGCTCGAAGACGAGAGAGAAAAAGAGCACATCTTCTGCTGGATTTCACCTGTCAGACGAACGCTAAAGCTGAACATGCGAGCGTGAAATGATTGCAGACATAAAAGAGAGGAAGATATGTGGAAATGATTTCGCTGCATTGCTCATATTCTTGGATTGGATGTTTAGAATGTTATATAATTGGTTTTTGTTTTTAGGTAATGTGCATAAGACTTACTTTATGACCTTTGTTTGCTTTAATCCACTCAAAATCTGGACACCACTTTTGGATATGAATTCATATGACAGTCGTAACATATTTACTTCTGAGCATGGACCACAAAACCAGTCATAAATGTCAATATTTGGAAATTGAGGATCATTTATTAATTTTCCTTAGGCTTAGTTCTTTATTTATCAGGGGTCACCACAGTGGAATGAACCACCGACTGTTCCAGCATATGTCTTATGCAGCAGATGCCCTTCCAGCTGCAACCTAGTACTGGGAAACACACATACACTCATTCACACAATTTAGTTTATTCGATTCACCTATAGCGCATGTCTTTGGACACCTGGAGGAAACGGGGAGAACATGCAAACTCCACACAGAAACGCCAACTGGCCCAGCCGGGACTCGAACCAGCGAACTTCTTGCTGTGAGATGACAGTGACAACCACTAAACCACCACGCTGCTTGAAATTTAGATTTATACATCATATAGGTCAATATTTTGCTGGTATACAATTATATAAACATCTGTTATTTGAAAGTTTAATAGGTTTGTTTATCAAGAGTTCACACTTAGCTGATGATTGATTATAAAGCTTGTTTGGCATGCTGTCCCGGGAGAGAGCGCTGAGCTCTTAAGATCCTCGAGCCTGGGGCTCGCTCCCGTTAGCAAGGCGAGAGGGGAGTTTGAGCTCAGGCAGATCTCGAGAACTCCCCTGCTGTAGTAGTTAATGAACAGATAGTGATTGCTCTTAAAGAGATAACTACTTACTAGGAGCTTGTCTATGGTGCCGATTTGGATTAGTCAATTGACTTAAATTGGAGGTTTTTGGACGGTGGGAGGAAACCGAGGAACCCGGGGGAAACCAATGTGAGCACGTGGAGAACGTGTAAACTCTGCAGAGAAACGTCAGCTGGATTGGTAAGGATTAGAACCAGTGATGTTCTTGCTGGGGGGGAAAAGCGCTAAACACTGGGCCACTGTGCCACCCATCTAGAAAATGAGGAGGAGTAGGGGTGAAAGGGAGGAACTTAGGGTATTTATATTGGCTTAGGTATCGTTTAATTGGTGACTTATAAACTGAATTATGCGGCACCGGCTGCAAGCAATCATAAGCATGTGATCCTCTCGAAATTAGTTTATAAATAAACTTTACAAAGTTTTCCAAATTAAGTTCTAAGCAAAGCAACATAACATAAAAAATGTTGTTTTGGTGGTCAATATTTGAAGGAATTTTCCTAAATATATTATTTGAAATGTATGTATTTTAATTTTACTGTTATTTTACATTATAATTTATGTGGAACACAATCTTTACTTAATATTCTAATGCATTTTAGAATAAAAATAAATGAATAATTTGCACACGACAGCATATCACACGGGTATTCTCCCACAATGCAATGCAATAAAAAACAACATGTAGTTTATAGTGACAAACATTCAAGATGATGTGCACACAACACAGTGTGTAAAACAGCAGAGTGTGAATGTCTGTCAAGCTGGAAAAGTGTCACTTTATGAATAAGTTAGAAGGCAAACCTCGGCTGTTGACCTTCTGACGTCCTCAGAGATTTATTTCTGCCTGAGCAAAGATCACATCACCATAAAAATGCTTTAAAGTCGAACATGAAACATTTCACTTCCATACTGCTGTGTGTAAAAAGTAGAACCACACTCGATTTTTTTCCAAGGGGGATTGATTGGATGGCTGTGATTTGCTATAAGTGGATCTCATGTGATTGACAGGTTATTGCCTCGCCTTCTCTTCAGCAAACACATCAAACGTCATGGTCCTCTTTCATTCACTTACTGCTAACGACTGTCAATATACACATTTAGGCACTAGTTTTACATTTATTTAATTTTTTTTCTAAATTAATTTGAATAAATTAATTTACTTTTAAATAAATGTAACTTTCATTTATTCTACATAATTGTAAAATGCCTGTTTATTAGGTTCTTAAAGGGATAGTTCACCTAAAAATGAAATGTAGTCACTGTTAACTCTCCCTCACGTGGTTTGAGTTTCTTTCTTCAGCTGAACACAAAAGAAGATGTTGAAGAAAGTTGAAAACCAGTAATAGACCTCCATAGTAGGAAAAACAAATACTATGGAAGTCAGTGGTTCCAGGTTTTCAGCATACTTCAAAAAATCTTCTGTGTTCAACAAAAAAAAAAAAAGATAATCATATAGGTTTGGAACAGATGACAGATAGATTTTTTTTTTTTTTGAGTGAACTGTACCTTTAATTAATCAATATCCACCCTCTGTAAATTATATTGGGCAGTAGATCATAATATTGACTAATTCCAATAACATACTTAATATTCATTTCTTCACTTTGACACTTTTATTTTGGAGGTTTTGAAATTTGACAAAATGGATCCCATTGTTGTGAAATGCTTTAGCTTTAAATGCTTTAGCTTTCATTCTATTTTCCATAAATCATCTTAATCCAGGAGATATGTATACATTCATTTTCTTTTTGGCTTTGTCCCTTTATTATTCTGGGGTCGCCACAACGGAATGAACCGCCAACTTATCTAGCATTTGTTTTACACAGCGAATGCCCTTCCAGCCGCAACCCATCTCTGGGAAACATCCATTTACACACTTATTCACACTCATAGCCCCAGAGGGACCTCCTCCCCCAGTACAAGAGATATGTATAGTAAAAATCTATTTCTACATATATTTATCTAAAAATGAAACAATATGAACAAATTAGTGATCATATAAGATTATTTTTAAATAATAAAAAAATGACTATAATTATTGTTCAGGGCGCCACGGTGGCGCATGAGTAGCACGTTCGCCTCACAGCAAGAAGGTCGCTGGTTCGATCCACGGTTGGGGCAGGTACCAGTTGGGCCAGTTGGCATTTCTGTGTGGAGTTTGCATGTTCTCCCCGTGGTTGCGTGGGTTTCCTCCGGGTGCTCCGGTTTCCCCCACAGTCCAAAGACATGCGGTACAGGTGAATTGGGTAAGCTAAATTGTCCATAGTGTATGTGTGTGAATGAGAATGTATGGATGTGTTTCCCAGAGATGGGTTGTAGCTGGAAGGGCATCCGCTGCGTAAAACAAATGCCGGATAAGTTGGCGGTTCATTCCGCTGTGGCGACCCCGGATTAATAAAGGGACTAAGCCGAAAAGAAAATGAATGAATGAATGAATGAATTATTGTTCATTGTTTATATATGCCTTTATACAAGTTTCCTCATATATAGTCAAAATTACTAGCCCTGCTTTGAAATTTTAAGTCTTTTTCATGATATTTTCAGGTGCTGTTTAACAGAAAACATTTTTAAACTTGAAAAGGCTGAACCTAGGATTCAGAAGGAATCATGTGGTTTTCGAGGGTTCATGGGAGTATGCCCAACCAGTGCACATGTGTTTTGTGGACTTGGAGAAGGCATTCGACAGTGTCCCTCGAGGCATTCTGTGGAGGGTGCTCTGGGAGGATGGGGTCAGAGGGCTGTCTCGTCCCTTTATGAATAGAGTAGGAGTTTGGTTTGGAGTCAAACTTGTTTCCAGTGCATGTTGGACTCCGGCAGGGCTGCCCTTTGTCACCAATTCTGTTCATAATTTCTATGGACAGAATTTCAAAGTGCAGCCTTGAGCCGGACGGGGTCCGGTTCGGGGACCACAGGATCTTATGTCTGTTATTTGCAGGGGATGGTGTTCTGTTGGCTTCATCGAACATGGACCTTCAGGTTTGCTGCAGAGTGTGACGCGGCTGGGATGAGATTCAGCACCTCCAAGTCTGAGGCCATAGTGCTCCACTGGAAAAACGGTATTTTGCCATCTCCAGGTTGGAGGGAAAGCCCTTAACCCAGTTGGAGGAGTTCAAGTGTTTTGGGGTTTTGATCACAAGTGAAAGAAGGATAGATTGACAGGTAGATCGGTGCAGCAGCAGCAGTTATACGGTAAAGAAGGAGCTGAGCCAAAGGCAAAGCTTTCTATTTAACAGTCAATCAGAGCTTTGGGTCATGATGACCAAAAGGACAAAATCTCAGATACAAGCAGCCAAAAGGAGTTTCCTTCGCAGGGTGGCAGGGGAAACCCTTTTAGATAGGGTGAGGAGCTCTGTCTCCCGGGAGAAGCTCAGAGTAGAGCCGCTGCTCCTCCACATCGAGAGAAGTCAGCTGAGGTGGCTCGGGCATCTGTTTCAGGCCCGTTTACACTAATGCATTTTCGTTTTAAAATGCATAAGTTTTGCTACAGTTACGCCATCTGTCCACACTACGCCGGAGTTTTCGAGGCCCGGAAACGGAGCATTTTGGAAACGCTGGAGAGGCTGTTTTCATTCTAAAACGCTGCTGCTCCGTCTCAGTGCGGATGGGGAAAATGGAGACATCTGAAAACGGAGGCGTGGCTGCTGATTAGGGTTAGGGTTAGTTGCTGCTTTTGGGTCATTGCGTATCCATCCCTTATTCGTCAAGCCCCTATCACATGACTACAATGCCACTGGAAGACGGCAGACCAGCCTTCACTGTAAACAACAACATGGACAGAAATGGGAGCTTTGTTTGCACTATTGTCCGTTTTAGGTGCCATTGTGCAATTAAACTCTGCCTTTTTTACTACAACAGCTACATATATTCGCAAGAGGCAAGCTATTGTTCGAGCACTCGCTAATCATTTATATTCATTTGTTATTTTAAGTAACAACTCGACCTCGTCGTCTGTCCACAAAAAGACCTCTCTTGCTTTCTTTGCCATCGCGTTCATCGTTCAACCAGCGTTTATCAACTAACAATAACCAAATGCCAAGTGAGACGCATGCTTCCTGTTTATACTTGAACATGCATGCCCAGAGTGCGCGAATGGTCACGTGATATACGTTTTTGGTGGAGTAGTGTGGACAGAGATCGGTTCAGAAACGCTGGGTGAAACGCTAGTGTGGACGCGGATCGTTTTCATGCTAAAACGCAGTTTTAAAACTAAAACGCACTAGTGTAAAAAGGGGCCTCAGATGCTTCCTGGACGCCTACCTAGGGAGGTGTTCTAGGCATGTCCCACTGGGAGGAGGCCTCTGGGAAAACCCAGAACGCGCAGGAGGGACTATGTCTCTCGGTTGGCCTGGCAGCGCTTCTGGATCTCCCCAGAGGAGCTGGAGGAAGTGTCTGGGGAGAGGGAAGTCTGAGGTTCTCTCCTAAGACTGCTGCCCTCACGACAAGGCCCCGAAAAAGAGGATGAAAATAAATGATTGAATGAATTTTTAAGCTTAAATTAAACTCCATTAATGGCACTAAAATACATACTGTGACTTATTGAAGCAAAATAAATTCTAAATGGAAGATGTTTCACTCCAAAAGACAAAAAAAAAAAAAAAATAAGAGTAAAATAAACTTATTTCATTTGCCGTTTTCCATGATGACAGTACAACATATTTCCCTAGTTATTTTGCAATATACTAGTACTCAGCTTGAAGTGACATTAACTCGGCTAATTAGGTTAATTAAGGGATAATTAGGCAAGTTATTGGACAGTAGTAGTTTGTTCTGTAGACAATAAAAAAAGACAACTCTTAAGGGGCTAATATTGACCATTTTAAAATGCTATTTTTATTCCAGCCAGAACTTTTTCCTCATAAACAATTATAAAATAGTTTTAAAAAAGACCTTTCTGCTTTAAAAAGACAAAAAGGGGTATTAAAAACTAAAAAGGAAGGTCACTGGTTCGAGTCTTGACTGGGCCAGTTAGCATTTCTGTGTGGAGTTTGCATGTTCTCCCCGTGTTGGCGTGGGTTTCTTTCGGAGGCTCCGGTTTCCCCAACAGTCCAAAGACATGCGCTATTGGAGAATTAGATTAACTAAATTGGCCGTAGTGTATAAGTGTGTGTGAATGAGAGTGTGTTGCAGCTGGGCATCTGCTGTGTAAAACATATGCAATAATAGTTGGTGGTTCATTCCGCTGTGGTGACCCCTGATAAATAAGGGTCTAAGCCGAAGGAAAATGAATGAATGAATGATCCTGTGCCCGTATATGAAAGTCACTGCATCGACAAACTACTCTACTGTTTAATTCTCCTGCAATCTGCATTCAGACCGACACTGTACACAGACTCTGCTTACACAACTGAGAGAATCTGACCACGTTACGCAATGCTGACCTGTCCATGCCAGAGCACTTTAATTTAGCCGTGTAAAAAGCCTTCTCACAGGAACACATCGCTTTCCCATGAGGCTTCAGAGAGAGAGAGTCTGCATGAGCCGCATGTGTTTTATATGAAGCACATCCGGAGAGATCAGACCTCAAACACGGCTATTTCTGAGCCTGAGGGCAGAAAGAGAGAGTGAGAGAGAGAGAGAGAGAGAGAGAGAGAGAAATGACTGTGCTCATAATAATGCAGACTACTGTAGCACACTACTGACTGCATACTGTACACTACACACTGAGGACTCACTGTTTTGTTTGTTTTTATGTCATTATTTTGACCTTTTGCTATAATTTACAATGATCATTTCAGTTTTTAGAGAGAGAGAGAGAGAGAGAGAGAGAGAGAGAGAGAGAGAGAGAGCGAGAGAGAGTAGATTATAAATGAATTACTATTATTATTTATTATTAATGTTCATTCATTCATTTTCTTTTCGGCTTAGTCCCGTTATCAATCTGGGGTCGCCACAGCAGAATGAACCGCCAATTTATCCAGCATATGTTTTACACAGAGGATGCCCTTCCAGCTGCAACCCATCTCACACATGCACTATGGACTATTTAGCTTAACAAATGCACTTATAGACACATCTTTGGACTTGTGGGGGAAACCCATGCGAACACGGGGAGAACATGCAAACTTTACACAGAAATGAAAACTGAACCAGCCAGGGCTTGAACCAGCGACCTTCTTGCTGTGAGGCCTTTATTATTATTATTATTTTATTCTAAAATGGTAAATGTAGTTTATTCTGATGCATTATTATTATTATTATTATTTATTAATTTTCCTTTGGCTTAGTCCCTTATTAATCTGGGGTCACCACAGTGGAATGAACCGCCAACTATTCTGGCATATGTTTTACAAAGCCGATGCCCGATGCTGCTTTGTTTACGGATTTAAATGCGTTTGTGAGCTCGCGATCCACTGCCGTTTGTCCTTGCTCTGGCCACCGTCAGCTGTTCCTACACATGTGCAGTGGTCAAGTTTCAAAATAGTTCAGCTTTTGCCGCTGTGTGGTTTAATACTGAATGTGTGCCGTGGTTACGAATAGAGCAATATGCTGGTGTTACACTGCAATGCTTTAATGCACTCCTGCATTGGGCTCACACATACACTCTGCACTCTGACTACTTCAACAATGTTGATAAGCCGTGGTGGGCATTTCTCTCTGTCTCATGCTGAACACAGTCGACCAATCACAACAGACTGGGTCATCAGACCAATCAGCGCAGATTAGCATTGCGCTAAGGAGGTGTTTGGGAACAAATGAATCGCTGAACTAATCATATGGGAGTCACTGGGATAATTAGGTAAACATAAATGCATATTATAGGATAATGAAAGTGTTTTTTGACCTTGCATGCATATCAGACTTGTTGTTGGAGACCCCGAAAACCAAAATATGATCTTTTTAATGCATAATAGGGGCTCTTTACAGCACAGGTGTCAAATCCAGTTCCTGCAGCTCAGCTTTAACCTTAATTAAACACACCTGATCAAACTAATTGAGTCCTTCAGGCTTGTTAGAAATCTACAGGTAAGTGTGTTGAAGCAGGGTAAGAACTGAACTGCGCAGAGCTGCGGTTTCCTCCAGGAACTGGATTTGATACCTGTGCCGTAAAAGGACTTTGACTGACATCAACAGAGAAGCGCCGCCACTCCAAATGCAAAGCGAACGCCCAGACTTTGATTGAAGATTACCAAAACAAATATTTATTTTTCAGTGGAAAAACTTGCACGGATTAACTGTTCACCTAAAGACTAACAAAAGCTGTTTCCATCCAAAAATGCAAATGAACTTTATGCACAAAACTGGATTATCGCATAAAAGACGTGCAAATAAAGCAGCGTTTCCATCCAACGACTCAAAGCGGACAAAATCATCACTTCCTGAATAACTGGCGCCAAATATCAACAGTAGAAATGTAATTTGCTGCAGTAGGAGAAGCTGTGTCAATCTTTTCTTCATTTAATAAATGACTTGTGCCTCAGAAGACAATCCTGACACACAGTGAACGCGCGGTGGTGTTTGAAGGTGTCAGACGTGGAGCACAGATGCTCTTGATTTTGGAGGTCGTTATAATAATATAACACTTAAACGGTAAGGTGTTTTAGAATGACCAGAACAACATTTCAGATGTTTTACGATGTGCTCAGCCTGCTGGTTTGTCCATTTACACCAGGGATGCTCAATCCTGGTCCTGGAGATCTACCTTCCAACAGAGTTCAGCTCCAACCCTGATCAAACACACCTGAACCAATTAAATAGGACCTGAACAGCACTTGATAATTACAGGCAGGTCGGTTTGATATGGGTTGCAACTGAAATCTGCAGGAAGGTAGATCTCCAGGACCAGGATTGAGCACCCCTGATTTACACACATTTTTATCATCACATGATCTCTTATAACTAAATCACATGACCTTTATTTAATGTGCATACTAGAATTTAGGTGGTAAAAGTGTTCCCATCGCAGTTTATGCACATCTTTTCTTATCGAATAAAAAGTTTATCCTACTCAGCTATGCGCATAGATTTTTATGCACATTTTTAACATTTATGCACATCATGGCGTTTCCATCAACCGTTTTTTTATGCGCATATCCAAAATGCGAATAAAAATAGCTGGATGGAAACATAGCTAATGTGTGCTACAAAATAAACACTGTAAAATTAGATTTTACACCTACTTTATGCACCATCAGCAAAAGACCAAGGATATAGCATACAAGTTTTATATACATATAATAAAATGCCAAAGTCTACACTTTAACGTACTGTAAACTACAAAATTATACATATATGTGGCAATTATACATATATAGGCGCCACGGTGGCGTAGTGAGTAGCACGTTCGCCTCACAGCAAAAAGGTCGCTGGTTCGAGCCTCGGCTGGGTCAGTTGCCATTTCTGTGTGGAGTTTGCATGTTCTCCCCGTGGTTGCGTGGGTTTCCCCCACAAGTCCAAAGATATGCGGTGCAGGTGAACTGGGTAAGCTAAATTGTCTGTAGTGTATGTGTGTGAATGAGAATGTATGGATGTTTCCCAGAGATGGGTTGCAGCTGGAAGGGCATCCGCTGCGTAAAACAAAATGCTGGATAAGTTGGAGGATCATTCCACTGTGGCGACCCCGGATTAATAAAGGGACTAAGC
>CAIGQQ010029405.1:6146-30758 GCA_903798035.1 Danio albolineatus
TAAACGTGCCTTAAACACTTATACTCAGCAGTCTACATGTGTTTGTTGCCTCATTACAAACATATACTCCATCCCCACTATGAACTTATGCACTTACACACTCTACAGCATATGTATGTGGCATTGCTCCAAATGGAACATTAACGTTTTTTGAGTATGTAGCTTAGTAACTTACTGAAACAAATGTAACGACGTGGCAGACTTAGGGCCAGACCGAATGCATTTTTTTCTGTTCCAAACCATCCATTAATGTATTAATCAATGTTGCTATAGCTAAATGTTGTATAGGCTAATAGCCATAGCTAAATGGTGTATAGGCTAACTGCAAACAGATGTGTGATGCGAAACTGATTCATATTTTCCTTTTTGTCTGCTCAGAGTTCATTGTAGGTCATGAAAATTCAGCTTTTTAGTAAGTCAAATTCATGAAATTTGACATTAGGCTAACAGGGTAACCCTGAAATAAGCAGACATCTTGCTAATGTTCTTTGATGGTGTTTAACTCCCATTGTCATTTCTGGATGTTTACTTTAGTGACCAGTGGAAGAATCCCCTCTTATGTCAATGTTTGCTTCAGTGAATGAGTTTCCATCTGTGGATTTATGAGTAAACACTAAGATCTGGCAACATGGATACATTATCAAGCAAGTTCATAGATGTTTCTCACAGTTTTCTATGTGAGTTTTTATTACACATTTTTATTTGGTATCACATTGGTGTCCTCTGTTCTGGTTTATTTTGTTCCTATTTGTTCCTGTTCTCGCTTTTTATCTGTCTTTTAGTCTACTAAGACTGTTTCCCAGTTGATTACATTACATTTGCACTTGTGTCCAATCTAGTTTCCTTTCTTTAGCTTGCGTAGGTGTTTCAGTTCTTGTTGACAGTCTGTTCCTGTTCTTGATTGTGTTTTGGTTTAATATTAAAGATTGATCTTCTCACTGCATTACCTATATAAGCTAGAGGGAATAAAACAATAATCATTAACTTAACATTTAGTTTTTGTTTCCCACCATTAACATTATGTGAGACTTTTGATACTAAAGCTTGCTTTATACCAATTTAATGACCTGGTGTGCTGACAGAGAAAGTAAATATTAGGATGTTAAAAAAAATGTATATTAATTAATAGTTTTCCATGTTTATGATTCCCGTTTTCCACTTTTTTAGACAGGGCCTTGATCTCAGCTCAAGTTATGAGGTTGAAAAAGTAACTTTACAGTTGAGCAAAGTGACTTTTATTGACATTTTTGTATTTTGAAACAATATGTTGTATAATAAACAACATATACCGGCAGCCCATTACCCAATTTTTGGTCTGTAATTAACATGACCAAGTGGATTCAGTGGCGCAGTGGGTAGTACTGATAACCCACACGAACATAGGGAGAGCATGCAAACTCCATACAGAAATGGCAACTGACCCAGCCGAGGCTCGAACCAGCGACCTTCTTGCTGTGAGGCAAAAGCGCTACTCATTACGCCACCGTGCCACAATTTTAACTAATATTCTCAAAAAAGTAACTGTAGTTTAACTAAGAAAATTCAGGTCTCTACAGTCAGCTCAATTCATGTCTATTTCTACAGCGCTTTTACAGTGTAGATTGTGTCAAAGCAGCTTCACATAGAAGATTATAGTAAGTTAAAACAGTGTCAGTCCAGTTTTCAGAGTTGAAGTTAAGTTTAGTTCAGTTCAGTGTGGTTTAATTTGCACTGCTGAAAGTCTAAACACTGAAGAGCAAATCCATCAATGCGCAGCTCTACAAGTCCCAATCCAAGCAAGCCAGTGGCGAGGAACAAACTTCACCAATTGACAAAAGAGAAGGAAAAAACCTTGATAGAAACTAGGCTCAGTTGGGCACGACCATTTCTCCTCTGGCCAAACTTCTTGCGCAGAGCTGCAGTCTAGGCACCGGAAGCTGGAGAATGCTGGACATCCATTGTGGAGAACAGCAGATGTGATTGGGTCACCAGCTGGTGTACAGGTTGGCCCACAGGATCAATGTGGAGACTTGTCTGCCACTGGGGTCTTTTAGGAATCGGTCTCATGATCTACATCAGCATGTTAGAAACGCATTGATCCTCATGTAAATATTTAACGTGTATTGATCTTTTGACAACGGTACATCTTTTACAAGTCATGTCTTTCATTGTGTATAATAGTCTGATCAAATTAATGTTTGATATAATCATACATTCGTTCAATCATACTATTCATTCAAAAAAACTTTTGAGCCCTATTTTTATAGCCCAAATATTTCCATTCTTTTGACAATGATAAAAATTCTCACTTTAATTGTATGAAAGGCAAAGGCCTCTAGATTACGCTTATTTTACCAAAATAAAATATGATCATGCCTTGAGTATTAATTCTTTAAATACGACAGTAAGGTCTGACTTTGCTTAGACAAAAGTCTTGTCACTTAACAGAAATAATGTACAGTACAGAATATAAAGTCATGGTGCAGTGGAAAAAGAACTAATATTGTGTATGACTCCCATGAGCTTAAAGGACTGCATCCACACATCTCTGCACTGACTCCAATAACTTTTTAATAAAGTCATCTGGAATGGCAAAGAAAGCATTCTTGCAGGACTCCTCAAGTTCATCAAGAATTATCTTCAATGCCTCCTCCTTCATCTTACCCCAAACATGCTCAATAATGTTCATGTCTGGTGACTGGGCTGGCCAATCCTGGAGCACCTTGACCTTCTTTGCTTTCAGGAACTTTGAAGTGGAGGCTGAAGTATGAGAAGTATGAGTATCTTCTGCAGTATTTGTGATGATTGGGATGCAGTTCAACAGATGATTCAGAGGAAAAAAATCTACCTTCTGCCACTTTTCCAGATGATCAACTAGAAGTCAAGTTATTCATTGCTGCTCTTACAACTAGGATCGTTGACAAGACTTTTGGCATGTAGTGTGTGTGTATTTATATATATATGCACAGCACTGCCTAGGAGTCAGTAAAGGCTTTTACTACTTAACTGATTATTTTGCTTCAGTCTTGCATTCCTTTTGGGTGACATCACTCAGTCTGTTCTCTTGATTTTGTCCACTTCTCAATGTCTCTTACTGTCCAGCACAAGATTATTCTGTTCATGCCAGTCTCCTTCTGACTGCTCTTAAACACTCAGCTCTTTGTCCGCAGAAACACACAGACACACAGAATGTCATACCAGTGCCAGGCCGTGTAAGAGCACATGGCAGGAACGCAGATGGGTAACGTGGGTAACACTGTATGCTTGTGTGTAGCAACATGAATATGCAATAAAAAGGCCATAAGTCACCTGGCCTGAAGCCCACAGGGGTTACACACAGCCGTGCGGAAAACACCAGCGTCACTATATAATTTGCGACAACTATGAGTGCAAAATATCATGTTTTTACATAATGTGTTTCCATAATTTTGGTGTTTTTGCTTATATACAACATAGTTAACTACGATTTAATCAATTCCTTTGTTCTCTATTTTCACCTGGGGATACTCATCCTGAGGTCTCTAGAGATTATGCAGCGCCATTGATGCAATCCAAGACCTGTAAAGAAATGATGCCAAGGTCTCCTTAATCCTGGACCAGGCCGTATCCTGAGCAGATACTGTGGTGACCATGGAGTAGTGGAGAGCATGAGACTGATTCATGAAACACACAGTGATAGACGAGTCTTTGCATTGATCACATGAGCCAGCCTGAACACCCACCGGTGACCTACTCGCACTAGCAGTTCTAGCAGTCCCGCGTTCTCTGGCCTCCTATGCCTAGACTGCAGCTCTGCACAAGAAGTTTGGCCAGAGGAGAAATGGTTGTGCCCAACTGAGCCTGGTTTCTCTCAAGGTTTTTTTCCTTCACTTTCGTCAGTTGGTGAAGTTTGTTCATCCCCACTGGCTTGCTTGGTTTGGGACTTTACATGTTAAGCTGCTGTGACACAATGTACATTGCAAAAGTGCTGTAGAGATAAAGATGGAGTGAAGTGAATTGAACTGTACGTCCATTTCAGCACTTGGTTCTTTGATTTTTGTAGTTTTTTTTAGGGTTACAATTTTATCATCAGTCCAGGGACAACAGACGAAAAATGATTTTTTTGATACTTTTGATGCAGTTGCAGCAATGCTAATTAATCTACACTGTCCCTGGCAAATAAACAAATGAAACTTAAATAAAATGGGTAACACTTTATTTTGATGGTCCAATTGAGTATTAGTAAACTGACTGCTTAATATCTGTTGATAAAGACATTCAACAGTCCTTCGACAGACATTTAACTGACTATAAGAAACTTTGCAAGTACATGTCAACCTACTCTAACCCTAACTCCAACCCAACGGTCTACTTATAATCTAATCTAATGAGAAGTAGTTGGCATGTAGATGCAATGTAACTTAAATTCAACAAATGGACCCTCAAAATAAAGTGTGACCAAAAAATGTTCTGAGCAAGGAAAATTACTTTTTGTGAGCGAAAGATTGTGTTTTTAGCTGGCAAAATGACTTGTGTGTGCACGTTAATTCAGCTTTGAGTTTTGTGTGGTCCCTTTCGTGTAAATGCAAATGTATTTTTTGTTTTGGAATGTAGTGACGTAAAAGTCCCCGAATGTAAAAAGAGCTCTGTATTTAAGTACTCAAAAGTAAAAAGTGCACTGATAAAGTACAGATACTTAAAAAAAAATCTGTGATGGACAGCAGCCTAATTAAGCGAAAGTCAGCAGCCTTTTCAATTATCTTTACTGCAGTAATTCCAACGTCAGCACAACGTCATAGTCTTCACAAAATGATGGATGAAACTCCTGTCTCTTACTCTGGCTTCATCTGCATGATTTTTTGTAAGTCATTGAGATTTTGTCTGCTATAGTATAGTAAAAGAAAACTCACATGAAGCTTTGTTTAATGCAAGTTTTTTACTAAATCTACATTAGGCCTACAAATATGCTTACCTTAAATATAAACTGTCTGCTCTGAAATCATGCTATTGTATTTGTTTCTAAAGGCAACTCATCAGCTGCCAGGTTTTGCTATATTGGGAATTAAGCAAGAAACTTGGGATATTATAGTAGCCTTTTTGGTGAAGAGGCCTACATTTGAAGGCAAATAGGCTACTTTTACTCAAGTGAAAGTGTAACAGGAGAGCTGGAGTAATATTTGAGCTAGTGTATCTCTATTTTTAGTACTTGGTTTGTGTACTTTGTCCAACACTGAAAAAAAACTCACTTAAAGATGACATGTTATGTTCCTTTTATAAGATAAATAAATCTTTGGAGTCCCCAGAATGTGTTTGTGAAGTTTTAGCTCAAAATACACAAGAGGTCATTTATTATAGCCTGTCAAATTTGCCCCGTTTGGGATTGAGCAAATACATTGTGTTTTGTGAGTTAGTTACTGCCCAAACAAAGCTTCAGTACTACCAATGGTTTAAAGCTTCATTAAAAAAAAAGTTTTAATGGCTCTCTGGGTGTGACAAAAATAGACTTCATTAAAGACGTGCTGACATAATAAAAGACAGCGGATTAGTTTTGAACTCTTCAAACCAATTCAGATTTAGACTAAGCCTACACATAATAGTATACTATTAAACTCTGTAGTATATAAGCACCTAGTATATTCAGATTCTGCCACAAAGGACTGAAATAGACACTAGAGAAGCTTTCAGGGATAAATAATTCAGCTTGCCATCCTAAACCAGGAGAATTTGACTCCATTCATTACGTGGGATGATGACAATGAGAAATTCGATGCAATCTGAAGCGCTTATTTCCACATTGCAACCATCATCCTCTGTAGATGCGGATCATTAAAACTCAAATGACATGATTGATATGAGAGTCTACCAATAATAGTTATAAGTTGTTTGATATTAGGTAAGGTTTCAAATGTTTTGTTGCACGTGCTTTGGATTGGTTTGAATGTAATTCCATTTATAAAACAACCAATATACACTCAAAAAAATTTTTTTGCTGCTTGTTCAAACTACAGATTTAAAATGAGCTGAAACACAATTCTGGGGTTTGTTTTGGGACAACTTTATTATTTTATGTTCAATCAACTCAAAATTGTAAAACGATAACAACATTAAGATTAACTTAATAGATTTGCGTTGGGACAACTTGAAGGAATTGTTGGGTTCGACACAATTCCTTCATGTTGTCCCAACACAAATTGATAAACATAAAACAAGTTGTCCACCACAAAAATCTCAAGAATTGTGTTGATTCTGATTGCTAGATTTGCATTTAGTTGTTATAGAAAATAAAATAGAAAAAAATAGAAAAATTCAGTTATTCAAAATTAAAAACTAAAAAAAAAAAAACCGAATAAGTTATTTCAGTTATCAATTATTTACATAAAATAACTGATAACTGAAATATGATATAAAAACTTTTTGTTTTGTTTGTTTTTGTTTTGTTTAATTGATGCATTAAAACTACCTAAATTAAAAATAAACGTACTGTTATGTTCGATTTTTTTGTGTGTGTGCATTTATTATTCTCATCCTCTCCGTTTCTTACTCCACCTTCAGGTCTCTTACTGGTTCTATTTTATGTCAATCATCATTATGATGGAGCCAGTTCCACCAATCCCTGGACGTGCCGTGTGATTTAAAGCTCCGACAGACCAGTGTGTGATGTGCGCTCTGCCTCGGCGTACCTTTTGTGCTGCACGCAATTTTGTGTTTTCATGCTTAGGCTGTGTAGTGATTTATCTCAGTTTTACTGTGGTAATTCGAATTTACCTGTTAAACTTCGTAAGCTTTAAGTAAAATGATCTGATGGTTGTTGTGTGATTCTAAACTGAATCTATGACCTTCTTGTTAGGTTTGTTTTAGATTGATTTTTGTTAGATTAGTTGGAGTGTTTGGCCACCTGTGTAGTTTTGAGTTTTGTAATTAAGTTTAATTAGTTTAGATCGGGTGTCGTATACACTGAAGATGTCGGGTTTATTTTTCATTATTTATTTTTGTCGCCTAGTTTAGACTTTAGATTTAAGGATCGTTTTGTTAATTTCTTTGATTTAGCTTACACTCATTCTTTTCGTTTAAAGAGAATATTGTAAATGTTTATTTCTTTTTTCCCCCCATTTATTACTGTTACAGTATATATTGTTTAATCCATGAAGTAAAAAGCTTAGAGAATTGATTCCTGCCTCATCCTTGATCTGTCGCACTCGTTACATCTGTCTCACCTAAATGTTACAGCATCCCACTCAAACATCTTAAACTCGTAACACATACAGATTTTTAAAAACGTAAATAAATAACATTTTCACAATGTATTGAAAACATTTAAAGGTGCTGCACGCAAGTTTCTGACTCTTCTAAAGCATAAAAATACCATAATATGTTTGCAGATATTTAAGAAACATGCTAAGTGAACATTTTTGTTTATCTGAAAAACAATGCTGAAGGCAGATGTTCTGCTTTAAAAGTGTGTTTTCTGTGGTGGAATGCTGCATTTAACCCACCCAATGCCAGTTCAACCAATTATATTTCATTACCCCAGGTTGCCTTGTCAAAAAAAAAACACGTATTTCATTCATTCAGTCAGGAATGGTCCTAAAGCATGGGTCCAGAAGCGAAATGTGACCTCCGGTGGACAGTAGCAGACTCAGAAATGAGACTGATGAGACTTATTCTGATGAGTTCCACATGAGGTGGTTGCTACTTAGCAAATAATATAAATATTACGAACGTAAACATTAGGTGAGCAGGTTACATTGTAACCCTGTGTCCTAACAACATGCTACGTGACGTGATTGGGCTGCCGAAGTATAAGAGACATTTAAATACAGCAATTCAGAAATGCAGAATAATGCACTTGCTGCATGTCAAGGAAATTATTTCTATAATTTAATTAATACATATTAAAGCTCTGTAATATTATTAAATGTACATGCTGATTCACTGATATATGTGGGCTTGCACTGAAGTTCCATTTCAAATGGTTTATTTTGAAGATCTGAGGTGAACTACCTGCTGATGCTTTCAGTAGTATGGCATTAAATGTCATGTAAAATGGCATTCAAACTCACATTTTTAGCATTAACACCAAATAAAGCACATGAGGTGTACCTGAGGTGATCACTTTAGGTGTCAGTTTATCCTGTTGTTCAGCTGCAAGAAATAAAAGCTGTTTCTAAAAATAAATTTCAGTTGTTGGTTAGGACAAAAACTCCTTTTAATATGGAAAATATTAAATAAACGGGTGCCGTTGCTTTTATTTAGAACACGATTTAAATCAGCCTTTATGCTCGACAGTCAGGCACACTGTCGTCAATCTGGCAACCTGCATGTGTCTTAAACCAGGTGTGCAATACCTAGTTCAACCACTGGGTGTCACTTACATACTGCACCTTTATCAATATTCCTGTTTTTATTGTATTTTCTTCAAAGAGCTCCAGCCTCGGGTAGCAAAAACATCCTATCAAATTTAATAAAGAAATAAATCATCCAACAATAATCAAGAAAGAAAGGTCACACTTTATTTTGACGGTCCGTTTGTTAAACCTAAGTTACATCGCAACTAATTCTCATTAGATTATAAGTAGACTTAGGTTGGTGTTAGGGGTAGGGTCAGTGTAAGTTGATATGTACTTAAAAAAAGCAAAGTATCTTATAGTCAGTTAAATGTCTGTTGAATGTCAGTATCAACAGATATTAAGTAGACAGTCTACTAATACTCAAATAGACCATCAAAATAAAGTGTTACCGAAAGAAAACATGACTTAAATATTCAAAATTCACACAGCATTTTATTTAGTGTTCATTCAGTCATGAAATGGCCTGATAATGTCAATTAATCATTGAAACTTTTCATTCTCGTGGATTAAATGCAAACACTATACAAAGTACTTCTATAGTGACTTAAGGCAACAGTTTTTATAAAGGCCTATGAGAAACATAGGAATGCTAATAGAGTGACATTCTCCACACCTCACACTTTTCCACAAGGTTACACAGTTTAATGGTTAGCACGCCAGTGGAAACTGAACTCTCAGAGGGACTTTCAAGGACTTTAACAACAATCCGCACAGGAACCAAACAGGGGCTATAGTTGCACACACCAATGGATCAGTCTTAAAAACAAGTCTTTTATTCACAAGACTGGCCAGTTTTCACAAGTTTAAATCTGAAAATCTAGAATTATTAACTTCAGGCTTAATAACTGGTTAGTCAAACTTAGACCAATTGGCGTCTGATTAGAGCTTTATCATTATTACTCTTACAGACAGGTGCCCTGCTTAATATTTTCATGGAAACCATGATAGCAATTGCTTGATTAAATTAGTTCAATATAGTAGATAACATTTGATCATTTATGACCTTCTTACTAAAGCCTGTAAGTAAATGGCCATTGCTATGATTGCCTAATAGCACCAATGATCTCTTGCACCAGCTTCCATACAAAACTGTCATTGTTAAATTACAGAAGTTTTGCAATGCAGCTGCTTCATCTTACAAATATTTCTTGGTGATCTCTGTGTTTTTATCATACCTCATTTATAAAACAACCTGCCATCAAAAGCATGACTTTAATAGGTTGTGTTTGTTTGAAGGAACAACACTCAAACCAACTACAGGCAAATGTTTTTAAGTGACTGAATGCCAGTGGGCGGGGCCTATGGTGTCATGAAGGAGGCATTTATGCAAATACTGGAGGAGGAGTTTATGCAAATACAGTCTTGTTACATCACATGCCACTTTAAATCAAAACGAACTGTTTTTAGTGCTTAAGTAAATGTCTTGTTTATTAAGAGCTGTGGAAGTTATACCTTGTAGGATGTTTTAGCGGTAAAAAGACTATACATAATCAACAAACCCACAACACAAAGTTCACTTCTAATGTCATTAGCCCTTTAACATGGTGGCTATTCATATTTTTTGGCAGAAGTGAGTCTACGAAGCCACTTTCTGTTGTGATGTCCTACATTAAGGTCCTCAGGGAAGGGAGTGTCAATGAACTATTTTTGTATTATGAGTCAACAGTACATACTGTAATACACTAGTTAGCCCTTGGGTATTTAGCACCATTTACATCAAAAACTAGAAGATAAACCGGGAAAAAAAGCAAGTTCATTCATGAAAAAGCGTCTTTTCTTCTATATATATATCTTCTATATAAAAAGTCTCAGGTTATTCACGTTTTGACACACCACATATCAAGTATATACGCATATTCAAAACAACCTGATAGCAGAACGAGAGAGACATGAGAAACAATTGGCGTCTGATTAGAGCTATCACTTTTAATGTTGAAAACAGGCACGCTGCTTAATATTTTCATGGAAACCATGATAGTGATGGCTTTATCAGTAGCTCATTACAGTAGATAACATTTGATAATTTATGACCTTCTTATTAAAGCACTCAAAAAAGCAGAACGCTATCTTGCTGTCGTAGTTCTGTTGACAGAAATATCTGCAGTGCTTATATGAGTTTATTTTAACCAAGCTGACTCTAAATGCAATTACAAAACATTCGGTAACCTAACTTAAGCTGATTTTAATCTCCCAAACTCTGAAGAAATTACAATATAAGCAATGAAACTTATCATCATTATCTTTTGTTTATTAGAAATGTGTCAAAGGTAAGACGGACACGATAACAGGCAAGAAATACAGCGTGAAATCCACTGGAAACCAGTTCAGGCAAAACTAAATTGACGCATCGTGTTCATCGAATCATCGATAATCTCCATTAAACAGACAGTCACTCAAAAATGAAAACTCTTCCATCATTTACTCACCCCTCACTTGTTCCAAACCTGTTTGAGTTTCTTCCTTCTGTTGAACACCAAAGAAGATATTGTGAAGAATGTTGGAAAAGCAGCAGCAAATGACTTCCATAGTATTTGTGGTTGTACTACAGATATCAATGGCTGCTTTTTACCAACATTCTTCAAAATACCTTATTTTGTGTTCAACAGAAGAAAGAAATTCATAACAATTTAGAACCACTTGAGTGCAAATAAATGTTGTTTTGGGTGAACTGTCTCTTTAAATGATGCAGTGAGCTGAAACGAGAAGAAACACTCCTCAAAGTCTCTTGACAGTGAGAAAAAGCACATTTAATACATATAAAAATAAGTCCATTAGCACTTCTTTTTCTTCTTCTTGTCTGCTTTGCTGGCGTCATCGTGAGCTTTCCTCTTGGCAGCCAGTTTGTTCGCCTGTTGGGAGGTGTTCAGTAGATTCATGAACAATGAAGACTATGAAGGTCACTGGAGCTTAAATAATGATCCAAATGTAGGTCAAGCACCTTTTAAAGTGCTTTGGCAGCCACTGTGCTAGTTGTACATTAGCACCGCATCATTTACCCATTAACCAAAGCACTCACTTTGCAGCAAGTGGTGTGCAATATTGCCATCTTAATGCCATTAACCACAATGAATTGATATGTTGTGCTGGTTTAAGCTCGGGACACACCAAACTGACGAACTAGCAGTGATTTAAACAGACCGTGTTGTTGAGTTTTATAAGTTGCATCTTGACAAAAAACAAAAACAACAACACACCAAATAGACAAATGCCATCCGAAACAAGAATATACAGTAGTTAACATTTGAAGTGCATCAAAACTTTCATCAGAGTCATCCTAAATTGAATTAACAACACCCATACTTGTCAATCTTACAATTTTGAAATACTTTATTGATCCACTTCAAATGTTGATAATGTATGTCTAATGTATGATGAATGTCTAATGCAGGGGAGCCCAAACACGGTCCTGGAGGGTCGGTGTCCTGCAAAGTTTAGTTCCAACTCCAATTAGACACATCTGAACCAGCTAATCAAGTTCTTTCTAGGTGTACTAGAAATGTCCAGGCAGGTGTGTTGAAGGAAGATGGAACTAAATTACGAAGGACAACAGCCCTCCAGGAGAGAGTAGTGGAACCCCTGATCCTGACAATGAGGAGGGGTCGCTTGGTGATTTCCAAAAATCAAATTCCTTTTGTTAAACTATTATAAATTACAATATTTTAAGCAAATAACATGCAAATATATTTTTTAAAAAATTCTAAAAGACACAGCAATAGCGTCAGACGCAGCAGATTTAAAATGCACCAGGTTAAAATTTTTGACACCTTTACGGCACTCATTTCTTTTCTTTTCGGCTTAGTCCCTTTATTAATCTGGGGTCGCCACAGCGGTATGAACCGGCAACTTTTCCAGCATATGTTTTATGCAGCGGATGCACAACGGACAATTTAGCTTACCCAATTCACCTATACCACGTCTTTGGACTGTAGGGGAAACCGGAGCACCCGGAGGGAACACAGAGAGAACATGCAATCTCAACATGCAAGGCTCAAACCAACGACCTTCTTGCTGTGAGGCGATTGTGCTACCCACTGCGCCACTGTGACACCTATGCCACTCATGTACATTGAAAATAAAGGCCATGAATGCAAATAGAGAATGCAATCCAAGTAGCGTTCTATAAAATTGGTGTGTGTGCGCGTTTGTATATTTATAACCACCTCAGATGGTATTGGGGGTCACGAACACCCCTGGTCTAATGTATATTCTGAGGCCCTGTAAGAGGATATACCTTCCCACACCTGCAGGTGGCACTATCTGTATTGTATTTCCACAAAGGGAAACCGGTTTCAACAGATGACAAAAATGGTGGAAAGTGACAGGTGTGTTTGGGTGGACGATGAGGTCCGAAAATTTTTAAAGGTTATACATGAGAAAGAAGTGACATGAGAAGCAGTGATCTAAGTGTTCTAAGACACGAGTAAGTTATTATATACAAAAAAAAGACCTTCTCATAACACAGCAACTTCCCTTTTTCTTTTGATATTTGGTGCCAGTTTATTAGGAAGTGATGATGTTGTTCTGGTGGACTCTGTTGCATGGAAACTGTGCTTTATTCTCGCTTTATGTGATATTCCTATTCTGCGCATAAATTTAATATGCATCTTCGGATGGAAACAAGACTATTGTTGACTGTGCTGCTCTTGTATTTTGGTCAATGCAGCAACAAACTGGCCTTTGCAAGGTGCAATGAAATTAATACATTTCATAGCGCAGTTTTTTCTGCATCCAGTGTAAAAGCCACTTCAAACTGCCCAGTTACTGATTACAGCTGAAGGGAGAGTGAAACCAGTGCATTGAGCACTGCTGGGCAGAGCAGCGCAGAATAGCCTTTTTTCGGCTAATATTTTTACTCGGTTTTTCCCTTTCGGCTCAAAAATTTCATGGTACTTCTAGCTCACCGCAGAGGGTTTTACTTATGCAGATATGTCTTATAATTGTGTTCCCTCTTGACATTGTTTTGTCACTTCAGTTTATGTTCTCGCACCTTGACTTGTAGCTGAACAGCCAATCAGAGAGCTCTCTTTCACTGACAGCTGAATCTGCTTCTACATAAGGGCAAACTCCCTCCAACATGAGCTCAAGAGAAGCAACGTGTAGGAGAAGCAAAAAAACAAAAACCACTGACTGACATAATGTGTGTCCCGGCCTTTAGACCCATCATGGATAAATTACATGCTTAAATCTGCCAAAAGATGGCAGCAAGTTCCTGTATTAATGTGTGATTCGTTTAATCACTGTTTATAAATCAATTGGGTGTTTTGAACAAATCATTTAAATCAAAGTATCTAACTGGCTGTACAAATGAACCACTAAATCACTGACTCACACATTTTGTTCAGACACAAAACATCACAATGTTGCGAGGAGACGTAAATGTTCTTTTTTAAAATCAATTGTCACATTTGTGATGGAGCTCATGTGCTGATATTAGGAAAATATAATCATTTCATTGTCCAAGATTTCACAAGTTAACCAACTGAATGAGTATTTCAATGAATCACATATAAAAGCAGTGACCCTTTATTTATCCATGACAGGCCTTAATCTGCCAAGTTACCAGCATAAAAACAATCATTACAAATAAACCCCAAAACAGATCAAGACACATTTGTTTTGTCAATATTCCACACCTCCAGCATCGGTTTATAAAATGTGATACGTGTAACACAGCTGATGCATCTATTTGTGATCAGTCTTACCTCTCTGACTTTTCTCTTCTTGCCGAACATGATCTTGTCATAGAGATATTTCTCTTTCTTCTTCATCATCATAATGGCCAGTCTCTTCTCCTCTGCTTTCTCCTCCTCTGCTGCTCTCACACGGTTCTCTGCTTTGGCTTTGCCAGGGGTCACCTTTACTGAGAGGTTCTGAGGGACAGCCACAACAAATTAGGAATTTTTTTTTCAATCAAATTATTAAATGTTCAAATCAAATTAAATTAGAAAAAGTGATTTTATATACACAAGAAGCATGCTAAGACTACCACTAAGTGATTAATTTAATGTTTCTAAACATTTTGTGAAAAAAAGTACAAATAAGGGTGAAATAAAGTTCCATCATTCAGCATAACATATTTCTGCAAAAATAAAATGACAAAATAACAGTACTCCTTATACAGGTGTGCATACTTTTTAAACTTTTAAATAGTTCAGATAGATTTGTACAGCGCTTTTCACAATAATCATTGTTTCAAAGCAGCTTCACAAAAGGTAAACATTATTGTGTTACAATCAAAATCAGAAAAGTTATCATTTAGCATAACTTTAACTATTAAATAATAGCTTTAACAGTTAAAGTAATGGTAAAGTTATTGTATATAAGCATAGTTAAATAAACAAACCCTTGAATAAAAAATGGTAAAAACTAGTGTTTTGAAGGATAGTGGCAAAGTACAAAGTTTTAAAATGATGACTAATTTAGATTTTGTAGCTGCACTGTGAAATGCAAATTAATGAAAATAATCTTTATTAATAGATATTCCCTAAATGATTTCAGGCATTTTTCAGGAATAGTCAAGGCAATTTATTCTGTTTTGACTGTGTATTTTCTTAAATGGTTATTTTATGGCATCACTGTTACAACCCTGTTTTGGTTGTTTCTGCCACATTTGTGTAAAGATGTATTAGTGCTGGTTGCTCCTAATTTCAGGGTTGATACACAATTTGACTTTAAAGTAAATTTTCATGACCTAATCTTTCATGTAATGTCTACATATATATGGTAAACAATAAGAAAAAAGATGTTCAAAATTATTACAGCATATCATAAAACATGCAACAATCTATTTAGTTTAAATTAATCTTTATATCCATGTAAAATGTATGTAGATGTGAGCGCATGTGATTGACCATGGACAGAAAAGTAAAGACAACTAACCAGTATTTAAGTATACAGATATTTACCCAACTATTTTCCTTGACTTTTCTAAAACTTTGTGGGTATTTCTGTTTTTCCAAAACTTTTCCAGGCCTGGAAAATGCCATGCCAAAATTCCATGACTTCCAGGTTGACCATATGAACCATGACCATATAAACACTGTAATTTACATTTTATAAATGACCCTGGAGCTTTAAATCTTCTATATTGATCTACTTGAGGAAAAGTCACCTCTTGGATCGCCTGAGGGTGAGTAAATAAGCATTTAATATTAACAGATATGATAAAATATCTGTAAAATATAATTTCTGTAATTCTGGAGTCAACAAGCAGAACTGCAAAAATCTTCCATACACAAAATTCAAAGCATCCAAAATCAACTAACCTTTCCCTGAGATCTCTTCTCCTCCATTTCAGCTAGATTTGCTTCATCTTCTGCCTCCTCCTCATCCTCACTCTGCTCATCTTCCTCTTCATCTTCTTCATCCTCCTCTTCTTCATCTCCCTCCTCTTCCTCGTCTTCTTCCGCTTCTGTGAAAAGTTTGTTTGTATAGTCAATAATCGTTTAACATTCACATATCAAAACAGTAGAGATGCGAGATCGACTGGCCAGGGACTGGAATCAGCTGTTTTTTGGGGTTTTTGCATGATTGATTGGACAGCCAACCAGCTGGTCTTCTGGCTGATTCCAGCTATTGTAAGCCACAGCGTGCAAAATGGCAACTTTTTTTTCAGAAGTTGTTTCAATCCACCAAATTTTATGCACATTTTGGAGTATCTCATAAAAATGCTTAATGGAAGCGCAAAGATGTGGATACACATCTTATGTCATAACAAAAATAAGCCTGATGGGACGCCTCAGCCAAAGTCAGTCATCACAGTGGTTCAGCATTATTACCTCCAAAATTGTTTTTAGCACCAGTTTATCAGCAAGTGATTGTTTGTTCTCTGAATGTTTGTGAAGTGATTTTTGTTCTCTTTGATTCTCAGGACGGAAACGCTGCTTTATTCACAAATGTTTTATGCGATATTCCAGTGTTGCGCATAAGTCTAATTCACATTTTTGGGTGGAAACATAGCTAGTGTGTGAAAGCGGCACTACGTTCACAGTTTGAAGAAACGACTAGGGCTGTGGAATATGGACAAAATAATCATATTGCGATTTTTCTGAATGAATATTGCGATTTTATCTGCGATTTTGGCAACAACTGTTGCTTTTTCAAACAATCAAAGTTGGTTAACATCTTTCTCCCGATCAGCTTAGCTGTAATTTCCCGGTGTGCTGCGTCAGCTCTGATTGGTTAACATATTAAAATCATGCACACAAGAACGTGAACAAAAATCTAAATAAATTAATAGATAAAATTGCAACCTTACGCGATTTAGAAATTGCATGTGCTTAAATCGCAATTTTTTTGTGATTGGGATTAATTGCACAGCCCTAGAAACGACCATTATGAAAATTATCGTAATACTTACAAATTTTTAATATTTTTGAGAGACATGCTATTGGTCTAATTCGATTAAATGATTTATGCTAAGCTAAGCTAAAAGTGCTTCTGCCTGATCCAGAGATTGGCTGAATGGATTCAAAAATGGTAAAACTCAACCCAAAGGAGCTGTAAAATGACCATACTTCTATAGACAAGTCACCCGCACACACAAAAAAAGGAAATTGCAATCAGCCAAGAAAATATCAATCTGTGCATCTCTACAAAACAGCAAGTAAAACTCTCACGTGGTCTCTCTCCTCTCTGTAGGGCCATGAGCTTCAGTTTCTCCGGCGGCACATAATCTCCTTCAGTCTCCTCCACAAACGGAGACAGATGTGGCGGCAGTGTGACTCCCAGAAAATACTCCTCCACAGGTAACTGTATCTTAGCGTTGACAGAGTCATACACCCACTGGGGCTGAATGTAGTATCTGCACCATTGAAAAAATCCAGTAAGCACAAGAATATACAAAAACACACACTTAATACACAAACACACTTCATTGAACATGCACACATAGACATCACCTTTATACTATAGAACTGCAGGTTAACTATGGTTATATATAATAGCTTTAACTTTTAAAAGCTGTTATTACTAGTTAAAGTTATTAGCAACTAATAATGTTCTTTTGTAAATAATGTGCACCTTTTGTAAAGCTCTAAAACAATAATTACTGAAAAGCGCTACACAAATAAAACTCAAATATAGACTGACTATAATAAACACAGAAACTACAGTAAACTCTACTAATGCATATGATCAGAGAGTTGGTTTCAGACCTGTTGATATACTGTTTGTCCATGCTGGGTCTGTCCATGATGTGATGCGTAATCGTTTCATCAGTGGCTTCATATGTGCTGCCAATGCACAATGATTTATCCCAAGACACCTCTCCACCAAAACACCTGTACAATATATGACGTGTTTACATAAACTGATAAAAGTGCAGAGCTATTGTCATTAATAATAGTGATATTAGTATTACTTGAAATCAACTAAAATTGAATGCATATTAAAAGCTAAACTGCCTTTTCTTTTCTTGTAAAATAGCTAAAACAAAATAAACGGTGTACCAACATAAACAAATTCTAAAACTTTAACCAAAATAAATATATATAATAACAAAACTGACCAGAATGATATTAAACTAACACTGACTTTCATGAAGTTTTATTTATTGTTGATTAGGGATGCAACTTTATGGTAATGAGCTATGACGCGGTCGCCGGATTTCCAGTGATTTAAAATGTTTTCTTACAGGGACATCCATTAAAGAAGTTAGTGACAAGTTACTGATGTGCATTAATGTTGTTATATATTTTTTTGGAACAAGTGTGGTCGGAACCAAAGTTCACAGTGACTGTGTTCTCTGGACTCATCTCAAGCGGTGGACTTCTGCATTCTGATTGCTTGCCGCCAAACCGCGTCACAGCTCATTACCATAAAGTTGACTTGATTTCAACTCTCTTCGACGCCCACACCACCAAAGATGCACCGTGCTGCTCCTCGCCGCTGGCTCCTATTGAAAATGAATGACTTCTGGCTACTTTGATGCTGTCACCACTTTCGGTGTGAGCGTACGGTTAGAGAATGTTACTTTTTAATAAAGGAAATTATGTGATAATGGTGTAGAAGCGTGTTATTGTTTAGTTAACATAATATAATTTATTTTGGTGACAAATCAATACATTTCACTTTAAATGAATATTTAACACAAGATTATCCAAAACTATCTGTTTCTAATGTTCATGTGATTGGCCTGTTACGGCTGCTGCCTGTTTGTGTGTGTGTGTGCGTGTGTCATGACGTCACTCACTGTTTGTTTCCTAGAGGGGTCCGCCTTTGCGCACCTGCGGCGAGTTGCGCTCTTTGCAAATTGGCTATAAATATGGACCGAGATTGAGCGGAGGACACAGACTTCACTGCCAGCCATCAAGCTTCTTTTATTTTCTTTAGTATCTTGTTTTTTTCCTTAAGTCTTACTTTAATATGCTTTGTTAATTGTTGGGTTGTTAGTTTTATGTTAGGGTTGTCTATTGATTGGAGAACGTGAGTTTTTGATTCTTTCTTCATTTGTGCTTATTTGTTACACATGATTTTGATTTGATTTGTGAGGTTACAATAAATTTATTAGTTATATAACTTGATTCGTGTGTACTCTTTATGTTGCGTTCCCTTGCTGGATTTATTTTGTGTTTAAAAGAAAAGGGTTCGTAACATAAATTGGGGGCTCGACCGAGATTGTTTATTTTGAGCAGACATTGCGAATAACTCCGGATAGGTAGAGTAAATCAGGGGGGCCGTGTCTAGCGCCGGTCCTCACAACGATTTACTATTTGTTATTTTTCTTTATTATTTTAGTTTGTTATTTTTGGAGGAAATCCGGGGGAGAGGCATGGCTTCTCAACTGGTAACCTCTGAAGACTAGAGAGGCCTTTAGTTAGCTCTGAATAGGCAGGTTTAGGGCCGGAGTTGTTTGTTTTGTTTGTTTTGTGTGTTTAATGTTTAATAATGACAACCTTTGATTTAGGCGAGTTTTTGAAACAACCAGATCTTGTGGCATTAGAGACTTGTAGAAAAGATGATTTGTTTATTATTGCACAACATTTTGAAATAGGTGTTTCTAAAACTATGCTTAAAAGAGATTTAAAAGCTTGTTTGGTGGCTGGTTTAATTGAAAAAGGAGTATTACCTTCAGATGGTGTGGAGGAATCAGCGGAATCACTATCAGCTGGTCAAAATGAACCACGTTTGTCACATGAGGCTGTTGTTGAGGCAGTAACACCACTTGCTGATTTGAGTGAGGTAGGACCGTTTTCTTTGCCTAAATTTGAACCTTTGTCCCTTTCGTTAGAAGAATCAACGTCGCGTGTAGATGCGAAAGTTAAATTGAGAATAGCTCGTTTGCAATTAGAATTGCAAGATAAGGCTCAAGCACGTAAGGATGAACTTGAATATAGCCTCGAGAAATATCGTATTGACGCAGAAACAAAAATAAAAATGCGACAATTAGAGTTACAAAGTGATGCAAAAGAAAACGTATCTCCTCCAATTAAAATTGATTCTGAGATGGCTGTGATGTCCGGTCCAACGGCAGTGGAAAATGTGAATGATCCGGGGGTAAATAATTCCGCGTCAGTAGTAGTGGAGTCCTTAAATGCGTGCGTAACTTCTTCCTTTAATGTGGCGAAAAATATTGTCATAGTTCCGTCATTTCGCGAAAGAGAAGTAGAGGCTTATTTTCAGGCGTTTGAAAGAATAGCTACTGCCTTAAGGTGGCCGCTTGACGTTTGGGCATTAATGTTGCAATGTAAATTGACTGGGAAAGCCCAGGAGGTGTGCGCAGCGCTTCCTTTAGAAGAGAGCTCGAATTATGAGACGGTGAAAAATGCGATTCTTCGAGCATATGAGTTGGTTCCTGAACACTATAGACAACGATTCCGTACAACAAAAAAGGCTGCATCTCAGACACATGTAGAATTCGTTCGTGAAAAAGCTTTATTGTTTGATAGATGGGTAAGGGCTTGTAAAGTGCAGGATTATGTTTCTTTGCGTGAATTAGTGCTCATTGAGGAGTTTAAGAATTGTATACCGGAGCGAACTGCTATTTATTTAAATGAACAAAAGGTGACATCTGTTCAACAAGCAGCAGTTTTAGCAGACGAGTATGTGTTATTGCATAAATCTGCCTTTGTAAAACGCCCACTTGATTCCATTTCATTTAAAGAAAACTCCGTTTCTACATGTGATCGAAGTGACCAAAATCCATCTGGTTTTAAGTTTCGTAAAGAGTGCAGTTATTGTCACAAATCTGGTCATGTCATTTCAGAGTGTCGGATTTTGAAGCGAAAGCAAGAGCGTTCGGATTCCTCACCGACTCCAATTCAAGGCTCTTTATTAGTTGCGTCTCCGCCTGCCACTACTGAAGTTATGGATGCGTGCTTTAAACCGTTTGTGTTTGACGGCTATGCCTCACTGACGGGTCGTGTTGAAGATCAACATGCTGTAAAGATTTTACGTGATACTGGGGGATCTCAGTCATTTATATTGGCAGATGCTCTGCCTTTTGATGATAATTCTGCGTGTGGCACTAGTACGATTGTACAGGGAATAGAAATGGGTTTTGTACCTGTTCCTCTTCATCGTGTGTGGGTATCTTCTGATCTAGTTTCTGGCTATTTTAATGTAGCTATTCGTGCTTCTCTTCCTGTACAAGGAATTCATTTGATTATGGGTAATGACATTGCTGGAGGTCAAGTAATGCCAGTAATGCATGTTACAAATACACCAGTTCGTAAGCGGCAGCCTGATGAGTTGGCAGAAAGTTTTCCCAGTGTGTTTGCTGTTAGTGCCGTTACAACTCGGGCACAAGCGAAACGTTTGAAGGAAAACGATGTTAACTTAGGTGAGTCTGTTTTTGCAGAGATTTTTAAGAAGGATGTCTTTCCTCAGTCTCTAGAGGCTCCTAACCTTTTAAAAGTTGTACGCCCAAACCCTGATGTGTTTTTACCTGTTTCTTGTGAAGTTCTCACTGAAGCTCAGAAAAATGATCCCACACTGGCGAAATGTCGTTTGAGTGCTGATGGTAATTTGTTATCATGTAACCAGTTTTACTGGAATAACACTGTTTTAATGCGTCGCTGGAGTCCTCGTCCGTGGAGTGATGATGGGCAGGAGGATTGGAATGTAGTCCATCAGATTGTGGTGCCTTCTCAATTTAGACAGCAGATCTTGAATTTAGCTCATGACCATCCGTGGTCTGGACATCTGGGCATAAATAAAACCTATAATAGGGTGCTGCAACATTTTTTCTGGCCGGGTTTAAAGACTGATGTCTCTCGGCATTGTAAAGTCTGTCATACCTGCCAGATTATGGGGAAGCCGAATCAAATTGTTCCACCAGCTCCACTCCATCCTATACCGGCTGTGGGCGAGCCATTTGAGCGCGTGCTTGTTGATTGCGTTGGACCACTTCCACGCACAAAAACTGGTTGTCAGTATCTCCTCACGATTATGTGCACCGCTACTCGATTTCCGGAAGCTGTACCGTTGCGAAATATTACTGCTAGATCTATCACTAAAGCTTTGATTAAATTTTTCACTACTTTTGGATTACCGCGAATTGTGCAAACCGATCAGGGTTCGAATTTTCTGTCTAAAGTCTTTAAAGATATTTTGAAGGCTCTAGGAGTGACTCACGTGGTGTCTAGTGCTTATCATCCAGAGTCACAGGGTGCTTTGGAGCGATGGCACCAGACGTTAAAATCTGCCCTGCGTAAGTATTGCTTGGAAATGGAGAATGAGTGGGATGATGGGGTCCCTCTTGTTTTATTTGCACTACGTAATGCACGACAGGATTCATTAAATTATAGCCCTTCTGAATTAATTTTCGGCTATAATATCCGAGGACCGTTAAAGGTTTTAAAGGATAGTTTTTTTCAACTGGATCATCTGAGAAAAGCAATGTGCTTGATTTTTATTCACGTACCCGTGAGCGTTTACAGAGTGCTTGTGAAGTAGCGAGGAAAGCGCTTGCGCTGTCACAAAAGAAAATGAAGCGTTGCTTTGACAGGCGAGCTGTTTCACGTGATTTTAAGCCGAATGAGAAAGTTCTTGTATTGCTTCCTTCACCGGGTTTTGTTTTAGCTGCACGTTTCACTGGTCCATATGTGATCAAAAGTAAAATCAACGATACCGATTATGTGATCCATACACCTGACCGTCGTCGAAAGACACGTTTATGCCACGTAAATATGTTAAAACCATATTTGTGTTCTACTGATGATTCTGTACAGGAAAATGTTCCTTCTGAGAGTAAGCAGGAAAAAGACTCGGAGCGAGTGTCCATGCTGTCCCGTACTCTGGAGCTTAAGGAGGAAGATGACGGCTTGAGCGTCTCCGCAGAAATGTTGAATGGTGGTTGTTTAAAAAATTCTGAACTTCAAAAAAGGTTATCAGCTGATTTGTCTTATTTGCCTAGTGACCAACGACAAGATGTGATCAATCTGGTGAGGAGTTTTCCTGAACTGTTCAATGATGTGCCATCTGGTACTACCGTCCTTCAGCATGATATTGTGGTGGGCAGCGCCAGTCCCATTAAACAGCATGCGTATCGCTGTCCGATAGGTAAGCGGGAGATCATGAAGCGTGAAGTGCAGTATTTGATGGAAAATGGTTTTGCTAAAAAGAGCACCAGTGCTTGGAGTTCACCGTGCGTATTGGTTCCAAAAGCGGACGGATCGTTTCGATTTTGTACTGACTTTCGAAAGGTGAATTCTGTGACCTTACCGGATGCTTTTCCGTTACCACGGATAGATGATTGCATCGATAGTCTCGGTAATGCTCAGTACATTACAAAATTAGATCTTTTGAAAGGTTATTGGCAAGTACCGATGACTGAACGCGCTTCGAATATATCTGCCTTCGTGACCCCCGATTCCTTTCTTCAATATACGCGGATGGCGTTCGGTCTACGAAACGCCCCCGCTACGTTTCAAAGACTGATGTCTATTGTTCTTGGTGACATTCCAAATTGTAACATCTATTTGGATGATGTTGTTATTTACTCTTCTTGTTGGACTGACCACATTTCGACTCTGCGTGAAGTGTTTCGACGCTTATCTTCTGCCACTTTAACTTTAAACCTTGCAAAGTGTGACTTCGCAAAAGCTTCAGTTATATACCTGGGCAAGCAGGTTGGGAGTGGTAAAGTATGCCTAGTGAACGCTAAAGTGAATGCAATTCTTGCGTATCCAGTTCCGAGTACACGGAAAGAATTGAGACGCTTTCTAGGAATGACCGGGTATTATAGGTGTTTCTGTAAGAACTTCTCGACGGTGGTGGCTCCACTAACTAAATTGTGTAGCTCTAAGATTGCATTTATCTGGACTGATGAATGTCAGAATGCGTTTTTGTGTGCTAAGTCTTTACTTTGCAGTGCACCTGTCTTGTCTGCCCCTGCTGTGGATCGGCTGTTTAAGTTAGAGGTGGATGCCAGCGAGACGGGAGTTGGAGCTGTCCTGCTTCAGGATGGTGCTGATGGTATAACTCACCCAGTGTCTTATTTCTCTGCGAAATTAAATCGTCATCAGATTAATTATTCTGTTATAGAAAAAGAGACCCTGGCGATGTTGCTTGCCTTGCAACATTTTGAGGTGTATGTTGGCTGCAGTTCTACTCCCGTCATGATTTATACTGACCACAATCCACTGGTTTTCTTAAATAAGTTGTATAATCATAATCAGAGATTAATGCGCTGGGCGTTGATGGCCCAACGTTATAATCTTGACATCCATCACAAAAAGGGGCGTGACAACGTGGTTGCTGATGCCCTCTCACGGGGGTAAAATTTTAAAAGGTAATAGTTTTTTTTTCTTTTCTATTTTTCTATTCCATTCTGATGGCTTCTGGATGCTTCACCCAGAATCCTCTCTCTTTAACAGGAGATAGGATTCTTCTTTTAGGTGGGGGAGTGTTACGGCTGCTGCCTGTTTGTGTGTGTGTGTGCGTGTGCGTGTGTCATGACGTCACTCACTGTTTGTTTCCTAGAGGGGTCCGCCTTTGCGCACCTGCGGCGAGTTGCGCTCTTTGCAAATTGGCTATAAATATGGACCGAGATTGAGCGGAGGACACAGACTTCACTGCCAGCCATCAAGCTTCTTTTATTTTCTTTAGTATCTTGTTTTTTTTCCTTAAGTCTTACTTTAATATGCTTTGTTAATTGTTGGGTTGTTAGTTTTATGTTAGGGTTGTCTATTGATTGGAGAACGTGAGTTTTTGATTCTTTCTTCATTTGTGCTTATTTGTTACACATGATTTTGATTTGATTTGTGAGGTTACAATAAATTTATTAGTTATATAACTTGATTCGTGTGTACTCTTTATGTTACGAACCCTTTTCTTTTAAACACAAAATAAATCCAGCAAGGGA
>CAIGQQ010029406.1:0-10335 GCA_903798035.1 Danio albolineatus
GATAGCATAGTGTGAGTACACCCTAATTCACAAGTAGGGCCAGACAGACATTTTTGCCGTAATTGGGAAGAATTTTGTCAGCAGATTTAAGCTGAATTATTTTGGGAGCATCATAACTAAAAACTTTATGAAATTAAAATGCATGACATAAAAATAAAATTTATGAAATAAAATAAAGAATAGCTTAGGAACTAGGTAGGAACTCCCTGCCTTTGCACACTCGCCAGGTGGACTCTATTTCCAATTTTGAATCTCAGATAAAAACGTCTTTGTTTCGGATAGCTTTTGATAATTTGCTGGTTTAATATTATGTTGATTGTTATTTTTACTGCTTGTATTTTTATGATGTGCTTGTGATCTGCTGTAAGGTGTCCTTGAGTGTCTTGAAAGGTGCCTATAAATAAAAGGTATTATTATTATTATTACTACTATTATTATAATTAATATTATTTATATCATTATTATTATTATTATTATTATTATTGTTATTATTATTATTTATATCATTACTATTATTATTATTATTACTATTATTTTTATTATTTATATCATTATTATTATTGTTATTATTACTATTACTAGTACTATTATTATTTCTATTAATATTATTATTAACTTTTTTTCAATGTTTACAATACAAATCCATATAGATCCACTTATTTGGTAAACAAAGCAAGTCTCTCATATTAAACATCTACCATATATCTACTACAAGACAGAAAATATTACATTACAGATTGTATCGTAAATAAATCTTATGAACATTTTAGTCAATAATATTACTGAAATTCATTAAAAAAAATAATATAAATTAACACAAGTAAATAAATGGACAGAATGGTGGGCCTACTGGTGAGTGTGCCCAATATCAGGTGGAATTTTGAACATATGTTGAACAACTTCAAAATAATTTCACTTATAACATAAATCGGGTGGCTCAGTGGCCTCACAGCAAGAAGGTCGCTGGTTCGAGTCCCGGCTGGGTCAGTTGGTATTTCTGTGTGGAGTCTGCATGTTCTCCCCGTGTTGGTGTGGGTTTCCTCCGGGTGCTCCGGTTTCCCCCACAGTCCAAACACATGTGGTATAGGGGAATTGATGAACTAAATTGGCCGTAGTGTACGAGTGTGTATAGGTGTTTCTCAGTACTGGGCTGTGGCGACCCCGGATTAATTCAATTCAATTCACCTGTATTTGTATAGCGCTTTTACAATGTAGATTGTGTCAAAGCAGCTTCACATAGAAGGTTATAGTAAATTGAAACCGTGTCAGTCCAGTGTTGACAGAGTTGATTAATAAAGGGACTAAGCTGAAGAAAAATGAATGAATGAACGTAAACTGCACATGGTTACTTCTGACCCCGTCAGCAGGGGCGGAGTAACACACGGGTGAGGCAAAAGTAACAGCAATATTTGCTTGATTTACTGGCTTAATCTTGTTCATTTTAAATCTGACTGTGACCTTGTATATGTTGACTGCAAACATTTTGTCCTTTACCTCAGCTTAATCAAATGTTTCGTAAGCAATCCAACAATGCAAAATGCTAATATTTCATACAATTGTTGCATATTTTTCATTATCATAGGCAATATTACGGTGGCTGGGAAAAGCAAAACAACATTACAAAGTGTAAAACACTTTTACGAAGCTCAAGACAAATTTACATTTTGGAAAACATTTTTACCTCTCATAAGACACAATTACAGAGGAAAAACGTTTTTACCAAAGACGAAACAAGATTACATTTTAGAAAACGAATTAACAAGACGCAAAACACTTTCACCAGTCCTGAAACACAATTACAATCACAGATTCTTTACGCAAAGGGAATGCACTAAACACGGCATTGTTGTCATCGCTGGAGTGCGAACTAAAAACCTTAACACGGACTGATGTACATTTGCTGTACATGTAACCAGGGGCGCCGCTAGCAATTTTGGGCCCCATGAAAAAATATGAGGACAGGCCCCCTACTACCAACCTAGCTATCCAAACTCTTTCTCTGCAATGTAGTTATAATGACGTATGCATTTTGTTATTAATTTTGTCCACTGCTTATCAGTATTTAGTAAGAGAACGGCCATGACTGTAGCTAGCAGATGATTTATTGTTCAAATGTAAATGTAGTACAAAAACAGGAACAGCAATCAAATATTCACTTAAATTTTTACATTTCTAAACACACAAAACACCAATGTGTAACTATTTAAATAACTGTACTGCAATAGTGTCTCATACAATGTGCAATACACTTTGGTTGAGGATTTTGCAAGCAAGAAGGCCAGGCGTTTAGCACTTGGAATTTTAATTACTGTCAGGTTAATCAACAGACTGTTTCAAGTTTATTTATGTTGTGTTTATTTGGTTTGCAGTGTGCTGGAAATTTGCACTCTGTTATTATAAATATGTATTATAAATAAGTAATGGTCAGTTCAAACAAAAGAACATTTCTTATTTATGGGTCTCATTGTAATATAATTTTGTGTCTTATTGATTTAGTGTATAGTGTGTTATTTTGGATGCAGCTAATGAAATAAATGACCAAAATACTAAATAATACCAGCATGAGTATAACCGCATTCACCATCGGGAGGCGCTGTTTACCTGACGATCGCACTCAAGCATCTCTCTTCCCGCTACTGACGGACTGAACCATGCAGTGAAAGGGGGGGGGGTGCAATTTGACAGTGACCGATGTGACACACGAGGGGCAGATATAAGCCGTATTTTTAGTTATTTCTAATAAATTGTTTTACTTGTAATTTAGAGATACATTAATAATTACATTATATTACTGTTATTAATTATATAGCAGATCTCTGTGGGCCCCCTAGAGTGCACGGGCCCTTAGAATCGTCCTAACTTTCCCCCCCTTAGCGGCGCCCCTGCATGTAACCAACACGTGATCCATATAATAATAATTATAGGTATTAATATATATGTGTTATTAAAATGCTAATATATATTAATATCTACAACACGTGTTGTAGGCGAGCAAGTAAGCATTTATGATCTGAAGAGGAATAAACAGCCGTTCTAAACCAGAGTTTGACATAGACTTTGGTTTGGGCAGAATGTACACAGTTTGATCATGCAGCAGAGTAATAACCACTCCTAACACCGGCTTCACTCAGTTTACTTTTAAGAGTCCTCAAGCAGATGTGTACACCGTGTAGACTTGACATCATGTCCACGATTACAGCGTACGAGTGGCCCTCGTTAACACACTGAACACATTGATGCAGTCTGGTGTTTACGTCTGGTCCGCGTCTTTTACAAGCTCCAAACACCGACCACACGTAAAGCAAAACCGCGTCAAACTGCTCGTGTGTTTGCCACAAAACATCCCTCAGCCGCAGTCCATGTTCATCACCATAAACTTTATTTACGCCATTTACTCCACAACATGAATTTACCGCGCTCACCACCAGCGACAACAACGCCTCCGCCGCGTCACTTCCAGTGTTTGGTACATTCCCTTTCCGTAAAGAACATGTGATTGTAAATGTGTTTCAGGACTGGTGAAAGTGTTTTGCGTCTTGTTAATTTGTTTTCTAAAATGTAATCTTGTTTCGTCCTTGGTAAAACCGTTTTTCCTCTGTAATTGTGTCTTATGAGAGGTAAAAATGTTTTCTAAAATGTAAATTTGTCTCGCAGCAGAGTAATAACCACTCCTAACACTGGCTTCACTCAGTTTACTCTTAAGAGTCCTCAAGCAGATGTGTACACCGTGTAGACGTGACATCATGTCCAGGATTACAGCGTACGAGTAACCCTCGTTAACACATTGAACATATTGATGCAGTACGTCTGGTCCGCGTCTTTTAGAAACTCCAAACACATGTAAAGCAAAACCGCGTCAAGCTGCTCACTTCCGGTGTCTCCTACACTCCCTTTCCGTAAAGAATCTGTGATTGTAAATGTGTTTCAGGACTGGTGAAAGTGTTTTGTGTCTTGTTAATTTGTTTTCTAAAATGTAATCTTGTTTTGTCCTTGGTAAAGCCGTTTTTCCTCTGTAATTGTGTCTTATGAGAGGTAAAAATGGTTTCCAAAATGTAAATTTGTCTCGAGCTTCGTAAAAGTGTTTCACTCAAGTGGTTGTAAACTGTGTTGAGTTTCTTTCTTCTGTTGAACACAAAGGAAGATATTCTGAAGAATGCTGGAAGAAAAGCATCCATTGACATCAATAGTACGAACAAAAATACTATAGAGGTCAATGGCTGTTATTTATATCCAGCATTCCTCAGTAGATCTTCCTTTGTGCTCAACAGAAGAACAGCATATGGAAAAAGCAGAGCAAAAAAAGTGACTTTACATTATGTGTGAGCTTGTATAGTTTCTTAACATGGCTCTTCTATGCGGCAGCTCTATTTTTAAGAGTCTACTGAAAGCTTTTGGCATGTTTATCCCTCTAAACAGACTTTATCATCATCTTCATCATCATCACAATCTGCATTTTTCATATTCTGCAGCACATTGTAGAGAACTGTGAGAAAGTTGCAGATAAGACGCTCTCATAGACACAAGAATACAGAGTTATTTAAACCCACACACACAGAATCTGCCCCTGCAGAAATCCACACATTACATAACGCACCACTGAGTCTATTTATTTACTTATTTAAATGTGTGTACATTTATATTAAAGGGGCCGTTCACTCAAAACTGAAAGTGTACTCATGTTTCACTCTCCTGGAGTTTCTTTCACCTATTAAACACAAAAGAAGATATTTTGAAGAATGTTGGAAACCGGTAACCACTGACTTCCATTGTAGGAAAAACAAATGGAGGTGAATGGTTACACGTTTTCAACATTCTTCAAAATATCTTCAAACTCAAAGTTTTGAAAGGGAGAGTAAAAGACAGAATTTTGATTTAATTTAGTTTTTATAAGAACTTTAGAATAATATTAAATATGCAAATGTTTATGTAATACAGTTTTCATTATTTGGAAGACTTTGTTTACTGAATAGTTGTAATTAGATTTGCATTGTAAACCTCAAATAAAAAGTATTTTTATTTAATGTGTAAGTTTTAGTTACTATATACACCACTATACAAGATTATTCGCTAAAGCGGCCACAATAACCTCCTAGGGTCATAAAAACGGGGATAAAAACCTGCCAATTCCCATGCAAAAGTTATGATCTATAAATAATAAACCTGACACACTTGTGCACAGCTCTAAGTAAACATATTTATCTCACACATCGACTTAATTGAACCACTTTAACTCTTTAACTTTAAATCTCTACTGGGGCAGAAATACTCCCTCAAAATCTTTAAAAAAAAAATTATAATAAATAAATAAATAAATAAATAAATAAAATTTAAAAATAAAAATGTAAAAATAAATAATAAATAAATAAACAAATAAATCAAAATACATGTAAAAAAATAAATAAAAAATAAACTAATGAATAAATAATTAAATTAAATAAATTTAAAAAAGAAAAAAAAGAAGTAAATAAAAATAAACAATAATAATAAATAAATAAAAATTAAAAAGTAATTAAATTAAATAAAAATAAACACATATAAATAAATAAATAATAAATAATAAAAACAAAATAAATAAATATATATATTTTTTAATGAAACAAAATATATATATAATTAAAAAATAAATATAATTGTTATTTTATAATTATTATTCTAAACAAAAACATAAGTTAATCCTAAATGTAACTGGAAAACAATCTAAAAGACACACCTGGAGTGATGCTAAGAAAATTTTATAAATATTTTGCATGAATATTATTTAGATTGAAATTAAATAAAATACAAAAAATATTTTATACTCATCAGTTGTCTTAGACCCGACTCATGGCCAAGAATTATTAAGTCTTCCCTCCCCGACTCATCAACCCTCCTTTTTGCTTCATACAAAAAAAAAATCTATAAGGAGGCTTGCTTAGTGTAAATAAGACCACCATCATATTATTTAAACATTTTAAATCATAAAAACGAGGATGAAAACCTGCCAACTCCTATGCAAAAGTTATGATCTATAAATAATAAACCTGACACACTTGTGCACAGCTGTAAATAAACATATTTATCTCACACATCGACTTAATTGAACCACTTTAACTCATCATATAAGCCATAACCATTGATGAATATGAATAATACATGACAATTTGTATAAATTAGATTCATAAATGAGAGTTTGGAACTTACAACGAGCGGAATGGAGCAAATGAGCACAACTGCGGAGGTGGCGATCAGCAGGATGACCATTTGGATCTCCGCGCCCGCCAGGCGACTGAAGCTGCGGCTTCTGCCGGGATCGGCGCCTCTCTGCGGGTCAGTGCCCAGAGACGTGCGCCTGACGAAGCGGCGGTGCATGCGGATGAGCGCGCCGCACACCAGCACATTGCAGACCACCGTGACCAGGATGAGCAGAGAACTGCAGCCCGCGTACATGTAGGAGAACGCCGCGTGCGCGCTCACATTGGTCCGCCAGTCAATGAAGCACCAGGTTTGAGGATACTGCATTTTCACCTCGCCGAAACCGGCACTTGGTAGCGCGCAAAAGAGTATATTCGATGCGTAAATGGCGAGTAGGGTGACCCCCGCGAGCCGCTTGTCCACGTAATCATTGTAGAAATACGCGTGGTTGATTGCGATGTATCTTTCGATGGACATGGCGCAGATGATGCTCAATCCTGCGAGCGAAAAAAACAGCAGAACGAAGCCGAAGTATTGGCACAGCGGGTCCCCGTCCGGCCACGCGCCCTTCACATAGGTGGCGATGGTGACCGGGCTGGCCAACACGGTGCCCAGGAGATCCGTGACCGCCAGCCCGCACACCAGCGTGTAGAAGGTGGTCTCCTTCTGCTCTCTGCGGGACTTGCAGAGCACCACGATGGCGATCAAGTTACTGATGACTCCGAAGATGAACATGATGGCGGGGATGGTGGGCACGGTGGGCTCCATGCTGCTGCTGGACGAGCTGGGGGTCTGCAGAGCGCGCTAAGCGGGCATTTTCGCTGGAGTTGTGGAGGGAAGAAAGTCGTGGATGAGAGAGAGTAAAGCGCCCCGCCTGAGGCACACCATATCACACACACACACACACACAAGTGCATACAAGCCCACACACACGGGACGCCCCTCATGCGCATCACTACTGTATCCGACGCGTCTCGCACTACAGCCAGAAGTTATTCTTCACTGCAAAAATGCTTCTCTTAATTAGATTTTTCCCTGGTTTCTAATGCAAATATCTAAAAACTTTTAAATCAAGTAGCATTTTTTTAAACAAGCAAAAATATAGTGTTGCTTTCAGAAATAATGTGAAATTCAGTGAGTTTTTCCTTAAAACAAGCTAAATAATCTGCCAACGGGACAAGCAAAACAAGCTTACTTCAAAAAACAAAACTAGATTATTATTTAGCTCGCTTTATTGAAAGATTAACTTAATTTTAAATTAATATTTCTGAAAAAAATCCAGTTTTTTGTCTAGAAAAAGCTTCTTTAAATCGCATTTCTTTTGTTGTTGTTGACTTTATTGATACCCGTAGGTAGATTCTTTTTGCAGCAAAGTTTGGCGTTTGATACAAACAATTACATCATATTAACCCACATATACACATACAAAAGTACCTTAAGATACTACATCATATCACACACACACACAAATGCATAAAACCCACACACACGGGACGCCCCTCATGCGCATCACCACGGTGTCCGACGCGTCTCGCACTGCAGCCAGCAGCTATTCTTCACTGCAAAAATGCTTCTCTTAATTAGATTTTTGCCGGGTTTCTAATGCAAATATCTAAAAACTTTTAAATCAAGGAGCATTTTCTGAACAAGCAAAAAAATAGTGTTGTTTTCAGAAATAATGTGAGGTTCAGTGAGTTTTCCTTAAAACAAGCTAAATAATCTGCCAACGGGGCAAGCAAACAAGCTCATTTCAAAGAAACAAAACTAGATTATTATTTAGCTCGCTTTATTGAAAGATTAGCTTAATTTTAAATTAATATTGCTGAATTTATTTATTTTTTTGTCTAGAAAAAAGCTTCTTTAATCGCATTTCTTTTGTTGTTGTTGACTTTATTGATACCCATATACACTCTAAAAAAAGGTGCTAAATAGCACCAAAACTGGTTCTTTGGTCATAATGAGGGGGGAACCTTTTTTGGTGCTATACAGCACCTTTAAAAAATAGGTGCTATATAGTACTTTTGTGAAATGGTGCTATATAGCACCTGTATTTTAAGGTGCTCTTAATGTTACTTTACCCTTTCCGCAAATAAAACCGGCATAGGAGTTATGAGAATTAGCCATAAGAACAAGTGCTTACCAGTAGTAGTGGTGCTATATAACACTTTAACCCCCCAAACAACACTGAAAAACCTTTATGGTGCTTTAAAGGTTGTTTACACAGTAAAAGTGCTAAACAGCACATCAACCACAGTAAAGAACCACTGAAGAACCACTGAACAACCTTTTTTTTAAGAGTGTAGGTAGATTCTTTTTGCAGCAAAGTTTGGCGTTTGATACAAACAATTCATTACATCAGATACACCTATATACCCACATATACACATACAAAAGTACCCTTTATTACTACAATTTATTCAAAGCAACAACCGATGATGGGACAAAGCTACTCCTGTAACGTTTTGTCCAACTAAAAAGCATCTGAAACCTTCGACCCGAAGGGAGCAGGATGAACTCCTCAAACAGAGGATGAGAGCTACAACTAATGTTCTGGGCAGTGCTTAAAAGCTGCTTACTATACAGAGATTCAATACTCAGCCGTGATAGAAAAGGGTGAGCATATTGGGGCCGATGTGAAAACATGATAGTTTCTTTAGACAATAAAGGCGCTGATAGCCCTTCTTGCACACAGCATCACAGTTTGCCTTAAAGTTTAAAGAACGGTCAATAATGGTACCCAAATATTTATAGTTCTCCACACATCCTACTTTTTGACCCCTAATATTAGTCACGTCAGCTGCTGTATGATTTTTCCTAAAATCAATAATCATGTCCTTAGTTTTTGTTGCATTAGGTTTTAAGTTTGACTCCTCGCACCATTGAATAAAGTGATCCACTATGGGACTATGACCATTTTCATCTCCCTGAAGGAGGCTTTAATCACAGTGTCGTCTGCATATTTCAGTATAAAACGATTTTCAAATGTGCTCTGACACATGTTTGTGTACAAAATAAATAGCAGTGGGCACAACACACACCCCTGAGGTGATCCGGTGGAGGAGCACAGGGTTTCTGACAGATATTTTAGATATTTGTACTAGAAACAAGACAAAAACTCTAAGAGAAGTAAGAAAAACATTTTTGTGCAGTGTTGGAGAAATACTTTACTTTAAAAAGTAGAATAAAAGAAGTAATTAAAAAGTAAATTACTTTAAAGCAGAGGCTACGTGTTGCTTTAATTTCATTTTGCGCCATTTTATCCAAAGCGCCTTTCAAAACCGTTCGACTTTTGCAGCCTATTATCTGAACTACAGGGACAGATCTGACAGAAATCACAATATACAGTTAAATCACTCACCCTGGGGTCATCAAAGATGTAGGAGACTGCTTTTCTTTGAAAGAATATTAAAGAAGATGTTAGCTGAATCTGGGCTCCTCGTATAATGCGTGTCAATGGTGGTCACCCGTTTCTGAGATTAAACATAACCGGCCTACAAACTAATATAAATCACCCCAAGTGGCTTTTGATGACACACTGGGCTGTTATAAAGCAAAATCATCACTTTGTGCAAGAAACTGAACATTATTTATAATATTATTAGCTTTAATCCACATAAGCAAACAGTTGTCCGCGCGCTGAGGGTAGTGAACGCGAGTTTCCGGCGGCTTGATGACGTAAACTCGAGCGCGCGCTCCCTGTTTATTACCTTAAAAATTTAAACATGTTCCTTACTAAAATAAATCATTTTAATTTAACTGTTATATTTACAAAGTCAAGCTTTATATTTACAGAGTCAAACACCAGGAAATGCCATCAAGAGTGCTTTACTTCGGTATCAACAACGTCATCACAACAATACATAACTTAAATAGCATACCTTCGTTCACTCGTTTGTTCGTTCATATTTTTGTTCCTTCCTTCATCAGGTCCTTTTGTTCATTCATTCGTTTGTTCGTTCCTTCCTTCCTTAGTTTGTTCAGTCCTTCCTTGAATTCTCCCTCCATTCGTTTGGTCCTTCCTACTTTCCTCCCTTCATTTGTTCATTTTGTTCCTTCTTACATTAGGTCCTTTTGTTTATTCATTCGTTTGTTCGTTCGTTCCTTCCTTCCTTCCCTGCTTCCTTCCTTAGTTTGTTCAGTCCTTCCTTGAATTCTTCCTCCATT
>CAIGQQ010029411.1:0-17791 GCA_903798035.1 Danio albolineatus
GTGAATAATAAAAATAATAATAGTTATGATAACAATTGTTATAAATTATATTGAATAATATATTATTATTATTATTATTATTATTATTATTATTATTATTATTATTATTAATAAAAATAATAATATTTTTTAGTATTATTATACAACGACAATAATAATAATAATAATAATAATAATAATAATAATAATAATAATAATAATAATCTGTTATTTATATATTAATATAACAATAGTATCATTATTATTATTATTTTATTGTTGTTATATAATATTAACAATAATATTAACAATAATAATAATGAAAATGTTGTTGTTGTTTTAGTTGTTGTTATTATTATCATTATCATACAACAATATTATTGTTAATAGTAATTATTATTATTATTGATAACAATTGTTATAACATCAATAATAATAATAATAATAATAATAACAATATTGTTATATATATAAATAGTAATAATAATAATATTTTTATTATTATTACATAATGTTGTTATAAATAATATTAAAAATATATATAATAAAATATAATAATAAAAAAAGTAATAATAATAATTATCATAATATTATAAAATTATGCTTGTTATCATTATATATGTAAAAATATTTATAATTATATAATTTTATTATTATTATTATAAGTTATTATTATTATTACAAATAATACATTTTTTAAAAATTAGCATAAAAAGCTGTATGTGTTTGTGTGTGTTAGAATATTAAATAAATACTAAATGAAAACACTGGTGTTGTTAATTTAAATAAACTTAAATTTGTATAAAACAAACTTAAATGTGCTTGAAAAATAAAATAAACACAAATTTACAAAAATGTAAATGAAATCTGAATATATTTAATGAATGCAAATTCAAAATGTTATTAAATTTGTTTACATTTATGTAACATCTATTCGTTTACATCAATGTTACATCTATTCGTTTACATCTATGCTTAATTTTCACGTAATATAAATAAATGTGATATATCAACATGAAATTTTTGATTTGTAACCACATATGAGTGTTTGCTCATGCTGCTTATACAGTACCACTCATGTGATATGTAGGTTGTGTCCACTGCCAAGGCGACTCATTAGTGCGTAACCCTTAGCTCTGGACGGTTGACAGACTTGCTGGAAAAACAGCATGACGTCATGTTTCGTGTGAGAGTTTCTGGAAACGCAGAGTCACTGGAGACCACCAGGAAACGGCCGTCGCGTGCATTAAACCGTGCGGATGTTCAATCACATTCATGAGCATGAGCATATAGCATAAACAGCTTATTTAACAGACTGCGGGCTGGAAGTGACAGCTGTGTTTTCACTTAAATTAATTTGGCATGAAGAAACCCTCATGAGAAATTTTAATTCACATTTAAAACACATTTTTAAACATAATAGTTAATAATGACTATTTTCTTTTGTCTTTGCCATGATGACAGTACATAATGTTTTGCTAGTTATTTTGCAAGATGCTAGTATTCAGCTTAAAGTTTAAAAATTATTAATATTCCAGCCAAACTGAAATAAATAAGATTTTCTCCAGAAGAAAAAAAGGAATACTGTGAAAAACTTTGTTGCCAATATTTAAAGGTGCTGTATGTACATTTTTGACTTTACTAAAGCATAAAAATACTGTAATATGTTTGCAGATATTTAAGAAACACGTTAAGTGAACATTCTTGTTTATCTGAAAAACAATGCTGAAGTCAGATATTCTGCTTTGAAAATGTGCGTTACGTGCTGGAGCGCTGTCTTTTGTTTTGGTTCTTTAAACCTGCCCACTGCCAGTTTAGCCAATTATATTTCAACACCCCAGGTTGCCTTCATGGAATGCAGCGTATTTCATTCAGTCATGAAGGCTCTCAAAGTATGTGTCCGTGACTGAAATGTGACCTCCGGTGGACAGTAGCAGACTCTGAAATGAGATGCAGATTCAGTTCATACCTGTCAACCCTCCCGTTTTTCCCGGGATTCTCCCGTATTTTACAGTTCTATCCCGCTATCATCCCATAAAGGTATTTTCTCGTATTTCTCCCGTATTTTCAGTCTTTCTATGAAGGGTGGAGATAAACATTATATAGTCGATCCTCCCTATACACAACCCATACCGCCGAACCACCAGGGGTCGCCCCTTGCTCTAAAATGTGAGTCAGTTCTGTGCTTTCGTTTTATTTAGGCATGAAACACTTTGAAATAAATATAAAAATGGCGGGATTCCCTTTCCTTTAATTACAGGTGCCGTCACTCCTCCTATGCAATCCTCAAAACAGTCATAAAGCGGTGTGTGACTGTCAGCTGACGCGCTCCATAGTGATAAACAGACGCTGTTTCCCAAATGGATTCTGTACATGCGATTTGAAGCGGAGCGAAAGTGAATACTGGGTTTTGGGTGCATGTTTGAACAGACATATACACATAATTAATAATAATAACATCTAAAGATGTCGATCTTGATGGATTTTTTCCCCAAACACAAGTAATTTTGTCCTAAATGAGCATAAAGCGTTAGCAAAGCAGTCGAATGCTTTCATTATAACGGTAGATGTGTGCATTAGTAAAGTGACACCTCTGTTATTTAATGTAATAAAACAGACAAATCTAAATAAATGAGATTCATTCGTTGCTCTTTATTCAGAATGTGTGAGTTATACAGTGAAGAAAAAGATTAGTGAGATTTGATAACTTGATTCTATTTCTTTATAATAGCTAATGTTAATAAGCTAAGCTGTTTGCTAATTTATACTATTAAATTTTCTTTTGTAAATAATAATATTAAAAAATATTTCTGATTGTTTAACTGTTTATTTACAATGAAACCGCTCCAGAAGAACTTGTGTAATATGGGGAATTTTTTGGGGGGGTGGCTTATGGTAGGCGTATCCCTTATTTTCACATTCCAATGTTGACAGGTATGATTCAGTTCCAATTGAGGTTATTAATTAGCAAATAATATAAATATTACGTGTGTAAACATGAGCTTAGTTAAATTGAAATATTCAGAAATCAGCTGAATGGATAGCAAAATGGTAAAACTCAGCTGTCTGTTACTTTTAGGGGAGCTTTAAAGTGAGCTTACAGTAGGTACTACTTAAATATGGACATTACCGCCGTGGCATGTACCGCCGCCGCGGGAGAACGTGTTTTAAGGGATGACCGCAGTTTGCGACTTTGCCGCCAGGGGGCACAAGGGGACGGGATGCAAACGGGCAGAAATAAACAGTAGCTGTAAATACCATGCTACTTCTGAAGATGAAATAATAGGACAAAGCTTTATAATTGCTTCATTAATCATTAAAAACTTGTTAACAGCTTTATTATTATTGTAAACGTGTTAAATGAAATGAAGATTCATTTGGGAAAAAGTCAAATCAAAGAAATTAAAGACCACTAAAATTAACGACAACTAAAATGAAAGTAGGTAAAAAGCGTACTGTTTCTTTAAAAAAAAAAGAAAAGAAAAGAAAAAGCTGCACCAGAAACATTTTTAGGTGTTTTTTTTCTTCTTAAATGTATTGAAGGTTTTGTAATACGGCGTGGTGTGTGGCCTGAGACGTCAGACTGGTATTAACATGCAGACGGACTCTTTCTGCTGATCACATGCATGAAAGAGCAGAGCTGACTGAATGAACACAATCATCCTCCTGTTAACCTTACACACACTCACACACACACACACACACTCACAGGGAAACAAAGCTGCGACCCGTTAGCGTTCATCATTCACCAGGCTGTGGTTCCCTCCATTAACACAAGCTGTTTTGAATGTGATGTGGAGTCCAGTCAGATTAATGATTTGTGCTCATGGTTGAAACGGAGAGTTCTCACACACTCGGCTCTGCTTTTGCTGTTAAAGCTGTCAGGGTAACACTCGTTGGTTAAAAGAAGTATTTATATATGTGTTTTTGACCTATAATGGTTGTTTTGAGATTTAAACAACTCTGATATGAGTAATCTTTCTGGCTTTATTATTTCATTCGTTCATTTTCCATCAGGTTAGTCCGTTTATTAATCTGGGGGTCGCCACAGTGGAATGGACCGGCAACTATTCCAGTATGTTTCACACAGCGGATGTTCTTCTAGCGGGCGCCACGGTGGCGTAGTGAGTACCACGTTCGCCTCACAGCAAGAAGGCCGCTGGTTTGAGCCTCGGCTTGGTCAGTTGGCATTTCTGTGTGGAGTTTGCATGTTCTCCCCGCGGTTGCGTGGGTTTCCTCCGGGTGCTCCGGTTTCCCCCACAAGTCCAAAGACATGTACAGGTGAATTGGGTAAGATAAATTGTCCGTAGTGTATGTGTGTGAATGAGAATGTATGGATGTTTCCCAGAGATGGGTTGCAGCTGGAAGGGCATCCGCTGTGTAAAACAAATGCTGGATAAGTTGGCGGTTCGTTCCACTGTGGTGACCCCAGAATAATAAAGGGACTAAGCTGAAAAGAAAACGAATCAATGAATAATTAATTTATTGTGGAAAACCTGATGCGGCCCAGCCTCACCTAGACTCTACCTCGAGCGGCCCCCAGGTAAATTGAGTTTGAGACCTCTGGTCTACACAGAAACGCCCAGCCAGGACTTGAACAAGAAACCTTCTTGCTGTGAGGCGACAATGCTAACCACTGAGCCACCGTGCCGCCCTTAGTATTTCATATAATAATTTTTCTACAAATTCATTCATTTATTTTCTTGTCAGCTTAGTCCCTTTATTAATCCGGGGTCTCCACAGCGGAATCAACCGCCAACTTATCCAGCATACTTTTTACGCAGCGGGTGCCCTTCCAGCCGCAACCCATCTCTGGGAAACATCCACACACACACGTTCACACTCATACACTACGGACAATTTAGCCAACCCAATTCACCTATACCACATGTCTTTGGGAAACCGGAGCACCGGGAGTAAACCCAGGCAACCACGGGGAGAACATGCAAACTCCACACAGAAATGCCAACTGACTCAGCCGGGGCTCGAACCAGCAACCTTCTTGCTGTAAGGCGAACGTGCTACTCACTACGCCACCGTTGTGCCCTTTTCTACAAATTGTTGCTTTAAAATTAAAAAAAGAGCAATTAAACACAAGTTTCCCAAAATTCCTAAGATTGTCCTGATTTTATTTATTTATTTTATTTTTTATTAAAGATTATTCTTCTTTAAAAAGCCTGATGTAAAAGGTAATAAATATAATTTTGATTGTGGTCCCCCTTACAACTTAGTGACAACATTAACCTTTGCAGAACAATAGAAATGGTAAATAAATTGATTTAATCAATTTTATTTATTTATTTATTTGTTTGTTTATTTATTTGTTATTTATTTATTTATTTATTCATTACAAACTACTTGGTCAAATACATCATAAATACTTTGTCAAATACATTCATTGTAAAGTTTCCACTGGCTTGCATGGTTCAGGACTTGTAGAGCTGCGCATCGATGGATTTGCTCTTGAGTGTTTGGACTCTCAGTAGTGAACATTAAACCACACTGAACTGAACTAAACTGAACTCTAACACTGAAAACGGGACTGACACTGTGTCAAAGCAGCTTTACATAGAAGGTTATAGTAAATTGAAACAATCTACATTGTAAAAGCGCTATACAAATAAAGGTGAATGAATTGAATTGGAGCAAAAATTACTAAAAAAACCTATCAAATTAATTGACAGTAAATTTATATTTACATTGATACAATTTAAATAGTATTAAAACTTACTTAATAGTTACAACATGTTATTAACTTATTTATTTTCATTATTAAATGGTAATTGTTCAAAAATTGGTTGTTCATTTAGTAGTTCATTTTATCTCCGTCTGATTTAGGAGTGTAACATTATCTGGACATGTTGTTTATCATGTAAAGTAAATGCTCTGTTTGTGTGTGTTCAGCCCTTTTGAGGTTAATGTGGGCTCTGAAGCAGGACCGCAGAAGATCCGCGCCTGGGGTCCGGGTCTGGAGGGAGGCATTGTGGGAAAATCTGCAGACTTTGTGGCCGAATCCATCGGGACTGATGCCGGGATACTCGGTGAGGAGATTTAAACCCGCCATCACTAACTTAAACACATTACAGAACATAACTATAACACAAATGGGTAAACAAACTTGGCTGGGCTGGCAAGACAGGACTGGAGCAGGAACACGGAGAAGTATAGACGACGAACTGTCACAGGACAGCAGACATGAGGAGAATATAAGCAGAAGTAATAAACAAACAAACAAGTGAACATGACAAACTATTAATGGGTTAATAATGGAGGGTGGGACTAGACCAGAGGTGAGCAAACTACGGCCCGCGGCCATATGCAGCCCGCTGAACACTTTCATCTGGCCTGTGAGGGAGTTTTCCAAATGCTGCTTCTGAGTAACGGTTTGGTTTCAGAATTAGTACATTAATGATGCAATACAAGTGAACGCCGTTTGATGGCAGTATTGCACGCGGTACAGTTAGCGCCACCAGTAGAATTATAGTACACTGTCGGATATTAAAATGCACTCGACGGTTAATGACTGAAGATGAAGAACTCATCTGGATGGAATCAATAATAGGAACAACCAGGGTTTCATCAAGTTTTATGATGATCGATCTGTTTAAAAGCAGTGCGAATTAGATTATTGTAAATTTGACTGAATAGTAAAATGTAAGAATTATTTTTAATGTATTAATATTAGGGCTGTCAAAATTAGCGCGTTAACGCACGCTGATTAATTTGAAATATTTAACGCGTTAAAAAAATTAACGCATTTAAAGCAGTGGCAGTTTTTCTTATTTCCTGTTGTGGCCGACGTGTTTTCAAGGCCGGCGCGTATATAGAGGCGACCTAGGAGGCCGAGAAGGGCGGCAGAATAGTGAGCAAACCCCCCGGTCCTCACTTTAATCCGCGACACCAACCCCCTCCCTCGGCGAGTATAAAAGCCTCGAGGTGCGCGCGCACTCAGCGGAGGCGCGTGATGCGGCGCCAGGCGAAAGTATAAATCCAGCTTAATCCGCGACACCTACTCCCTCCCTCCCGGTCCTCACGTTCATCCGTGAACCGGTCACTTTCTTTTTCACTTTCGGGTTGAGGGCGGCGTGATCACCGCTTGCCTAGAGCAAATTTGATGAACGCGACCGTGCGCGTTGATGACTCTGAAGGGAGTCGCTTATACTGGGTGAGCTCGCTGTACTGCCCGCGTTGTCTGTGTGTGTGTGTGTGTGTAAGAGAGAGTGTTTGTGTATGTGTGGATATCCTAACAACAAGATTAAACGCCTAACACTGCAGACAGTCGCTCAAAGCAGTTTAGAATTTAATGTTTAGAGATGGCGTGACCAAAGTCCATGTAAGAAGTCTAGCCTATAGTCTTTAGTGTGTGACTTTGATGTACCCCTTGGTGCTTCTTGCGTCCTTGTCACAGCACCAGTGGCACAGAAATTAAGCACTGAAATTCACATGCAGATTCGGTGATTCTGCTTGTGAGAGACTTTTCTCACTCTTAGGTCACATGTCAACAGACTGGACTGTCTTAGCAACTACCAAAATGCTAAGGAGAACTAAGCAAAATTGTTTCTACTTTATAATTAATGTTCTCAACTCGCAAAACAACTTTACAATGAATACAATTGTTTGTATTCAATACTTTATTATTGTTATTTTTTTCTTCCAATTTCCATATTTGCAATGCCTGTATTTTGGATTTTTTTGTAGTTCACTTAGAATCCAACATGGAAATAATTTTAGTTTGTTATTGGCATTGATTGTTTAAAAATTCAAATGGCACTTACATGCCTGTGTTTTTATTTCTGTAATAAATACGGCTTTCGTGATTAATGATGATTAATCACAGACAAAAGTGTGATTAATTAGTTAATTTTTTTAATCAATTGAAAGCCCTAATTAATATGAGATTTTTTTTTCTCTATCAGACAATATCTTTTCTATTCTCCACTGTAAAAATGATTACATTATTATTATTATTATTATTATATTTTATATGGGATTATTTTAGTGTTTTGTGATGATTGATAAGTAAATATAAATAGCAGTGCAAATTAATTTGACTTATAAATTTGACTCAATAACTATTTTAAAAAATCTGTTTTGTATTAATGTGACACGTTTCTGTCTGATATTACATGTTCCATGCGTACTGCCACTATAAATAAAAGTTATTTTTTGAAGGATTTGACGTGGCCCTTAACTTGGTTTGCAAAACTTGATGTGGCCCTCTGGTCTCAAAAGTTTGCCCACCTTTGGACTAGACAATAGACGGGTGAGCGCATGACACAAGAAAACACCACAAGCCATGTGCTCATGTAAAACAGGACAAGAACACGCAGCCAATGAGAGAACTCATTAACCACGTGTTCACAAAGCACACAACTAGCGCGCATGGCCACAATGTAAACACCGAGCCACATGCTTAGACAACATCAACATACCGACAAGACACGAGCACACGATTAACCCTTTAAGACCTGCCATAGAACAATTCCGCCAGGCTATATCTTAGTATTTTTACATGGTGTGCTGTCGTTCTTTTGAGTATTTTCAAATGCCATATATCAATAAAATCCTTACATCCCCAACTTTAAGTTTATGTATGTCATAAATCCATATTAACGAGTTAAATAGCTTAAAATTGCAATAAACCACAAAAAAATTGAAAATCGCTTAGTTTTTATTTTAGTTTTTACTATATACAGAAATAACACAAATGTAAACCTCAAACTTGTCAATGTAAAAAACATGCACAAAACACTTTGAAACTATATAAAACTGATTTGGACTAATTACATCAATTCGTTTGTGAGATACACTTATTTTTATAAACAGTGTAGACAGAACAATTTGACTGATCAACAAAAGAATCCCTCTACAAATTACCACAAATGAGGCGTTCTGAGGGCTTCAGTGTTCAAAACAACATCAATGTAAAATGATAAGCACGATTCAGCAATACAGCAAAAAATGTAAGTATAAAGGTATAAAAGTTTGATGTTTTAGGCATAAAAGTAAACGATAAGAGTAAATAGCGCGTCATTCTATTGGGATTATTCTGTTTGTTATGTTTATATTCATACTCAAAGCAAAGCATTGTTTATGAACAAATAATACTCAAAAGCAAAGCATTTATAAAGACTATACTAGCATGTCTTGGAATGGATCTAATCCTTCACAAAAGTCAGCTTCGTCTTTACTGGTAATAGAATCTTGAGCAGATGATGAGTCGGAGAATTCCTTGTTTGACGCGAGTAATAACTCCAAAACATCGGACTATTTTTTTGTTTGTTGTGCGGTCACGACTCCATGCCAGTGTGTGTGTGTGTGTGTGTGATATTGTGCCTGTATGTGTAAATGTGGATGTGTGTGTGTTGTGTGCGTGTGTGTGAAAGAAATTATGATGTTCCGATTCCGATAAAGAGAACCCGCGATGAGAAGAGCGCACACACATAAATAGAAAAGTGCATGCATATTACGTATATCAAACAGCGCGCTGAGTGACATCACCACGTGAGACAAACCTGATAGGTTCACAGTGCACACGAGGTAATTACGTCACATACACGGCAACCAATAACAACCTTTATAAAACACATTTGCAAACGCGTGCAATGTATAAAAGTGTTTTTTGTTGTAAACATTTTAGGCTATTTGTGTAAACTCATTAAAGAATGAAAACATTGCAACAGTAGACTGTTTTGGGCTTGATCTGAAAGTATAACGTCTCTGATTTCATATGCAAAAAAAATTATTGCTCTACCTATATGCTTTCGGTTTTTATTGGCTTTTAAACAGAGGCATGCAAACTGGAGCCTGGGCGCTCCTGTCGGTCTTAGAGGGTAAATGAACACCTTACCGTGCGCTCACACATATGCAACGTGCATTTTTCATCTCAGCGCCATCCAAAACCAAAATCAACTAGACTGAGACGCTGAGAATGAAACAGCGCGATGCCGACAGAACAAACACAAGAGTACAAGCCCATGACGGCACCCATACAGAGACACAACAACAAAATAAGTGTTCGACCCCGAGAAAACTTACGCCGAGCACAACACACAAGACAAGACAGAACTAGCGTCTGGACTCCACCAAAAGAATTTACAAGACTGGAGTGACAGAAACCTGACACAGAAGGGCGAACAATATTGATTTCAACTGTATATAAAATCGTCTGATTCCTCTTGCAGGTTTTGCTATCGAGGGTCCGTCTCAAGCCCGCATCGAGTGTGAGGATCAGAACGACGGCTCATGTGATGTCAGATACTGGCCCACCGAAGCCGGAGAATACGCCGTTCACGTCATGTGTGATGATGAAGACATCGAGGACAGTCCCTTCATGGCCATCATCGTCCCGGATAACAAAGCCAACAACCCTGACCTGGTAAAAACACAGTAAAAACATGCAGAAATTATTCTCAGTGTTTAAGAGGCACACGCAGAAGCCGTGTTTCCACCAAAAACTTGAACCAGCGACCTTCTTGCTGTGAGGCGAACATGCTACTCACTACGCCACCGTGGCGCCTCATTTTTCTTTTATTCAATTTAATAAATTAAATGTAAAGACAATTAGTGTGTTAATAATAATTTAAAAATAGATAAAAGTGCAAATTCAAGAACTGAAAGAGTGTTTTCTCTGCTGTGTGTGTTGTGTTTGTAGGTGAAGGCTTATGGGCCGGGCTTGGAGAAATCTGGCTGTATCATAAACAAACCTGCTGAGTTCACTGTAGAGGCCACAGATGCAGGAGCCGGCCCGCTGAAGATCACAGCACAGGTCTGATAGAGAGACATCTTATCAATATAGATTCTACAATTCAAACTGTCAAATTTTAAAATTCAAATTTAAAAATGTTAAATTCTAAAATTAAAGATGTTAAATAAAAAATGTAAAAATTCTACATTGATATTATTTTAAACATTAAAACATGTAAAGATTCAAAATGACAAATTCTAAATTTAAACAATTTAAAAAATATATTAAAAAAAATCTAAAATTAAAGATGTTAAATTAAAAAAGCAAAAATTCTAAATTCTAAAATATTTTTTATTTTAAACAAAAATGTAAAAATCCAAACTTTCTAATTAAAAAATTTTAATTTAAAAAATTTAAATATAAAATATTCCAACCCTAAAATTCTAATTAGAAAATTTAACAATTTTAAAATTCTCAAATTAAACACGTTAAAATATTTTAAAATTCTACATGAACATTTTTAAAATTCTATTTTACTTTAAAAAAAATTAAATTCTAAATTTCAAATACATTTTTAATTAAAAAATGTTAAAATTCCAAGATTGTAAAATTCTAATTTTAAAATGTATCAATTTTAAAATGCTAAAATTGAAGATGTTAAATTCTACAATTCTATATTAATTTCAAATTCAATTTTTATTTTAAACAGTAAGACATGTAAAAATCCAAGATGTCAAATTCAAAATGTAAAAAATTCTAAAATTCCAATAAAATAATTAACAATGTAACAATTAAAAATCTAAAATTAAAGATGTTAAATTAAAAAATTCAAAATTTTAAATTCAATTTTGTATTCTAAACATTGAAAATTAAAAATGTCAAACTCTAAAATTCTAATTTGAAAATTTAACAATTTATCAATTTTAAGATTTGAAAATTAAAGACTTTTAAAAATGTAAAAATTCTACATAATTAAAAAAAATAAAATTCTATTTCATATTTTAAACATTAAAAAAATTCAAAGTGTCGAAATCAAAACTTTAAATTCAAAAATGTAAAAATCTTAAATTTAAAATAGTCTAACTCTAAAATTCAAATTCAAAAATATAATAATATAAAAATGAAAGATGTCAAATTCAGAAATTCAAAAGTGAGCTGTGCGTGAGTCAAACGTTCAGAATGTCTGGATGTTTTCAGGATGCTGCTGGTGTCCCGGTGGAGGTGAAGGTGAAAAGCAGAGGCGACCAGATTTACTCCTGCTCATACACACCGACCGCCGCCATCAAACACACACTGGCAGTGAGCTGGGCTGGAGCCAGTGTTCCCAGCAGCCCCTTCAGGGTAAGAGCCGGATCTCAGACCCCCACTCATACAGTACAGGAGACTATATATACTGATACAGTGCAGGAGACCATATATCATGATACAGAGCAGGAGTCTCCATATACTGATACTGTACAGGCTATATATACCGATATTGCAGAGGAGACTCCAGATACTGCTACTGTAGCGGAGACTCGAGATCTTATTATTTTAGACGAGACTCTAAACACTGAGACTGTACAGCAGACTCCGGATCCTCATACTGTAGTAGACACTAGAGCTCCTGTTATTGATTCTGAGCTGCTCTTATTAACTCAAACTGATGCCGTTTACACTGAATCTGCCAAATATAAACCTCTGATCATCATCATCACCTCCGTCATGGAGCGCCACTGCGTTTCCATTAAATAATGTCAGACGTTTGGTTTGATTTAGGAAATAAAGTAAAAGGATTGGCTCATTTCATACACAATGGTAATTCAGAGTACTTTAAGGCCCAATCCCAATTCTACCCCTTAGCCCTTACCCCTACCCCTCGTTTTGTGCGTTCACGTCAAGGGGTAGTGGTGTCCCAATTCTCTTTAGCTTGAAGGCGTAGGGCTAAAGTGTATACACCCCTTCGAACGAAGATTTTTCAGGACCACACTTAAAACTGAGGGGTAAGAAAATGTCCCAGAATCCACCTGTCACAGCGGCAGGATAGCAGAACCCCGAAGTAAAGAGATCCACAAATTAGTTTTTTTTTGTCATTATTATGAATTTTTACGACAAACAAACATATGTTTTAATATATTCATAACTGCGTTTGTGTTTTACCGTCATGCTTTAAAAAAAAAAAAAACGCAAAACCGCTAAATTTGGCTATCTATAATCCATAGTCATAACTAGGGCCAGACGGAATCTGCGGACATTTTTTGCTATTTTTTGCTATTTGCTATCAGTATTTTGTTAAAACTCTGCGGATTTATGCGGAATTATTTTAGGAACATCATAACAAAAAATATATATATATGAAATAAAAAGTAGCACCTTTTTAACTTTTATTTAATGTTTACAATGCAAATCCAATTAGATGTACTTTATTTGGTAAACAAAGCAAGTCTCTCGAATAAAATCTCTACTAAAAGACAGAAAATGTTACTTTACAAACTGTGTTTTAAATAAATCATATGAATATTTTCATATAAATCAATATTTTTACTGAAATTAATTTAAAAACTGAATAAATATAAATGTAAATATTATATATAAATTTACACACATTTACACCAGTAAATAAACAGAATCAATGATGGGCTAAAAATCTGCGGAAATATGCGGAATTCTGCGCACGCAGATTCCGTGTGGGCCTAATCATAACTCCTGTACAGCAGTCCCACAACATTCTGAAACACGATGACACTGGAATACCCTGTCAGTAATGTCTAGTGTCTGGGAATGAGCTTTTTACAGTGTCTGCTATAATGTTAATGTTGTTTTCGTGTGTTTACATAGATAAATATGGCCACGGAGTAAATGCACAGTACAGTTACGATCTTATTGCCACATTAGATCGTTATGATAACATAATATACGCCTTCAGTGATTTCCTGAAGATAAACACCAAACAATAACACAACTGGAATAACTCCAGCAGTCGTGATCGTCTGATCTCATATGAAGCAAGAGATCGTGATGACATATGATGACGTGTGCAGGTGTTGAAGTGCTGTCCCAATTCTTAGGGGTAAGTTTTGAAGCCCTTCCCCTTAACCCTCGATTGTAAGGGCCAAGGGGAAGGGGGTAGGGGTACAAAAATAGAATTGGGATTGGGCCTAAAGGTGCAGTGGGTGATTGTCTTCAGAAACATGTTTTGTTGTGCTGGTTGAAAGTCTCTTCACATTCTAATAGAAATGATTAAATGATCTAAATTTGTTTATATGGTGACCCTTTACAATGAGGTTCATTAGTTAATGCATTTACTAATCATGAACAACACTTGTACAGCATTTATTAATCATATTTGAACATTTACTAATGTATTATTAACATCCAAGTCCATGCTTGTTAAGATTAATGCACCGTGAGTTAACATGAACTAACAATGAACAGCTGTATTTTCATTAGCTAATCTGAACAAATACTGTTGTAAATGTATTGTTACTTGTTTGTTCATGTTAGTACATTCATTAACAATATTCCATGGTCTGTTGAAATTCTTGATTCTGATTGGCTGGAGGGTGTGCTATATTTCAGGCATGTCCAAAGTCCGGCCCGCGGGCCAATCACGGCCCGCAGTCAGATTTCATACGGCCCGCAGATTCCATCTCATAATGTGTTATTTATGGCTCGCTAGCTCTGTTAGAATATATAAAGCAAGGGAGAGTAACCAATAGCATTAGAGATAACAAGTAAACCAAGGCCCGCCCCAAGACAAAAATCGAAACAGTTTGGCGCAAGCAGAGAAGAGCCAGCGAGCGAGCGGAGAGAACTGATCGCGCGCGCGGTGCAGGCATGACCTCACTCGCGAGAGCGTACATTGTGCGCACAGATGATGATGTGCGCGCGAGGCCCGTTTCCTCGAGGTGGATCAGTTCAGCGCGCGCGTGAAGATCTCGCGCTTAGGACTGTAATTTGCTCGCGATTCACTTTCTGTTTAAACATCACAGCTGCGCTCGATTAATTTTGGCATTGATTTGCCGCCATATATAATCTTCCTGTAGTTGTTATGCAAACTTTGGCTTCCTGAAAGACCTTTTAGAAGGCAAGAGCAAAATTCACTTTTTTTTTTACTTTAATGATAACAGACCACTTTGCATTACTTATAACTCCTGTTTAAAATGTTCATGAGGCAAAGAAAGATATAAAACTCATAGAAATGTAAGGTATTCTATACAGTTTGTTCAATTTGATCTGACTCTCCAGATATGAAAGAAAAGCATAATTGTGTGTTTAGAGTTGTTCATGCCTGAGTGGCTTATATTTGGTTATACTGCCATTTGAATTGTGACAATGAAAATAGTTTTATAACAGTGTGTATTTCCATGTAACTTTTGTGGTGAAAAAAATGTCAGAAGGAACTATTGGCCCCCGGGCATCTTCACTTTATCAAATTTGGCCCTCTTTGCAAAAAGTTTGGACACCCCTGCTATATTTCGTTGAAACGCACAGGTAGTTCCAGTCAGTTTTGATCACAGTTGGAAATAAATGCGCTTCTCCCAAACGTTTACAGTTACTATAGCAACTCGCATGTGCTGCGCAAGAAACCGATGAGGGCTGTTAACCTCTTAAACTCTGCGGAGCCGGTACCGGGTCCTATGACGTCATCAGTTTCACTTTCATTTTTAAAGGGCCATGGTTGCGCAAGACCCCTATAAGTGGTTCCGTTTGAAAGCGTAGAAGCTATATTTTATGCACATATGCATCACTTTTGTTTTTATTTTACTGTACAAAAGTTATTAACATTTAATTACACAACAAAATACTGGATACCCGAGCTGTCATTTTCCTATTTTTATATGCTTCATATATGACACACATGTACAAGTCATAGCTGAAATAAAAGCTCTTGCCCGTCCTTGTACGATTCTAGAATTCCTTTATGTGAATTATATTCTATTTATATTCTATTTCATATTATATTTATGATCTATAAGCAGCCCCAGATCACACAGAAAGCCACAAATGCTACATCATCTCTTACCTTATGCTGAGTGCTACAAAACAGGCCATTTCTCCGCTGTTTTTGAGGTGATGTGCATAAGTATTCCTTTTATATGTATAATGTGGTCAAAACACAGTAAATTATGTTTGATCAAACCAAAGATCGTGAAAATATGAAAACAATAGTCTATCCGCATGCCATATTTTCCCAATATTCAGTTTTCAGAATTACAATAACCTTTGCATACTCTATGGTAGAGACAATTCTTTTTCCCAGTGTTTGCTGCTATCTGCTGGTCTCAAGCAGAACTGTCTGCAGTTGTCTTATTCTCTTATGGGATTATCTACACATTTTCAAAAAAGCATTTTAGAACAAAAAACAAAAAAAGCGCCCAATGTTGAAGAGGTTCATCATAAAACAGAAAACATAACAAATATTATTTATTACTTTCAGCAGTTTCTTTTGTAAATTTAAATGGTTTTCTGTCCAATAACACTGGAATTTGTCATTTATACCACTGCATTTGGATATGGAAGACTTTCAAAGTTTGGTAGGCGGAAATTACATAAAAAAAGGTATAGCACCTCTCATCAGTTGGAATACAATAACTTTTGCGTAGATTATGATAGAGGCACTTGTCTTTTTTCTTATGATTACTGACATGTGCAGGAACCACCAAAAATTAATTACAGAAACCTAGACCACACAGAACCTAAAAGATACTCTTTTAAATTTGAGTTTATAAAGAAAAAATACAGAAAGCGCCTCTTTTTTTAAGTGTTTATGATAACACAGACAACATATACATTTATTTTAATCAAGTTCAACAGTGTTTTATGAGAATTTAAAGGGTTTTTTTGCATTTACTCCTCTGCATGTGGATTTGGGAAGCTTTTAAAATTAGGTAGGCAATATCCAGGCGGAAATTCCAAAATAGCACTAGAGTTTAAGAGGTTAATGGCGGACGGGAAATCAGCAAAATTAGGAAAATACTCATCAACTATGCTACAAAATCAAGTTTTAAGAGTTTTTCAAGCGAGAATGTAGTTATTTTAAAGTCGAATCGGCCGTTTGTGTGTATGAAAAGCGTGTTTTAAAAATTTTTGGAAGCTCCAGGCGGTCAGCGGCAGCTCCGCGAACGGCTCCCGCCTGAGGGAAGCTTTATGTCGACCAGACCATCTCAACTCTCGAGACCCGCCGCTGGATCTAATCTCTTGCATCTCTGTTGTTAAAACGGGATATATAATTAATCTTTGGTGTATTTAACGGTCAGTCTTTGGACATTTGAACCTATCATTTATTCTCAGGTGTATTTTTTGGCAGATCACAAAGATAAGTTTCATAATTAATCTATGAGTGTAAATAATGTGATATTACACCGATCCTGAGTATTTGGCTGATTGCTTTTATTTTAAAGAAGATAAATAAAGCAGAATGTTCAGATATGTTTTTTCATTATGCAAACTTTACCTATATTTAACAGCAGAGATTTCTGAAATAGACTGGCTGCTTCAGAGACTCTAGTCTAGAGTACACTTGACTTAAAAATGCATATTTAATTGATATGGTACCTTTTCTAAGATTTGTATGTTTATTATGAAATATAAATCACGGAAATTCTGCTATACTGTAGTTAGGCCAGCTTTCACAGTATCAAAGGTAATGTTAAGGGGAAAAAAGCTATTTTACAGATCCTCCCCCGTCAGAGAAGCTGTAGAAAGACGAAATAAACGTGTGACTGGAAACACACTCCAGGTGTGACTGGGAATGTCTTATTTGTCCAATTGTGATCGGACTGTTGAAATCGCATCTTAATAATATTAGCTGGTATAAACAGCACGCACATGCTCTCTCGGTCTCTCTGTCAGTCTGTCACAGCTGATTCAGCGGAGGGACTAGAAAACATGTAAAAAAAACTGACAAAAAAAAAATCGGACAAATATTGCGCTGCAAAGAGCAAAACTATTTTAAACGTAGGCCTACCTTGGCAAATGACCATGGAATAAGCGAGATAATCAACTTCTTGCCGTGTGTTAAAGGATTTTAATGCACTTTGCGAAGGTGACCACACTCCGCTGCGCGTTGTGTGGTCCTTTGCCTCCACGTCGTGCATTAAAATCCTTTAATGCACGGCAAGACGTTGATTACCCCTTACTTAA
>CAIGQQ010029412.1:0-15931 GCA_903798035.1 Danio albolineatus
AATTCAGCCCATATAAATAGTTTGCAACAACTAACCTTAAAAAAATTGTGTAAATCTAATGAATAATTTTTCTTTCAGTGTGCAATTGTGTTTGAGTCATTATAAGGTTGCATATCAGAAGAAAATACAATTTTACAATTTGGCAATTTTCAGTGATAGACATTGCTTGTAGTTACAAGTAATCACAAAGGAAAGACAAGTCATATGTTGAAATGAACCTGAAAAACCAAGGAGTGATCACACAAGGCTACTTCAATGGAAACTAAGACTAAAACTATTGGTCACAATTCAGCTTTGTTTTGTGCAATTGTGTTTGCGTCACCATATGGTTGCATATCAGAAGAAATATACAGTCATTCGCCTTGGCCAATTTTACAAGTTGGCAATTTTTCAATGACAGAAGTTGCTAGTATTTACAAGCAATTACAAAGGAAAGACAAGTCATATGTTGAAATAAATATATTTCCTATTGTGCAATAAACGTGCAATACTTTCTCATACGCACTTGTACACAGCACCTTATAACAATAAACATAGCAATACTTCTCCTTACGCATCTGTACACAGCACCTTATAACAATATACAATGCAATACTAACGCACTTGTACACAGCACCTTATAACAATATACAATGCAATACTTACGCATTTGTACACAGCACCTTATAACAATATACAATGCAATACTTACGCATTTGTACACAGCACCTTATAACCTGTATATTTATAACAATCTGTACATACATTTCAACATCCAGATTCTTGGACTGACTGCATCTCTGTTTAATCGTCTTCTTTTTTCATATTTATTCTGTGTTGTCACTTGTCACTTTATGTACACTGGAAGCTTCTGTAGCCAAAGCAAATTCCCTGTGTGTGTGAAGCACACTTGGCAATAAAACTGATTCTGAAAAACCGAGAAGCGTTCACACCTAGGTTATTTTAGTGAATGGGAACTAAGACTCAACCTATTGGTCTAAATTTAGTTTAAAAAAATTCACAATAAATGGAAAAACTAAAATTAAATAAGACTAACAAAAGGCACTGAAAAATGAACTGTAATAAAACAATAGATATCAAAATGTAAAAAAAAATTAAGAGGTTTGCACAAGAGCTGATGTAAAGCTTTGCAAAAATTTATTTTGGTGGACATTGGAAATGTTCTGTTAACTCTGCTAAACTACAACGACAAAAACTGAAACCATACTGTATATAAAAACTAAACAGAAACGTGTTCACACATTTCTAAAAACTATATATTAAAAAACTAAATTAAAACAAAGAAAACGGTTAATGAAAGAACTAAAACTAAACTCAAATGCACAGAAATTTTATAAATAGTATCAAAAAAACTAATTTGTATTGTAAACGTACCCTCAAAATTTTTTCCAAAACAAACAACGTCAAATAAAACATCGATTTTTTTAACAGAATCAGACGTCATTTTCAAAGATCCATGTGTTAACAGAATCAGACGTCTAAAAAAATATTTATAGCATGCTTTTCCTAAATAGACCACCAGATCTGAAGTGTCAGCCGTGCAAAAATTGTTGCATGCTATGAGCATATTAAAATAATTAGCGTTTGTGGTTTCTTCAGATCACTAACCAAAAGTATGAGCAACAAATAACAGTGATGCTTGCCTAAAATTAAGAAAAACGAACTCTTACATAATCTGAGTTGACTAAAAGTTCAAAACGTTTGTTAGTTTGGGTGCTTCCCAGTAGCTAATTCATTGTTGCACTAAAATAAAGTAATTGCTATTACATTTCACAAACAATAACAAATTAACAGCAAGTAGAATTTAGCAAACAGCATTTCTTGAGTAGAAAAACTGAATAGTATTTTCTTGTAGTCCAGTAATCTACATAAACATATTTGGGTCAAAGATGAAAAGGTGTTAACAAGCAATAAAAAGGTGCAATAAAAGTGCAAGGTTTAAATGTTTTCTACACTCTACAAAGTGAAGGTTTAAAAATAAAAGCCACAATTACAAAGCACTAGATTTCACTCATTTATCAGTTATTTTTAAAATAATACATTGAAAATCACATTTATGACCTTCTATTTATATAAAAGTTGAAAAAAATAAATAAAAAACAGTGCTTTCTACACTGTAAAAAAAAAAGATATAATCATAATTTTCCTTCGGCTAGTCCCTTATTTATTAGGGGTCGCCACAGCGGAATGAACCGCCAACTATTTCAGCATGTGTTTTACGCAGCGAATGCCCTTCCAGCTGCAACCCAGTACTGGGAAACACCCATACACACTCACATTCAAACATACTCATACATTTCTTCAATTCACCTATAGCGCATGTTTTTGGACTGTGGGGGAAACCGGAACACCTGAAGGAAACCCACACCAACACAGGGAGAACATGCAAACTCCACACAGAAATGCCAACTGGCCCAGCTGGGACTCGAACCAGTGACCTTCTTCCTGTAAAGCGACAATGCTAACCACTGAGTCACTGAGAAAAGATATCATCAAGTTAACCATGTTTCAACTTAATATATTTAAAGGGGTGGTCCACTACAATATCCTATTTTAAACTGTAGTTGATGTGTAATGTAGCTGTGTGAACACAAAACAACATCTCTGAATGTAAGACGCTCAAAGTTCAATGCAAAGAGAGACATTGGCCATTTCAGAGTTAGCTTAGCAAAGCCTACAGCGAATGAAGTTTTGGGACTACAAAAAATACATCCTGGTTAATGATGTCATAAACCCTTCAGGTTGCGTGCATACAAATCGTGCAGTGAATAGGTGTGGCCTGAGGTGCTGTAATGCTATAGCAGAGAGAGCTAAAATGCTGTCCAAACCCTGCAGTTTTCAGAGAGCTTGTTCTGTTTCTGTATTTGGGCTTCCAAAGGACACGACGCAAAGACAGAAGTGCTTACAGTTTAATTTTATATCTGTGTGTTTATTAAATGTTTATTACACGCTTACAGTAAGTAAAAGATTTATTGATGCAATAATTTATCTAAATGTTGTTTCTATGTTTCTTGTTTCTATTCCAAAAATCTAAAGGAGCATTTTCTAGAAAAGGTAAAGGGATATGTAGTTTTGTTTTCAAATGTATTCAGTCAAAATTAAGTAAAAATCTACTTTAAATAAAAAAGCTAAATAATCTGCCAATGGGGTAAATAAATAGTTGTATAAAATATATATATTTTTTTTATAGATTTTTTTTTACTTACTTAAAAATAAAATTTACATAAACATACACATTTTTTTCCCAGAAATGTAACGCTAATTCAACCAAAAGCTTCTCCAATCAGCAGCCCATTTAACTTGTTTCACTGTACTGATTTGTATTGATTTTTTTTTTACTTATTTACTTTACATTTATTCATTCATTTTCCTTCAGCTTAGTCTCTATTTCAGAGGTTGCCACAGTGGAATGAACTGCCAACTATTCCAGCATATGTTTTACACAGTTTATGTCCTTCAAGCTGCAACACAATACTGGGAAACACCCATACACTTTCACATTCACACACCCTCAAACACTACGACTTATTTTGTTTTATTCAATTCACCTATAGCGCATGTCTTTAGACTGTGAGGGACACCAGAGCACCCGGAGGAAACTGGTAAAGTCTTGATCGGATTTGCGGCCTGCCAGAATTGTAAGGGCGTACTCACACTATGCTATCCAAACCGTGCTCAGGCCCGTTTCCCGGATAATTTTAGAAGTGTGAGTGCGCTGAACCGGGCTCAGGCACAGTACAGTTGGCTGGCCCTGGCCGGGTTGGAAGAGGTGTGCCTGAGCACGGTTCACTTGGGCTTTGGCACGGTACGCTTGTAGTGAGAGTGCAAAGCGCGCCTGAGCCCGAAACTTTTGGGGAGACGTGACTTTTGGGGACTGTTTCATATAGATTTATTAATCATTCTTACTGTTTAATGAACGCAAACTGTCGTAGATTATTAAAGACGCAAACCCCTCTCTGCACGACAGCTGCGCCTTTAGTAAACCTCCTATTTCCTGCAGCACGAGGACTTTATGATTGTTTATGAGTGTCAGCAGTGGCTGATCTGTTCGGCGGAATATTTGACTGTGTGTCACTGCATATCAAACTACTAAAACCATATAATGATATAAAGAAAGCTCCACCAAAATTTCCAAGAGCGCTTCTCTTACACTGAACAGCGCATCATTGATGACGTAAGCGTGCTCAGGCCCGAATGCAATGTGATTGCGGGCCGTCGGGGGAGACGGTAGGGGGTCAAGCGTGCTTTGGCCCGGTTAAAGGGAACTACATAGTGTGAGTACACCCTAATATGCACATCAACGTAGCTGCATTTCTTTTATGACACGGTATTACAATCATTCATATTTTGAAGTTCTGTGATGGTTGGATTTAGGGTTGGGGTGAGGAGTCGACGTTAAAAAATACTATTTATTGGGAAATTTAATAGATAACACAAATAATACTCGGCACAACTACTGTTTTTACGTTACTGTGACGGTTGGGTTTAGGGTTGGGGTGGGGGAAGATGTTAATAAAGTATAATGAACGGGAAATTTAATAAATAATACAAATAATTCTCATTAACTTTTGGCCTCAACCGTATCCAGCGATCTGGCAACAACCGAGGAAACCCACGCCAACACGAGGAGAACATGCAAACTCCACACAGATATGCCAACTGACCCAGCCGGGACTCAAACCAGCGTCCTTCTTGCTGTGAGGTGACAGTGCTAACCACTGAGCCACAGTGGCACCACCATTTACTTTATTTACTTAAAATGGCATTTTACATAACCATACACTTTTTTTTCAAGTTTAATGCTAATTTGACCAAAAACCCCTTTAATCAACACTTTTAACTTGTTTTACAGTTTGCAGTCACACAGTAAATTGTATTGAATTATGAAATTGATCTAAAAGTTTATTACATGTTTATTCTCATATGAAATACAACACTGCAAATAATTCTATAAAGTGTTTGTCTTGTTTCTAGTCCAAATATCTAAAGAAGCATGTTCTAGAAAAGCACAAAATATTCTTTCATTTTCAAAAATATTAAATCAAAATGAAGTGAGAATCTCCTTTTTTCTTGAAAGCAAAATAATCTACCACTGTGGTAAATAAAATGTTTCTTAAAATGCTTGTTTTTATTATTATTATTATTATTATTATTAGGCATGGGACGATAACTGTTTTCAAGGTATAATGTGGTTTGGAAAAGTCAAGGTTTTCATACCGCCAAATTTTTCTGCTAAACCGTCCCTAAGGTACAGTATGTGTAAGATTTTTTTATTAACATTTTTGTTTTTTTTTGTTTTTTAGGTGTAAATTGTAAAGACATTTGTGTTTTTGAAACAAATGAAGACAGAAGAAGTCAATGATTCACTTGTGTTATTTAGCCTGACGATTACTGCCCCAAAATATTTTAAATGTTTCTTGAAATAAAATATATTGTGTTCAAAGAGGGAAAAGGTTTTGTTTTTTAGCCAGACATTTAAAAGAAATATATTTTAGAGCAGTAAACACTACCGTCATACCGTGAAACCGTGATATTTTTATCCAAGGTTATTATACCGTCAGAATCTTATACCGGCCCATGCCTAATTATTATTTTTGCTTATTTATCTTTACTTACTTAAAATTAAAATTTACATAACCAAAAGCTGGGCAGCACGGTGATTTGCCTCACAGCAAGAAGGCCGCTAGTTCAAGTCCTGCCAGGGCCAATTGGCATTTCTGTATGGAGTTTGCACGTTCTCGCCATGTTGGTGTGGGTTTCCTCCGGGTGCTCCGGTTTCCCCCACAGTCCAAAGACATGCGCTATAGGTGAACTGAATAAACTAAATTGGCAGTTGTGTATGAGTGTGAATGAGTGTATGGGTGTTTCCCAGTACTGGGTTAGAGCTGGAAGGGCATCTGCTGAGTAAAACATATGCTGTCGGTTCAAGTTGGTGGTTCATTCCGCTGTGGCAACCTCTGATGAATAAAGGGACTAAGCCAAAAAAATAAAACATCCAAAATCTCCTCCAATCAACACTTTTAACTTTTTTTACTTTATTAAATTGTATTGCAACGTTTTTTAAACGTATTTTACTTAACTATTATTATTACTATTATAACTAATATTAATTACCATAACTTTATTAGTTACTAATACCTTTAACTAATTGACTGTCAGCATATTTAACTAGTTTTTCCATTTGCAGTCACACAACAAATTTGACTGTATTGTATTGAGTTTTGCTTTGCTTGCTTAAATTTTACAAAACCATACACATTTTTCCAGTTTAGTAATGCTAATTCAACCATAAGCTCCTGCAATCAGCAGCACATTTAACTTGTTTCACCATTTACAGTCACACAACAAACAACAAACCCAGAGATTTCATTAGAAGTGAGTTGAGCGCAGGTCAGCACAGGTCTCTGAAACCCAGCCAGATGCGTCTGCGTCTCAATGGTTATCTAGCAGCGCAGTTATCTTTCCACGTGTGCTAGGAAAACAGCCAGACCAAACACTACTGCTGTTTTCCCTCTCACACACTTGGACTCGCATGCTCTGAGAAACACACACACAGACACACTTAGAAGATCACTAGACAGCGTACTCACATCAGAAAAAATGCAGGATTTGGTCCAGGGAAGATCCACCACGCCGAGGGAGCAGAGAGAAGTGTGTACTTAGAAAGAAACTGCAGGAGTTTGGAAGAGAAGAGTGTGTGTGGAGGGTGTGGAGGAGAGGGAGAGGGAATGGCCAATCAGACAGCAGAAGCGAGATGAGAAGGGCGGGGCTTTGCTGAAGGACAGCAGTTCTTTCACAGAAAGGGGAGGAGGAACTGCCAGCTCAACTGAGGGTGGGGCTTGGGGAGAAGCTCCGCCCACCACGAGATGAAGAGATGGAGGGAAAAAGCATGTGTTTGTTTTCACATTCAGTGGGGGTTTTAAACGGCTGTGCAAAATTAATGGGGAAGTTCTGCACACTATTTACTCGCTCTCAAGTGGTTTCAAATCATTATGTTTTTTTTATTCTGTTGAACGCTAAAGAAGATATTTTGAAGAATGTTGAAAATCTGTAACCATTGACTTCTATAGTACTCTGTAAAAACGTATACTTAAAGTTTACCATATTTATTGATTTTTTAAACTTTATTATGTATGCTTTGTGGGATTTTTATTGCGTTATGGGACCTTAATCTTTCTTCCAACAACTTGTAACCTTAAAAAGTCTGAAAAAGTTACTTTTTTAAAACATTTTTAATAGTTTAAAGTGATATATTGTCTGGGTTGGTGTTGTATACAGACTTATTTCTTATTTCTTATACTATTTTAAACTCCTAAAATGTCAATAAAAGTCACTTTGTTAAACCGTAGAGTTGAATTTTCAACATCAAAAGTGGACAGAGCAGAGATCAACATCCCATAATGCAAATCACAACTGTAAATAAGCAGAAAACACTTGTGAATCACAAAACACTGAAACTGTTCATTAACATATTTTTTACAGTGTGGAAAAACAAATACTATGGAAGTTAGTGGAAATTAGTGGATACAGATTTGCAACATTCTTCAAAATATCTTTTTTTCTGTACATCTGTCACTCAAATAGGTTTTTAAACAGCGAAGGTCGAGTAAACGAGGAGAGAATTTTTCTCTAAGTTTCTTTCTTTAAGTGCAGAGAATTGTGAATAATATTACATTTCAGATTCTGAATGAAAGATTATGTGAAAGGTTAGATGTTTATCTGCTGAATTGACTTTGATTGTTCTCAGATCAAGCTGGAGAACACGATCATCAGGTTTTTTTTTTATCTTGTGGATTTCATGTTGGCTTTAATCCAAGCTGGCATTAATGTTAAAACAGCATTCACAGCCCATTTCTCCTCCATGATTATTAAATATATTTCTGAGTAAAATAAATGAAAGAAATAATTGTAAATAAATAAATAACAGAAACAAATTATATAATTTTTTTATATTTTTATATATATATATACATAAATATTTAATGTTTAAATACATTAAATACAATATTCATTCGTTCTTAGTCCGTTTATTAATCTGGGGTCACCATAGCGGAATGAACCGCCAACTTATCCAGCATAAGTTTTACGCAGTGGATGCCCTTCCAGCTGCAACCCATCCCTGGAAAACATCCATACACACTCATTCACACACATACACTACGGAGAATTTAGCTTACCCAGTACACCTATGCCGCATGTCCTTGGACTTGTGAGGGAAACCAGAGCACCCGGAGAAAACCCACGCGAACACGGGGAGAACATGCAAACTCCACACAGAAATGCCAACTGACCCAGCTGAGGCTCGAACCAGTGACCTTCTTGTTGTGGAGATTGTGCTACCCACTGCACCACCGTGATCCCCCTAAATACAATATATAAAAATATTTATCCACATGCAATATAAATAATAATGCATAATGCATGTCTGTATATAGTAAAAAAGGTTTCATTTTTAATAAATATTTAAGAAAAAGTTTTAACAAATTATTTTTAAAGAATTTATTCCATGTTTATTTATTTTTACTATTTATTACACATATTATTTATATTATTCATTTATTATTCATTATATTCTTGTTTATTACATGCTTTTTTCTTGAGTTGTAAACAATGGCTTGTATAAGCAGACAAATTTGTGATTTAAATATATTAAAACACTTTAAAGGGGTGGTCCACTACGATATCCTATTTTAAACTGTAGTTGATGTGTAATGTAGCTGTGTGAACATAAACAACATCTCTGAATGTAAGGCGCTCAAAGTTCAATGCAAATGGAGACATTGGCTTTTACAGAGTTAGCTTAGCAAAGCCTACAGCGAATGAATTTTGGGGACTACAAAAAAATACAACCGGGTTAAAAATGTCATAAACCCTTCAGGTTACGAGTATACAGCCCACGCAGCAAATGGGTGTGGCCAGACGTGCTGTTTGTTATAGCAAAGAAAGCTAAAATGGTGTCAAAACGCTGCTATTTCCACAGAGCTTCCTCTGTTTTTGTATTTGGCCTTCCAAAGGACACGACACAAAGAGAGAAGTGCTTACAGTTTAATTTTAATAATGTCCAGAGAATTATAAAGATATGTATATAGTTAGCATTTAACAAAGATCATTTACAGTTACACTGACTGACAGTATTTATACAGCATAAGCGAAGCGTGTACTAGTAGACGTGTGATGCTGTCATTATGTTAGCTGACCAATCAGAGCCTCCTGGGGACAGGCTTTCGGAGGAACTAGGAAATATGACAGTCGTTATCATGTTAGCTGAGTAGCTATATTTAATCAAAGTAAGATATATAAAAGAATAATGTGATTTTTTTTACAAGTGAAGCATGAGCACACATTGCTTTACATCTTATAAGCACAACCAAACCATAAAAATACACTCTGGACCCTTTAAAAAGAAAGTTTTTAACATTGAACATGAACATTTTTTAATGTATCGATTTATTTAAAAGATTACTTGTATTAAAAGTATTAATTGTACTAATTGATGCAGTGCTGTACTGAAACAAAGAATAACTCTTTACAATACGGGACACAGTTAATGTGGAGTATTTACTAACAATGTATTTACTTACATGAAAAAACAATGAAGAATGCTTGTACAGTATTTATTAATTATAATTTAACATATGTAATTCGGGGTGACAGTAACTCAGTGGTTAGAAGATTGCTGGTTTGAGCACCGACTGGGTCAGTTGGTATTTCTGTGTGGAGTTTGCATGTTCTCCCGTGTTGGTGTGGGTTTCCTCCGGGTGCTCCGGTTTCCCCCACAAGCCCAAACACATGCGCTATAGGGGAATTGGATAAACTAAATTGGCCGTAGTGTCTGAGTGTGTGTGTGACTGTGAAAGTGTGTATAGGTGTTTCCCAGTACTGGGTTGCAGCTGGAAGGGCATCCGCTGCATAAAACATATGCTGGATAAGTTAAAGGTTCATTCCGCTGTGGCGACCTCAAAATAATAAAGGAACTAAGCCAAAAAGAAAATGAATGAATGAATGAGTTGGCGGTTCATTCCACTGTGGAGTTAAGGGACTAAGCCGAAGGAAAATGAACGAATGAATGTTTAAGCACAGCTACAAATTGCAAATAAGATATTTTTGGAAAACACATATGACCTGCTCTATAAAACACAAACATTTCCTCACTAATAAGAGGGAAGAGATAACCCTATAACCTAAGCGCAAATTTAATCAATTAAATTGTAACTTGTTAACACATTAACCTGTCAAGTCTTTTGGTGTCTACTGACCAGACGGTTCCGCTGTTTGCTTCCCTTTTCACCACAAACGCGATGATGAAATGTTGTTGACTTCCTGGAAAAGGGTGAGATGGCGGGACAGAAATGCCGTTCAGATCTGATGAGCAGACAGATTTCACTGCAGTCACTCTCACTGCCAAAAACAAAAACACACAATCTCATATAACAACTCATCCAGATCTTCTGCCTTCATTATGTAACATAAACAAAAGTGAAACTCGATGAAACATCGTACATGGATTAAATAAAAACCTCAAATGTTTCAATTCAAATGACCTTTATATCCAGTGGCCTTAACTCTTCTGTACTTACACTGCAATTAATAATTTGTTACAGTGTACTTATTGTGTTAATACATGTTTTAACATTGTACTTATGATTGATTAAATACATACATGTAATTAATTTCTGTAATTACATCTATATTTAAGGGCGCCACAGTGGCATAGTGAGTAGCACGTTCGCCTCACAGCAAGAAGATCGCTGGTTTGAGCCTCGGCTGGGTCAGTTGGCATTTCTGTGTGTAGTTTGCATGTTCTCCCCGTGGTTGCGTGGGTTTCCTCCGGGTGCTCTGGTTTTCCCCACAAGTCCAAAGACATGTGGTATAGGTGAATTGGGTAGGCTAAATTGTCCGTAGTGAATGAGTGTGTGTGGATGTTTCCCAGAGATGGGTTGCGGCTGGAAGGGCATCTGCTGCGTAAAACAAATGCTGGATAAGTTGGCGGTTCATTCCGCTGTGGCGACCCCGGATTAATAAAGGGACTAAGCAAAAAGAAAATGAATGAATGAATGAATGACATCTTTATTTACACTGTTGACCACCCCTTACACTTTGACCTATCCTCAAACCTAGCTATACCACCAAACCTGTCCCTTAACCTCCCTGTACCCCACCTCAATAGCACCTGAAGTGATCTAAATACATTATGAACACAGTGAGTACATTGTATTTATTTTTTGATGCAGGTACATAGTAGTTAAGGCCGCTTTTTCAGTCACGCTATACAAGACACGTTGTCAATACAAGACAATGTTAGTTAGTACACTTACTAACATGCTCCATGCACTTATAATACAGCTCCAAACGATGACTCTGCAATTGTTCTTTACATAAAGGATCATGATGAGAGTGAGTATAGTGACTGGTGTATAGAGAGTATATAGACTGGTGTGAAACAAATGGTCTTGAATTAAATACTAATAAAACCAAAGAAATAATTGTTGATTTTAGTAGACATCCACCAAAAGCGGTGCCAGTGATTATACAGCAGTCAGCAATTGGGATAGTCTCATCATATAAGTACATGGGTGTATATCTGAACAACAAGCTCGATTGGTCTGAAAATACAATTCAGGTGTATAAGAAGGGTCAGAGTCGCATTCATTTATTAAGACGACTGAGGTCCTTTGGTGTGTGTCAGATACTGTCAAAAAGTTTTTATGATTCTGTGGTGTCTTCTGTGATTCTGTATGCTGTAACCTGCTGGGGAGGGGGACTGTTGGAGGAGGATAAAAACAAATTAAATAAGCTTATAAAAAGGGCAGGTTCTGTTGTGGGGTGTGTACTACCCACTATAGAAGAGTTTGCACATGATCGAATGATGGACCAATTTGTCAGTATGATGAACCAAAGCTATCTCATGGCAATTCGTAACTTTTGATTTAGTGGCTAATTGGATGAATTCGTACGATCTAATTGGTACAATTTAGTACAATTTTCTCATCACCCAATGACGGTTGGGTTTAGGGGTGGGGTTGTGTGCCACGCCTCCTTTTTTAAATCGTACATTTTCGTACGACTGAACTCGTACGAATTCGTACGAATTAGCCACTAAACTAGCAATGTAACTATGTAATTTTATTATTGTTTATATATATTAATTCCATGGTCTGTTGAAATTCTTGATTCTGATTGGCTGGAGGGTGTGGTATATTTCGTTGAAACGCACAGGTAGTTCCAGTCAGTTTTGATCACAGTCGAAATGAATGCGCTTCTTCTAAACGTTTACTGTTACTATAGCAACTCGCATGTGCTGCGCATGAAACCAATGATGGCTATTAATGGCGGATGGGAAATCTGCAAAATAAGGAAAATACTCATCAACTATGCCACAAATCAAGTTTCAAGAGTTTTTCAAGCGAGAATGTAGTTATTTTAAAGTCAAATCGGCAGTTTGTGTGTAAGAAAAGCATGTTTTTAAAAATGGTTGAAGCTCAACGGCTTGCCGGTGGCGTAGTAAGTAGCATGTTCGCCTAACAGCAAAAAGGTCGCTGGTTCGAGCCTCGGCTGGGTCAGTTGGCATTACTGTGTGGAGTTTGCATGTTCTCCCCGTGGTTGCGTGGGTTTCCTCCGGGTGCTCCGGTTTCCCCCACAAGTCCAAAGACATGTGGTACAGGTGAATTGGGTGAGCTAAATTGTCCATAGTGTATGTGTGTGAATGAGTGTGTGTGGATGTTTCCCAGAGATGAGTTGCAGCTGGAAGGGCATCCGCTGCGTAAAACAAATGCTGGATAAGTTGGCGGTTCATTCTGCTGTGGCGACCCCGGATTAATAAAGGGACTAAGCCGAAAAGAAAATGAATGAATGTATGTTGGGAATGTGTGTGGGTGTAATGACATAAGGTGTATAACACAGGTTTTACAAGACAAAAGTGACTTATGAGGACATTAACACCTCTGAGGACAAAAAGCTTATAGATCATTCATAGTTTTTTCAGGAATACAAATGCGCTTAGTTTTGTGCAAGGTTCAGGTTTAGGGAAAGGGTTGGGGTAGGGTGATAAAAATACAGTTTTACAGTATAAAAACAATGTGTAATGTGCCTCCAATTCATAAAAAAAGTCTCTCTATGTGTGTGTGTGTGTGTCAGCATTTCAACACTTTTTCAATCCTGAAAATAGTCTGCTAAAGGCTCTAAAGGGGCTCATCATGGACAGACTGTCTGACCCTCAGCAGCAATATCAGTTGTTTCGCAATTATGTTCAATGAGCTGATGATTTGGACGAGGGTATCAGGTTATTCAGTGCCCAAACTCAAAAAAAAAAAAAAAAGTTCGGTCCCACTTTATATTAAGTGGCCTTAACTAATATGTACTTACACCGAAATTAATCATTTGTTACAATGTACTTATTGTGTAGATACATGTTTTCACATTGTACTTATGCTTGATTAAATACCTGTATGTAATTACATCTGCAACTAATTTCTGTAATTACATTTGTAAATACACTGTTGATCATCCCTTACACCTAAACCCACCCTTAAACCTACCGATACCACCAAACTTGTCCTTAACCCTACCCCTATCCCAACTCAAGAGCACCACAAGTGTTCTCAAATACATTATGAACACTGTAAGTACATTGTATTCATTTTTTGATGCAAGTACATGGTAGTTAAAGACACTTAATATAAAGTGGGTCCAAAAGTTCAAACTTCTTATTTAAAATAAGCTGAAACAACACAATTCTTGAGATTTTTTTTGGGACACCGTAATTGTTTTATGTTCAATCTACTTAAATTTGTAAAAACTAGAAGGTTTTTGTGGAGTTTGCAAGTTCTCCCTATGTTAGTGTGGGTTTTTTCCGGATGCTCCGGTTTCCCCCACAGTCAAGACATGTGCTATAGGTGAATTAAATAAACTAAATGAGTGTGTGTGTGTGAATGTGAGTGTGTATGGATGTTTCCCAGTACTGGGTTGCGGCTGGAAGATCATAAGCTGCGTAAAACATACTGTATGCTGGAACAGATGGCAGTTCATTCCACTGTGGCGGCCCCTGATAAATAAGAGACTAAGTTGAAGGAAAATGAATGAATGAATGAGCTACATTCTTACACATATACACACATTGGACCGCTTGAACCGCACTAAATACTTGCAGCTATATTTACTGTATTTATATTTCTTATTTTCTCATTAAACTATCCAGCATAAATGGACATTGTGCATTAAAAAATATCCTCCAAAAACATTCAACTCCAGCACAGTAAATGAAGTCTCTTAATAATAAAGCTTTTGCCTGAAGGAGTGACCGCGGGGTTAAAAAGTCAATCTGATCGAGGGTTAAAGGGGCATTTGGGGGATACAAAAGAAGGATGTGTGACTTACGAGCCCATAGAAACACTGCTGAGGAACATCTGCTCTCTTTTCCATGTTTATTTCTGCTTTTGAACTGCAATACGGGACCTTGATCGTTCTTCTAACATTTTTTTAATTCGAAAAGTCTAAAAAAAAGTGACATTTTAATAGTTTAAAGGGATATATTGTCAGGGCGGATGTTGTATACTATGGAATGAAAACCTTGTAATAAATTGCCAGTACATTTTCTGTTATTACAGAATTATTTCTCTAGATACTATTTCTTATACATGATATTATTTCAAATGGCAAATTCCCTTTGTTAAACTGTAGAGTTGAATTTTCTTTTCTTTTTTTTTGTAACATGTTTATTTAAGGTTGTCAAAATGAATGTACAATGTGCTTTTATAGACATAATCAAAGGCAAGTTTTACAAAAAAAAATGTGCAATTGGTTATAGAAATTATAGTAACCCTTAAAAATAAGAAACTAAATAAATCTATAGCAAACATCATACTATCTATATAGTATCCATATACAGGTATATCTATATAGTATCCATATAGAAACATAGCAGATGTCGAGATCCCGAGAAAACGAGTTGTTATGTCAAGATCACAAGATAATTAAGTCGTGATCACGGCATAACAAGAGAGAAAAAATATTTTAATGCATGGTCTCTTAGGACTTCCGTAGTTACAGACCAACAAAAGCTTTGTTTCTAGCTTTTATATGGAGTATTGTGTGTGTGTGTGTGTGTGAGAGAGAGAGAGAGAGAGAGAGAGAGAGAGAGAGAGAAAGAGAAATTTTGGAAACACATTAAAATGAGTGACCCCAACTCTTATCATTTTAAAGCCCTCAAAAACCAAGAAATGGACATTGAAAAAAGCCCTCTGATTCAGATGGTCCTGAAGCTCCAAACACAACCCAACATAACGAATATGACTAACAGCAGGCAGCATCAGGACACGGACATGCTCATCCACAAAATTAAGCCCAATCAAATGATAAACGTAAGAAAAGAAAAGTATCTGATTTACTGGAATGAAGCAGCAGGAAAACAGAGTAAACTTCAGTGTTATTTAGACCTAAACAGAGATTATACCACTGCAGCATATCTGAGTGCAGTAAAGGACAGTAAATTAAGAACAACAATGACCAAATACAGACTGAGCGCTCACAGTCTGACTGTAGAGACGGGCCGATACAGACAGAACTGGCAACCCAGAGAGAGCCGAATCTGCCCACACTGTGCCCAGTCAGAGGTGGAGACGGAGGAACATTTCCTCACCCGCTGCACAAACTATGAGCACATCCGAGAAACATTCTACCCCAAACTACTGAGCATTTACCCACAATTCACAGAGCTAGACAATAAAACACAGCTTCAATATTTACTGGGGGAAAAAACTGACTGTATTCTTCTAGCGGCACAATACATTAATGCCTGTCACAAAAAGAGAGAGGAGACCAATAAAAACATCAGTTATGCGCTTGCAAAAACACAAACACACACACGCAAGCACGCACGCACACGCACGCACACACACACACACACACACACACACACACACACACACACACACAC
>CAIGQQ010029414.1:64783-75317 GCA_903798035.1 Danio albolineatus
ATATATATATATATATATATATATATATATATATATATATATATATAACAGTTGCTACAGTTTAGTAAAAGATAGTACTTTAAATCAGTTTAGAACTATATTAATTTAAAAATATTAACTATAGTAATTAATTTTAATGTGACACATTGTTTGTTTTTATATTTTACAACAAAACAATTTTAACCAAGTACGACAATATTAAGATCCTGAATTAGTTTATTACATTTAATCCTACAATTAGTCTGTTATGTTTTCTTTGTGTATGTGGATACGTGAATAGTCAGCACGGGCGGTCTCGATCGCCATATTTGTGAAATACAGTAGGCGGCGATAACGCTCCTAAGGAGTTAGTTAGTTAGTTACCATATATGGTTTGCCTAGATTGTTTGCCTACGTGTGTGGTTCTGCGGGCCTGCAGCTGGATAGATCTCAACTCACCAGCAGTGAACTGTGCGTTTTATTTACTCGCCCTTGCCTCCTTCGCCATAGTATTCTACCGCGACATATCGCACATGAGATTAATGACGTCAGTACATAATACCAGGTTACAACCTATTACTGAACCGATATCGAACTGTTCGTATCTGTACCGCGGTGCATTGAAGCAACAATTAATTTTGACACCCCTAACAGAAACGTTCTCTGAATAACATCCAGCAGCTAAATGTGTCTGGAGAAATATTCAAAGGCTTTTATTTTCATAAACAGCGCAGATGTGAATGTGTCTGAGTGTTCTGATTGGCTGGAGTAGACGTCTCACATCTCGCTCTTTCCGGCAATTCCCCTTCTGTGGTGACACAGAGCAGCACTCCGGCAAATTACCGGTAACGTTGCATCTCCTCTTTCCGGAAATTTGTTGAAACAAATTTACCAAATTTTCAAAGCGGGCCTGTTCACACGTGATCCCTTTCTGGAAAATTACCAGCATGAAGGTCTGCATGTTTGAAAGGGGCTTTTGTCTTGTAAACATGAACCTAAAGACTCCACTAGAGCTATTTCTGATCAAGTAGGTAGCCCGGAGACCTACAAGTGGAAGGGTTTACACCACAAGTAGGTTGGGTGACCTCCAAGTGGAAGGGACTAAAACCACAAGTAGGTTAGGTTTAGGTGGTGTCTGTGGAGCAGATGTTAATAAAACACATTAGGTTACTGTGAGGTTGGGTTTAGGGTTGGGGTAGGTGTAGACATTTACAAAGCACAATATTGGACTCATGTACAACACATTCAATAATTAAAAACTCAGGTTTGTACAGCCCACTTGGAGTTTGAAGGCCCACCCGCTTGGAGCTGGCTCGGAGCTACCTCCATTTATACCCTTCTCACTGTCTCCACCTCCTGAATCATACATTCAGCTTCAATCAGTCAATAATTAAGTCTAATTTGCATATCTTGTGTGTGTTTGCTCTACTCATGTCAAAGCAGTAACTAAATCAGCATACTATCATCTCAAAAACATTGCAAGAATTAGATGCTTTGTTTCCAGTGAAGACTTAGAGAAACTTGTTCATGCTTTTATCAGCAGCAGGGTGGATTACTGTAATGGACTCCTCACTGGCCTTCCCAAACACACAATCAGACAGTCGCAGCTCATCCAGAACGCTGCGGCCAGGATTCTGACCAGAACCAGGAAATCAGAGCACATCACACCTGTCCTCAGGTCTCTACACTGGCTCCCAGTTACATTCAGAATAGAGTTTAAAGTATTATTACTTGTCTATAAATCACTAAATGGCCTAGGACCCCAATACATTACAGATATGCTGACTGAATACAAGCCTAACAGATCACTCAGATCTTTAGGATCACATAAACTAGAAATTCCAAGAGTTCAGTCAGAGCAGGTGAATCTGCTTTTAGCTATTACGCCCCTCGCTGCTGGAATCAGCTTCCAGAAATGATCAGATGTGCTCCAACATTAGGCACATTCAAATCAAGACTGAAAACACATCTGTTTAGCTGTGCCTTTACTGAATGAGCACTGTGCTACGTCCCACAGATCGCACTATTGTGTCTTTCTTTCCTTTTAATTCTTTTATAACTTGTCTTAACTCATTTGAATCTGTTTTTATTATTTGTTTTTATTTTTTCTTACACTTCAATTTTATTCCTGTTTATGTAAAGCACTTTGAATTGCCACTGTGTATGAAATGTGCTATATAAATAAACTTGCCTTGCCTTGCCTTACTCATTTGAATAAACATTAGCATGATCGTCTATTTTCTGTATTATGGGTAATTTCAGTGATCTAAAACACATTGAGTGTGTGTCTCTGCGTTCTGCTCGACTTGGTTCCATCAGTTATAAAAGGCAGATCACTCTATAAAGAGCTGATAGAAGTGTGGAGTCTGCTGTGAGGTTAGCATCTGCAGCTAAAGCACAACGCGATGGAAAATGACAGCTCTGTTACGATCTAAACTTCAACAATACATCATGAGGATATAACTGTTCTATTCTGATCATGTTCCACCTGTGTTGTGTGCTCTGCTGGATCTGTTTCTCTGAGGTCGCGTCCTCCAGGTGAACCTCGCTGACAGCCTCATCTTGACCTTTGACCTCAGAGTGTCGGAGGTCATGGAGTGTGTTTGCTGGTGTTTCTGGGACGTCTGCTTCATCCAGGACTATCAAGAACTGCTCCTCCTCCTGAAGAGGAAGATCATATTATATACAGTTTACAGCATTTGCATAATGTGTGTGTGTGTGTGTGTTTGTGTATATGTCCATGTGTGTTGTATGCGTTCTGTTTGTGAGTGTGTATATATGTTTGTTCATTGTATATATGTGTGCGTGGTGTGAGTGTGTATGTACTTATGTGTACGTGATGTGTACGTGTCCGTATGTGTGTGTGTGCACATATGTACGTTTATGAATCTGTGTTGTGTGCATTGTGTATGCATGTACGTATGTTTCTATGTGTGTTGTATAAATTGTGTGTGTGTCTATTTATATATTAGTGATGTGTATGTGTCTGTTTGTGTGTCAGTATGTATGTGTATCTAAGTGTACACAAGCTTATGTATGTGTGTGTATGTACAGTAAGTGTGTGTCCGTGTGTGTTGCGTGCGTTGTGTGAATGTGTCTATTTATGAATGTTTGTGATGCAGGTCTGTGTGTTTGTGTGTGAGTGAGTGTCAATGCATTGATGTTATGTGTATGTGTGTGTCTGTCTGTATGCATGCATGCAGGTGTGTGTATGCTTGTGTATGTTTATGTGTGTGTGTGTGTGTACTGACATGCAGAGTAGTTTCCTCAGACGGCTCCTCTGGCTCTTTGTCACGATTCTGCACCTCTAAATCTTCTTTAAGCTCTGTCCTCTGATACACAAACATATAAACAACATTATATTCATAATCAAAGCTGCCGCTGATGTTATATTTGCCTTCCTGCTCTCCTGAAACACTCACCGAGTAGCGCTTGTACAGCGGGTGTCCGGGTCTGGGGCGGGGTGGGAGGGGCGGGCCTCTCTTCAGAACTCTGCTTTCTGGAAGCTGATTGGTCACTGCATGGGAGGAGGAGGAGGAGCCTGCAGGTCTGTTCACTTTCATTGGAGGAGGACGGAGGGGGAGGAGTCTGTTGCCACTGGGTCTGAGACGTAAACAAAGAGAGCCCCATTTTAATAATCTCAGAGCACAGTGCTACAGCATTCAGGACGTTTCTGAATCCACTTGTGTATTTTTAAGGACAGGAAAACCCGTCTGTGCACTCAGCGCATGGTTTAAAAGAGTTCTCTTAATGAGTTATGAGTGTATTCTGGGCATAAAACATGCAGAAACTCATCTCCCATTCCCTTTAAGAGTGAGTTGTGGTGACGCCATGGTGGATTCGCTATTTACCAGTGGTGTAAAGTAACTAATTACAAACACTCAGACTACTGTAACTGAGTAGTTTATCCTCAGGAACTACTTTACTGAGTAGTTTTATAAATGTGGACTTCCCCTTGAGCACATGTTTAGTGCAGTATCGGTGCTTTTACTCCACTACTGTCCTTCATCCTGCAGTCACTACTGTATTTCTGTCTTGTCTATGGTCATTGTCTACAGTAGAAAGATCAGTCCAATTAAATCACACATAGAAAGCAAATCACATCATACTGAACAACCTCAAGACATGGGCGCTTTATAAACGCAGCAAACCTTTGGGAAACATTAAACATGTCCAAGAAGATGTTCAGAATCTGCACACGCAATGATCCAGAGACTGTTTATAGACTGCATGTGACTGAAAATGATGGATGTCGACTGGATGAGGACTGAAATCACCAAACAGCCTTAAACTATCACTAATGGAACCAATGAAGAATGGAAGGAAGGGCCAAATAAAAGGAAGGACCGAACAAGGAATGGAAGGAAGGATCGAAAAACCAAATAGATGAAGGAAGGACTCAAGGAAGGACTGAACAAACTAAGGAAGGAACGAATGAACAAAGGACCTAATGAAGGAAAAAAAACATGAAAGAAAAAATGAGTGAACAAATGAAGGGAGAAAAGAAGGAAGGACCACACGAATGAAGGAAGAACTGAAACTAAGGAAGGAAGGAGAGAACAAACAAATAATTGAAGGAAGGTTAGAGGGAATGAAAATAGGAAGATCCCTAAATACAGCACATGTTGTTTGTGCAGGGATGTGTAAACGTAACATTCTGTGAACGCATCAACTTTTCTACAGTGTAATCCTCACTGCTCACTACTCTTGAGTACTTCTAAAAGGTCTACTGTTTACTCATATTTTGAGTAATCTTTACTAGATACTTTTACTCTACTGCAGTACATTTTAGCACAAGTAATGGTACTTTTACTGGAGTATGATTTGTCAGTACTCTTTCCACCACTGCTATTTACATGATGGAACAACTGAACGCTTCACCAGCAAGTAAACAGATCTGCTCATGTGTAAGGTTGAAGACCATCTACAAAACGAGCCGGACTCCACCAAACCCTTGAGGTGAAGGAGGCATGGGAGGAGGGAGCAGTATTTACATTTATGTAGAAAATAATAGTAGTCTTTTACATTTTAATCCATTAATTTTCATATTTAAAGATATGTGTGTGCTGCTGCGCATCCCTTTGTGTGTAATAAGCAACATGTATGTGCATTTTGGACCTGCGTATCATTAACACACTTGTTAAATTGCACAATTAACTGTGATTTTAGAGCAGCTTTTACTTGGTCCATGGAGCGGTCTCTTTTAATTGCTTTAAAATAACAATGTGTCAAAAATGCGCATTAACACACCTCCTTTCCAGCATTATTTCCTATTTGCTAGACACCCAAATGTTCTCCTCCTTACACTGGCAGCTGTTCAGTTTCGTATTGATTATAAAATATTGCTTCATACCTATAAAGCTTTAAATAATCGAGCTCCTGTTTATCTAACCAACCTTCTGTCTCGCTACAGCCCAACCCACTCTTCAAGATCTCAAACTCAGGGCTTCTGGTAGTACCCAGAACACCAAAGTCAAGTAAAGGGGGTCGAGCCTTCTCATTTATGGCTCCTAAACTCTGGAATAGCCTTCCTGATAATGTCCGAGGCTCAGACTCACTCTCGCAGTTCAACACTAGATTAAAGACCTATCTCTTTAGTAAAGCACACACTCAATACATCACATAGCGGTATGATGCATGAATGTGCTCCACGCATCTCCTTTATATACACTATGAACTGCAGCTACGCTAATTATTCTCTTTATTCTCTATCTCCACCTGGGGATACCCATCTCGAGGCCCCCAGAGACTATGCAGCGCCACGGATGTGATCCAAGACCAGCGACGAGACGATCCCAAGGTTCCATAATCCTAGACCAGGCCGTATCCTGAGCAGCTGCTGTGGTGCATGGAGGAGTAGCAAGCATGAGACTGATTCCTGTGACCCTCCAAGGATAGACGAGTCTCGCTGACGTCCAGCTTCTCCAGCCCCGGCGCCTAGACTGCAGCTCTGCACAAGACATTTGGCCATAGGAGAAATTGTTGTGCCCAACTGAGCCTGGTTTCTCTCCAGGTTTTTTAATCCTTCACTTTCGCCAACTGGTGAAGTTTGTTCCTCCGCTGTCGCCACTGGTTTGCATGGTTTGGGACTTGATGGATTACTCTTCAGTGTTTGAACTCTCAGCAGTGAATATTAAACCACACTGAACTGAACTCCAACACTGAAAACTGGACTGACACAGATTCAATCTACTATAATCTTCTATGTGAAGCTGCTTTAACACAATCTACATTGTAAAAGCGCTGGAGAAATAAAGGTGAATTGAATTGAATAGTTAAACAATGTGGCATAGGACATGAATGCCTATGCATACCCCACTTGTGTCATGCCAGACACCAAATTGCACCAGCAAGAGAAAATAAATGCAGACGCATCATTTGAGGAGGGAAAACACTGCAGTACCTGGGAGGAAGAGGAGGAACTGATGCTTCAGGAGTGCTGGAGACGTCCACTGTCACCTGAACACACACACACACACACACACACACACACACACACACATCATTAGCAACTGAAACACGCTAATCTTCATACACTGGTTAATAAGGAATAAAGTACACTCAGGTGGTTGGTATCACAGAATAAACCTGACAGGCCTAAGATTGAAGGCTCTATTCAGCAAAAACAACCGGCTGGACGTACTTTATCCTGATTATTACACAGCTACTGGCCACTAACATAAACATTACACACCAAACACTGTTCTGAGGCGTATTAGTTTATTAACTCTTTAATTAAAGTCAAAGCTGACAGAAAAGAAACCGACTGAAAGGAGCATACACTAACATTTGCATTGTTCAGACACTAGATGGCGCCAAACAGACAAACACTGTGGCGCACACAGACAAGCAAATAAATATGGATGTGAATGTATTCACTGACAGTCAAGATGATTTAAAGTACCCGGATGAGTCTGTGTCATTCATATCTGGGAATAACATACCTTCGAATATTGCGACTGAATCAATCACTCACCTGTGAGGTGGACGCTGACTTGCGGAGCACAGGTGGAGGTGGACGGGAGTGTTTAGGAACAGTCGGACCTGAACATAAACACATTTGTTCATTAAAGCAACAGCTCACCCAGGAATGAACATTTCCTCACACTCAAGTGCTGCTAAACGTTTATGAGCTTCTTCTGTTGAACACAATGGAAGATATTCTGAAGAATGCTGGGGAAAAACAGACGTTGGCATCCATAGTGGTGTAGGAATCGGCTCTTTGGTTTAAATCAAATTTAAACTTCGGGGATTCGAATACAAAGATCCGAACGTGGTTCACATAGAATTATTAAAAGCTTACACTCACCCTACGTATTTGTCTAGTAAATAGAACGGTTAGTGTAAAGCAATCCTGTATTATATTATTACGTCGCCAACTATAACAATTGTTGCTCAGAAATCAGTTCGCCGCCTCTGGGGTCTCGAAAATTGCAGTCGTGCCCTCCGCAGTTACAATTTCATTGTCGACTCCAAGTCTTCTATTATCGTTAGCATTTGTGTCGCCTCAGCATTCAGCGTTGAGCACAGCTATTCCAGGGCGTCTGTTCGATGTTCGATGTTCATTCGCCGCGTGTTCTATTTCTCCACTCGCTCAGCAACTTCATTCGCTTCATTCTTTAGTGTGGAAAGAGATCTTATCATCAATTTTCTTGTCCATATTAGCGCTAAGAGTGTTGATAGCAAGCATGAGATCGTCGCTGCTAGCTGATGGAACGGTGCAATTGTTAGCATCGGCTCTTTTAGCGCCTTCGCTCGCTTTCATTACTTTGGTTTCTTCCTCATCAGCTCCTAACTCTCCATTTTTAACAGTATTGAAGACACCGGATCAAATTTAAAACAATTATGACTGTGTTCGTCTGACAGAAAAAAGTCATTTACACTAAGGAGGGTGAGTAAATATCAACGTCATTTTCATATTTACGTAAACTATTATCTCAAACACTTACGTTTTCCAGCATTTCTGTCAGTCGGCGTCTTCACTGGAGCGGTTGTAGTCTTATTGTCATTTCTCCTCTCGGATGAACTGGACGTCAGTGCTGCCCTCTGCTGGCCTTGAGGAGTGTTTTCAGGTTTGGACTCTGCTGGAACAAGGCTATTTGAGTAAACGAAAACTAAAACGAAAAAGATAACGAAAACAGACAAAACATTCAAATGTAAGAAATTCACAATAAATGAAAAACTAAGACAAAGTAAACTAACAGCAGCAAGGAAAAGCTAGCTGAAACAAAATAATAAAAAAAATTAGGCACTCATAATTGTGGCGAAAAGTCTGACCTGCGGCTGTTTAGAGAATCACCTGAAGATGGCGCTCTTACACACAAACACATCAGCCAAGAGCAGAATTATTATTTAAAAACATCTTTTCTATATAAGCATCAAACACGCTTTATTAACTTTTCTTTTTTCCCCCCTAAAACAAAATATATAACGAACTAAACAGAAATGTGTCTGAAACAAAAAAACTAAAGCTAACCAAAATCATTAACGAAACAAACTAAAACTAAACTGAAATCTACAACAAACTGAACAATAGTACTGAAATATTATATATATATGTGTATATATATATATATATATATATATATATATACTACCATGGTGACGTAGTATATAAAGTGTTGGCCCCTGCTGGATCAAAGAAGTGTTTTCTAAAACTAAATAAATAAAAACTGAATAGAAACGTGTCCACCACATAAAAACTAAACAAAACTAAACAAAACAAACTAAAGCTAAAGTGAAATCGACAGCAAATTTAATAGTATTGTAATATTCTATGGTGAAGTAGCATATATAGTGCTGTCCCCTGCTGGTCTGGAAGGGTGTTTTCTACAACTAAATATATAAAAACTATATAATAATGTGTCCACAAAATAAAATCTAAAATAAAATGCACAAAATCATTCACGAAACAAACTAAAACTAAAGTGAAATCTATATAGCATCAAAATATCGAAGGTTTTCTAAATGTAAAAACACAAAACAATAATAACCTTGTGCTGGACTCTGGTGTTTGCTCAGAAGCAGCAGATCGTGTGAGTTTCTTCTCTCAGATAAACTGGCCGTCAGTGCTGCCCCCTGCTGGCCTGGAGGAGTGTTTTCTAAAACTAAATAGACAAAAATGCATCCACAACATAAAAACGAAAGCTAAAACCAACAAAAATAATTCACGAAACAAACTAAAATGAAAGAGAAATCTACAGCTATTTTAAAAATGGTATCGTACACACACACATATTTATATATTTTAATATAATAATATATAATATATTTATAATAATAATAATAGATTTATATATATTAACATACAGTTAAAGTCAAAATTATTCGCCTCCCTGTTTATTTTCTCCCCAATTTCTGTTTAACGGAGAGAAAAATTATTCAACAAATTTCTAAACATAATAGTTTTAATAACTCATCTCTAATAACTGATTTATTTTATCTTTGCCATGATCAGAGTAAATAATATTAGACTAGATATTCTTCAAGACACTTCTATACAGCTTAAAGTGACATACAAAGGCTTAACTAGGGTAATTAGGTTAACTAGGCAGGTTAGGGGAATCAGGCAAGTTATTGTATAACAGTGGTTTGTTCTGCAGACTATTGAAAATAAAAATAGCTTAAAGAGGCTAAAAATATTGACCTTAAAATGGTCTTTAAAAAAATTCAAAACTGCTTTTATGTTTGCCAAAATAAAACAAATAAGACTTTCTCCAGAAGAAAAATTATTATCAGACATACTGTGAAAATTTCCTTGCTCTGTTAAACATCATTTGAGAACTATAAATATGTATATATATATACAGCTATATAAAAATGTGTCCACAACATTAAAACTAACAAAATCATAAACTAAACAAACTAAACTGTGAAATCTGCAACAAATCGTCACTTTAGAATTATAAGGTTCTATCTGTTATTTTTGTCAAAATTGAGTTATTGACATATTCTTATTAATTAAGAACTTATTTACATTATAGGATGTTTTTTTTTAAAGTTGTTGACATAAACAGTTTTGTTTAAAAACACAAATGTTACACACGTACTGTTTGCTATGGAAAGCAAAAACTTTGAAGCTCAATATATCAACATCATTCAGAACGCAGATACCTTATAATTCCAAGGTGATGAAATGTAAACAGTATCGAAATACTCCATATACACACTATATAGCATCAAAATGTCGAAGGTTTTCTAAATGTAAAAACACAAAACAATAATAACCTTGTGCTGGACTCTGGTGTTTGTTCAGAAGCAGCAGATCGTCTGAGTTTCTTCTCTTAGATAAACTGGCCGTCACTGGTGGAGTGTTTTCCAAAACTATATATATATAAATAAACGATATAAAAATGTGTCCACAACATAAAATGAAACTAAAACTAACAAGATCATTAACAAAACAAACTAAAACTAAAGCGAAATCTACAGCAAATTTAAGGTCAAATTAAAGGTATTGAAATATTCTATATATACTATTGTAAAGTAGCATATATAGCTGCCCCCTGCTGGCCTACAGGTGAGTTTTCTAAAAGTACATATAAAAGTACAGTAT
>CAIGQQ010029414.1:83847-95169 GCA_903798035.1 Danio albolineatus
TGAGTTTACATCCCATAATAGTGAGTTTACATCCCATAATACTGAGTTTACGTCCCATAATACTGTGTTTACTGAGTTTACGTCCCATAATACTGTGTTTACATCCCAATATACCCCATAAAAAGTCTCAGTAGTTGGCTTGACAACACCAACACTGCTGTTCATCAACAGAAACCCTGCCCATTCATGAATTCTCTTGTGGTGCATCATGGGATATCATAACGTCCATGGGATGCGCACTTCAGAATCTCGCCGGAAGTAGTAGGTCATCCGGGTACGTCTCGCATACTGTTTTTCAAATTCTATGAATTCGGACACACTACCCAGCCTGCATACTGTTTTTAGCACACTATATAGTATGGAAGTGTGCGATTTCAGACGCAGCTGGTGTCTTTTAGTTTTATGAGCGACACATATTTCCCTGACCAAGTTGATCAATCAGAAAAGGCTCTTTATCTTGTGTCTTACCTGGAATGGCGCTGATCTGGTTTGTTTCTGTCTGAATGCTCTGAAACACACACAGAGAACAGATCATTAAATCACACACGTCAGCCACTAATGACAGTTTTCAGCAGAAACAACAGCAGATCGAGGTATAATTGATGTCCTGCAGACCCGGGACAGTGTCGCAAACATAATGCGTCATATTACAGATATATATCATCTTCAGATGTCACTGGAAAACACTGAAGGTTGAATACAAATGTCAAAATGCATGAATAACAAACAAGTGCGTGTCCTCAGGCATGTTTATATTCATTTTTAAACAACACAATATCAACGTTTTAACATCAAAACCATTAAGAAATCTGGAATAACCCAGATTTTTGTTGCTCACAACATCTAAAAACAATTTGATAATACATGGCTGAATTGTAGATCTGACACGAGGCTTTTAAATGTCTGAAAAGCAGCAGAATATGGATCATAAGTGCCCACAATTTACAGTTTGTGATCATATTTCTGTGTTTTCTGTTGATATGTGATACAAATATTGGTAGCTTGGTCATAGGTCATGTGACTGAAAACTATCAGTAGATCTGAATGAGTTTAAGTATTAACTAAAAAGTTAACCAACCATTAAGATTAACAAATCGTGACTTTAGTTTAACTGTAACAATATCATGCACATATTTTATCATCATGATATGCTGCATTACTGAATATCAGCACATGCAGCTTATTGTCAAAAAATTTAAATGAGTAAATAAATGCATGAGTAAATACATATAAATAAATGATTAAATGCACAATTAAACGTATAAATAAGCACAAATAAATAAATGTATAAATAAATAAATAAATGCATAAATAGATGATCAAATGCACAATTAAATTATTATGTGTAAATAAATCATTAAACATATAAAAAGAAATAAATGAATAAATAAATTATTAAATGCATAAATAAATTAATAAAAGCAAAAACAAATGATTAAATGTATAAATAAATGCAATAGAAAATAAGTAAATTAAACAATTAATTAAATAAAATGCAAAACTAAAAATTCATAAAAAATTACTATATTAATAAATACATTCAGAAATAAATAAGTAAATGCTTTCAAAAAATAAATCAGTAAATAAATAAAATGTAAAAATAGAAAATGCATAAATTAGTAAAGGTATAAATAAATGCATAAATAAATGAAATGCTAGAACACAAATTTTAAAATAAAATAAATGGATAAATGTATAAGTACATGATTAAAAGCATTTTAAAAACACAAATAAATGCATAAATAAACAAACAAACGATTAAATGTATAAATAAATGCATATATAAACAATTAAATATACAAATAAATGTATAAATAAATTATTAAATGTATAAATAAATGATTAAATGCATAAACAAATAAATAAAGGTTTAAATAAACAATTAATTGCGACAATAAAAAAACAAATAAATAAATAATTACATGTATAAATAAATACATAAATTAAATGCAAGAACAAAAAACTCAGAAATAAATGGTTAAATGTATAAATAAATGATTAAATGCATAAATAAACACTATACACAATAAATAAAATAACCAAATAAATAAATAAATAAAGGTTTAAATAAACAATTAACTACGACAATAAACAAACAAATAAATAAACAATTACATGTATAAATAAGTAAATAAATGGTTAAATGTATAAAAAATGATTAAATGCATAAATGAACACATTCATAAATAAACGTTTAAATGCATAAATAAACAATTAAATGTATAAATAAATGCATAAATAAATGATAAAATGCATAAACGAATGTATAAATAAATAAATAAACAAAATGCAAGAGTAAAAATAGCATAAATAAATGATTAAATGTATTAATAAACGAATAAATGCATAAATTAACACATAAATAAATGGAAAACAACCAATTAAATGCATAAATAAATAAACAATTAAATGTATAAATAAATGCATTTAAAAAATCAATTACTTAAATAAATGCAAAAAAAGAAACAGGCTGATATGTGAGTAAAGGATGTTGAAGAGTGAGGAGTCATTAGTCTATTGTTGACAGATCGCTTCACACTGCAGGACACTGAGAGAAACTGGCCTTTTGTCTGAGGAAATACAGCTGTAATTTACAACACACAAACAAAAGCCAAGAAACACACCATATAATCACTGCAGTGTGTGATAATTAATGATCACATGACACAACCTCAGGCCACATGACACAGCCGGGGGCCGCAGGTTTAGCTCCATTCCTCTAATAACTCATATTTAATATAAATAAAGAATGGTATAAATTTAAATAAAGCATAATATATTATATGAATATAGCGTGACATAAAAAATTAAGCATAAAATATAATATAAAGCATGACATGACATATAATATAACTAAAGCATAATATAATACAAATAAAGTATGATATTATATATAAAGAGTGATATATAATATAAATAAATCATGATATTATATATAAAGTGTGATATATAATATAAATAAAGCATTATACAATATAAAAAAGCATGATATTATATATAAATAAAGCGTGATATATATAACATAAATAAAGCATAATATAATATAAATAAAGCATGATGTTATATATAATTAAACCGTGATATATAATATAAAGCATGGTATAGAATATAATTAAAGCATAATATAATATAAATAAAGCATGATATTATATATAATTGAAGCATGATATATAATATACATAAAGCATGGTATAGAATATAATTAAAGCAAAATATAATATAAATAAAGCATGATATTACATATAATTAAAGCGTGATATATAATATAAATAAAGCATTATATCATAAAATTAAAACATGATATATAATATAAACAAAGCGTGATATAATATAATTAAAGTGTGATATATAACAAAGCGTGATATAAATATAAACAAATCTTAATAAATTATATGATTAAAGTGTGATATATAATATAAAGCATAATATAATATACATAAAGCATGATATTATATATAAAGCGTAAAATAATGTAAATAAAGCATAATATAATGTAAATAAAGCATGATATTATATATAAAGCGTAAAATATAATGTAAATAAAGCATAATATAATGTAAATAAAGCATGATATTATATATAAAGCGTAAAATATAATGTAAATAAAGCATAATATAATGTAAATAAAGCATAATATAATGTAAATAAAGCATGATATTATATATAACTAAAGCGTGATTTATAATATACATAAAGCATGGTACATAATATAATTAAAGCATAATATATTATAAATAAAGCATGATATTATATATAATTAAAGCATGATATATATATATAATATAATAAAGTATGGTATAATGTAAATAAAGCATGATATCTTATAAAAATTAAAGCATGATGTATAATACAAATAAAGCGCGATATATTATAATTAAAGCCTGATATTTAATATAAAGGGTGATATAAATATAAATAAAGCTTAATAAATTATATAATTAAAATGTGATATATAATATAAATAAAGCATAATGTAATAAAAAATAAAGCATGGTATAATATAAATAAAGCATTATATTATATATTATTAAAGCATGAAATAAATATAAATAAAGTATGGTATAATATAAATAAAGCATGATATATTATAAAATTAAAGCATGATATATAATATAAACAAAGCGCGATATAATATAATTAAAGCCTGATATATAATATAAAGCGTGATATAAATAAAGCTTAATAAATTATATAATTAAAGTGTGATATATAATATAAATAAAGCATAATATATCACATGTACTGTATAAAGAATGATATAATATAAATAAAGCCTGATATAACAACTTATCAAATCGTAACAACACACAGCCCCAATAGCTCTTTAAAATAATGCATTTGATAAAAAAATCCGGTATAAGATTCTGACAGTATGATAACCTTGAATAAAAATATGACGGTTTCACGGTATGATGGTATTGTGTTTACTGCTCTAAAATATTTTCTTTTAAAACATCTGGGCAAAAAACAAAACCTTTTTCCTCTTTAAACACAATATATTTTATTTTGAGAAACATTTAAAATATTTTTGGAGCAGTAAACATGTCAGGCTAAATAATTATAATGAATCATTGACTTCTGCGGTCTTAGTTTGTTTCAAAAACACAGATTCCTTTACAATTTTCACCTAAAAATCTAAAAATAAAATGTATATAAAAAATCCTACTCATACCTTAGGAACGGTATAGCAGAGAATTTTGGCGGTATGAAAACCTTGACTTTTTAATACCGCAATATACCTTGAAAATGGTTATCATCGCCGACGGACCCACAATGCAGTTCGCCAACGCCTGACGTCACCCATTCAAAGTGAATGGTAAGCGTTGACGCTGACGCCCCGTGTGAATAGGGCGTTAGAAATGGTGCGTAAGCTAAAACAGATAACCCTAGAGAAATCTCTGTTAATGATCAGTTTCTGTATTTAGTGGTGTTTTTGTGTTTATTTGTGGTGGTGAATTGCGTTATTGGATGCTGATCTCGACTCTGTCCATTTTTGATGTAGAAAATTCAACTCTACACTTTAACAAACTGACTTTTAGTGACATTTTATTAACAATATATAATGTATAAGAAATAGGCATGAGACGATAACCGTTTTCAAGGTATACCACGGTTTAGAAATGTGAAGGTTTTAAAACTGCCAAAAGTTTCTGCTATATTGTATGTGTAAGATTTATTTATTTATTTATTTATGTTTTTGTTTGTTTTTAGGACAGCAGTATCTCCAGCAGAAATGATATCCAAAGATGCGGTTTTAAATTGTAAACAAAACCAGTGTTTCTGAAACTATCGAAGACCGCAGAAGTCAATGATTCATTTTCATTATTCAGCCTGACATGTTTACTGCTCCAAAATACTTTAAATGTTTCTCAAAATAAAATATATTGTGTTCAAAGGGAGAACATTTTTTTGTTTTTCAGCCAGATATTTAAAAAGAATATATTTTAGAGCAGTAAACACAATACTGTGAAACAGTGATACTTTTATCCAAATTTATCATACTGTCAGAATTTTATACCAACCCATGCCTAATAATAAATAATATTTAGAGAAATAACACTGTAAAATAACAGAAAATGAGCTGCAGTTTATTACAAGATGTTTGTAGCGTAACATACCACACCAACACAGATAATACAGGACTTCACATTACTAAACATGTTGATAAAAGTCACTTTTTATCATTTTTCAAGCTTAAAAGTTGTTGGAAGAAAGATTAAAATGCGATAATGCAAATAAAAGCAACAAATAGACATGGAAATATACAAACATGACTCACAAAATAAGGAAAACTGCTCAATTTCTGCTCAAATTTTTTATTTGTCTACAGTGTATGCTATATGTAGAGGTTTAAAACAACAGTAGTTGATGAACATGTACAGTTCAGCTGCTGTGATTACTTTACACAGAATTGTTTGTTTGTTTGTTTGTTTGTTTTGTTTGTTTGTTTGTTTACCTGAGCTCCGTCTCCCGCCGCCAGTTTCACGCAATCTCTCCTCGTCCTCCTCAGATCGAGCCTCCGCCATACCGAGAAAAAGACGCTTATTTGACGCGTATTTGCCGTTTATTTACCGTGTGAAAGCCCCCGGACAGCACCGAGCCGCATTTCTGCTCGCACTCCTCCAGGAAAGTGTCAGTAACAGTGATGTGAGCGCTCCTGCGGCCCACAGGAGGGGTTTCAGGCTGATTCTGAGGCTGTCATTGCGTTCAGTTTCTGTTTTGTGTCTAAAAACAACTTGGAGAAACTCGGAGAAACTGGAGGAGGATCGGGATCTATTGTCGGGACGCACGGACGTCAACAGGAAGTGAAACGCAGTGGGAGGAGCCAGCCGAACAATCACTTCAACAACACCTTACATCTGTTATTATATTATTATTAAAGATTTCACGCGGAAGACTTCATCTCGATAGTAAAAGCGTCTTATAAATACCCCACACCAACACGGGGAGAACATACAAACTCCACACAGAAACACCGACTGACCCAGCCGAGACTCGAACCAGCGACCTTCTTACAGTGAGGCGATTATAAAGACATTTAAAGTGTTTTTATAATTAATTAATTAACTAGTTTTTTGGAATCTGTTGTTTTCTGCCTGTTGATTATTTATAAAGACTTTTAAAAGTGTTATTTAAAACAATTTACAATCTATTGTTTTCTAATGTAGCTATAAATACTTTTAAAGTGTTTTTATTTATTTGTTTATGTTTTAGAATGTATGTTTTCGGCTGACTCGTGTTTTTACTATCGAGATGAAGTCTTCCTCGTGAAATCTATAATAGGCTAATATAACATAAGGTGTTGTTGAAGTGATTGTTCTGTTCTGCTCTGGCTCCTCCCACTGCGTTTCACTTCCTTATTAATCCGGGGTCACCACAGCGGAATGAACCGTCAACTTATCCAGCATTGGTTTTACGCAGCGGATGTCCTTCCAGCCGCAACCCATCACTGGGAAACATCCACACAAATACACTACGGACAATTTAGCTAACCCAATTCACCTGGACCTGTGGGGGAAACCCACACCACGCAGCCAAAAACATGGAATAAAATAGATTCTAAAACATAAACAAACAAATAAAAACACTTTAGAAGTATTTATAGCTACATTAGAAAACAATAGATTGTAAATTGTTTTAAATAACACTTTTAAAAGTCTTTATAACTAATAAACAGGCAGAAAACAACAGATTCCAAAAAATTAGCTAATTAATTAGATATAAAAACACTTTAAATGTCTTTATGATCGCCTCACACTAAGGTCGCTGGTTCGAGTCTCGGCTGGGTCAGTTGGTGTTTCTGTGTGGAGTTTGTATGTTCTCCCCGTGTTAGTGTGGGTTTCCCCCACAAGTCCAGGTGAATTGGGTAAGCTAAATTGTCCGTAGTGCATTTGTGTTTCCCAGTGATTGGTTGTGGCTGGAAGGGCATCCGCTGCGTAAAACCAATGCTGGATAAATTGGCGGTTCATTGTGGCGACCTCGGATTAATAAAGGGACTAAGCTGACAAGAAAATGAATGAATGAATGAATGTCTTTATAACAAAACAACCTGCACAGATAACAGCTATAGATTATAAAATAATAATAAAAAACACTTAAAAGTCTTTAAAACTTACCTCCCTGCAGAAATAAACAATATAAACAATATAAAACACACTTAAATGTCTTTATAACTAAGCACTCTGCATAAATAAACAACAGAAAGCAATAGATTAGATATGAATAATAAAAACTAAATGTCTTTATAACAAACCCCCCTGCAGAAATAAACTACAAACATTATAAAAACGCTTTAAATGTCTTTATAACAAAACAACCTGCACAGATAAAATAATATAAGGCAATAGATTATATATAAATAATAAAAACACACTTAAATATCTTTAGAACTAACCACCCTGCAGAAATAAACAATTTAAAGCAATATATTATACAATTAAAAACACTTTCATTCATAATTAACCACCCTGTAAAACAATAATATATATAATATATAGAAAACATCAAAAGATTCTATAATAAATACCATTAAAACCATTACAAAGTAAACCATCAATTTTTCCATTAAACCAGTAAGTTTTAACATTTTCTATTGCATTTGTTGCATATTTCATTAGGATTTTAAGAATAACTCTTATCCCACACATTTTCATTAGTTTTATTTTAAACATTACTATTTAGGATAAACTTTTTTCATTCAATTTGTACTTAGGCGACAGCAAATAACCAAAATTAGTCTATGTTTCAGGCACTAAAGTTCATTCATTCATTTTCCCTTCAGATTAGTCCCTTGTTTATCAGTGGTCGCCACAGCTAAATGAACCACCAACTATTCCAGCATATGTTTTACATAGCGGATGTTCTTCCAGCTGCAACCCAGTACTGGAAAACACCCATACACACACTCTCTCTCTCTCTCTCTCACACACACACACACACACACTCATACACTAGGGCCAGTTTAGTTCATCAGTTCCCCTATAGCGCATGTGTTTGGACTGTGGGGGAAACTGGAGCACCCGGAGGAAACCCACACCAACACGGGGAGAACATGCAGACTCCACACAGAAACACACACTGACCCAGCTGAGGCTCGAACCAACGACCTTCTTGCTGTGAGGCCACAAATAAGCAAACCATTGAGTCACAGACAGAAAGTACATAAAAAAACAAAAAAAACCAAAAATTATTAATATAATCTTTCTCCACTGTTACACTGCTGCAGCTCAACACTATAATAAATACACAATAAACACACTAATATAAATGAACAGCACACCACAAATGGATTTAATTCACCACCAGGGGGCAGAATAACACAAAAAACTCACATTACTGGAAAACAAGCCAAATTTTCAGATGTTTGGTCGTTCTGTAAAAATATGCATAGAAAAAACTTTACATTGACATCATAAAACATTTCAAAACTCCTTTCAGAAAGCTTTAATATTTCCCAAATGCATATTAAAATAAGGCTTTAAGTATCCGCCTTCTGCTCACGTTTAACACGATTTAGTTTTGAATTCTGTTATTCTCATTGAAAACGATTAATCATGATTAATCACATTTCAATAAAAGTTTGTTTTGATATATGTGTGTGTGTGTGTGTGTGTGTGTTATATTTATCATGTGTATGTGACAGAAACAAAACTATAAGAAACTATTGTATTAACTATTATACTCTCTATTATACTCTATATCTTATATCTAAATATAAATAAACATTTTTTCCAAATATATGCATGCATTTGTGTATTTACAGTGTACATACATAATAAATATACACAGCACACACATCAAATACGTCAAAACAAACTTTTATTTTGGATAATTTTGGATTTATATAGAATTTAAAGTGACTTTAGTGATCACAAATTATATATAATAATAAAAAACAGCATCATGTAACAAACTGATCTGATGAAAAGAGAGTTAAATATTTAAATAATCAGGCTGATATGAAGGAGCAAAACTCTTGATTATTATTATTATTCAACACATAACAGCGTATAAAATGAGTCCATAAGTGCTTAAAGTCGACATGAAAACAAACCCAAATCTACTTCAGTTTGGTCGAAATATATGAATGATTCCTCAGTGCATAAATGTACAATCTTCATAATTATTCATGGTGCAAGTTCAGCATAAAAGTAGTTTCTCTTTGAATATCATAATGTGTCTTAAATGTAGTTTGATGTTGAGTCTTAAAGGGACAGTAACTAAACCTAAAATAAATCAGCGTCCATAGTAAAAATAACAAACACTGCCTGTTTTTCTCCAGCATTTTCAGTATATCTTACACTTGTGTTTAATAAAAACTTTAAAAAAGCATTGAATGAGTAAATGAAGAGAGAGCACTCAATTTCATGTGTACTGTCCCTTTAAATATAATCACGATTAACTGGTTAATGGATGTGAATGTGCTTTATTGTGATTATTATTGTGAATAATAACATAATCAAGCTGATAATCAATCTAATTACAGTGATTAACCTGTACATATGCTGATGAAAAGTAATAAATCATATAAACAAAACCACAGGTCTTATGCAATACAAAATAAAAGTATTTTTTTATTTAAAGAAACAGTTCACTCAAAAATGTGGTTGTTGAGTGTAAATAAAAATGATAATGTACATCCATCCGGTGTTTATTGCAGAATAAAGTCACGTTTGTGGTTTATTTAGATCATCTTTAGCCACTAACAATATAGTGGCTATTCTTTCTTAAAGAGCCCCTATTATGTGTTATTGAGAGTGATCTTCATCAGTGTGTACCGCAGCTCTGAGTGCAGTGAAATGTCCAGCTGAGGCTTAAATCTGAAAGTGCAGTGTTTAACACTATTGATTCATCTATAAAAGAGTCGACTCATAGTTCCTCAAACGAATCGCCTTGATTACGAGGCTTTAGCCGTTTTGGCGTGACGTGAACACAAAACATAAGCCCCGCCCATTTGTGCACGCGCAGCCACGGGAGGTTCGAAACCCCCAACCCCGCCCACAAACAACAGCGGCGAGCAAAGGTTGCCAGATTGGGTGGTTTTGAATATGATTGTGCAGGTAAAAACCTTTTGGAGAGGGCTTGGACTGGAGTCAGTCAGCTACATCTGGCAACACAGAGAAGAGCACTGTGGCAGACATGTGCTCAGCTGGATATTACTGGAAGTGTGCAGATGAACCAGAGATGAGACTGTGAAGAGTCAGTGGTGGAGGTTTATCTCTGCAGAAACGCCTCAGCATTATAGCTCAGCCTTGTGCTGTGTTCCTCTGAGGAGCTTCTGAAATCTACACGCTTACAGCGGAGGATTCAGAGCACCGTTTGTTAAAGGAAGGATCAGAAAACACTATTGATGTGTGCAGGGGCGGACTGGCCATAGGGAGCAGCGGGACCTTTCCCGGTGGCCTGACGGTGAATCTGGCCTGCTATCCAGCAAGTGTGAGTGCGTGTGATTAAAACAGTCACCTCATTGTTTTCTCCAGCTTGTAAATGATGTATTTAATTGTGTTTAGTAACTTGTAACCGCTTGTAGTGTCTCTGGTTAACTTGTATTCTCATATCGCGTCTAAAAGCACGTTGTAAACGCGACGCGTGCCGCTTTGTTTACGGATTAAAATGCGTTTGTGAGCTCGTGTTCCTCTGCTGTTTGTCGTTGCTATGGCTACATCAGCTCTCCTACACACGTGCGGCGGTCCTGTGTCATAATGGTTCCGCTTTTGCCGCTGTGTGCATTAATACTGCATGTGTGTCGCTGTTTTTACTTCTGGTTAAGAATAGCGTGATATGCTGGGAGACCGGGGGGTTAGTTTCGGGGGTGAGGTGTCT
>CAIGQQ010029416.1:0-10304 GCA_903798035.1 Danio albolineatus
ACACACACACACACACACACACACACACACACACACACACACACACAAACACACACACAGGTGCACACACACAGTGGAGGAGGACACAGTCTCTCTCTCACACACACACACACACACACACAGGGGATAGGACGCTCTCCCATGCACAAACACACACATGGGATTGGACGCTCTCCCATACACACACTCACAGACACACAGGCACACACACAGGGAAGGAGGATGCAGTCTCACACACACACACACACACACACACACACACAGAGGAGGATGCTGTCACACACACACACACTCTCAGGGATAGAGGGATTGGGGCAGTGTGTTGTGTATTGTGGCGTTGTTGCTTCCGTCACTGAATTGGTTCCCCATAATCTGAATTCATCATGCTAAATCACTTCCACTCTGTTCGTCTCAGTGTGTGTGTGTGTGTGTGTGACCGCAGGGCTAAAGCTGTTGTTGCCACACATGGCGTTGTGTTGCTGATTAAATATTTGTCATCAGCCGCTCGGGTCAAGAACACAAACAAACAGGCAGGAGCATCAGCAGATTAGCACATTAGCAGACATTCCCGCTTCACATGTGTCCTGGCCGCCTCTGCTTGCTGATCATTTACTTACTACAGCCTACTTCATCTGTTCACAGCCCTTCATCCACATACTGTAGATAGTTAATAGTGCTTCTTACTGTGTTTTTGTCTAGTTTTCAATTAAAGAATGTCTAAAATATGTAAATTAGACGTTTAACTGGGAAGCAAAATGAAAGATACTAAAATATTTATTATTTTCTGATAAAAAAAACAAACTATTTTTAATGTGTTTAATGGCCCGTTTCCACTGAGTCGTACAGTACGGTACGGTACGGGTCACCTTTATCAGGCTTGGGTTTCCACTGCTAAAGGGTATCTTTTGGTGGGCATGGTGTACGACAAAGTTTCAATCAAAGTCATTCTTACTGGAGGAAATGTGTACAGTAAAGCTGTACGGGTCGCTCACATATCATATGAGCAGCACTTCTCACAACACAGAGGCTTTATTATACACATAAACACTGGTGTATAAATGTTCATTACTGACCTCTCTATGAACATGATCTGATTATAACTGCAGATCAATGATGTGAAATAGCCTACTGTCTGCGATTATATCAAATAAATAAATAAATGCAGCATATATGAACACATACAGCCCGTTACAGTCTCTGATATGATACCAGTTACAGAAACACTACACACAGCAGACATTTAGTCCTGATTTAGGTTCAGAAACAACAGGAGATATAGCCCACAGTCAGTGCAGAGCTCTCATCTGTGTCTGTAATCTTCACCAGCACATGTAGCCTCTGTTAGAGAGTAACTCCGTCATTCCCAGTTCATAATAGTCCAGAAGGTGATGATGTTAATGGTTAAACGCAGCAGTTTCTTCATGTTTGCTGAAACAATAATTTGCTCCTTTGTGTTTTCCGGCTTTGTTTCTGCAGGCGTCAGTCTCGCGTTTGTCTGTTTCTGAAAGGATCGGGTTTCAAAAGCATGTCAATAATCAAGCGCACGTTATTATCATCAGCTCAAGAAGTTTGTTATTACAAATATAGACGCGCACGTGAGAAAGCGAAACCGCTCGCGCTTTAGACGGGCTCGTTAAAAACTACGGGGCACAGGGGAGAATCTGCTCTTCTTCTGCTTTGTGGCTGTTCATCAAGACGACGACAAGGTTTGTTTGAACTCGGGTCGACCATGGCTCGTTATTATATGTTTATATTATTTCGGTGTATTGTCTCTCGACTGTGTGTTAAACATGGCGGGTCCTTTGTTTTCATTCTGGCTTGTTGTGCGAGTGAATGACATATCTCTGTAAACTAATAGCGTTCAGCTGCGCGTCTAGCTCCATCTTTTGGTACCCTTGGTACCCTTTGCAAAGAGTGACCAAAAAGTGGTACGGTACAGTTTGGTATGCTTTTAGACAGTGGAAACGGCCATAAAAGCGTACCGAACTGTACCGTACCACTCAGTGGAAACGGGCCATAAATCTGCGAGAACTATAAATGGTAACTTTATTAACATTTCAAGAGTTCACACTTAGCTGATGATTGATTATAAAGCTTGTTTGGCATGCTGTCCCAGGAGAGAGCCCTGAGCTCATGAGATCCTCGAGCCCGGGGCTCCCTTCCGTTTGCAGGGTGAGAGGGGAGTTTGAGCTCAGGTAGATCTCGATAAACTCCCCTGACTTACAGTATTTCTGGCTAATAGAATGGCTAAGAAGAGATGCACAATTGCTAAGAGCTTGGCTGTGGTATTGATTTGGTATGTTCTATTTACTTACGCCCCATTCACACGAGGCTTCAGTGTCAATGCTTGACAGAGGGCGTGTGTGAAGTTGGGGCTGACGCGATCGTCATAGCAGCGTCAGCCAATGAACTTCGTCAACAATCGGCTACTGTCTGAGCTGGTGTATTTGCATACAGCGATCTGATTGGCTGACTCTCCTGTTGGCGCTTAAAAAGTTGAGAAAGTCCCAACTCCTGCAGTGAGCAACGCTGCTAAAGCGGCGCCGACGGATCCAGAATGCAGTTCGGCAACGCCTGACGCCACCCATTCAAAGTGAATGGGAAGCGTTGACGCTGACACCCCGTGTGAATGGGGTGTTAGGTTGTGTGTTTTTACACGGGGAGAACGAACAAAGTCCGCACAGAACTGATACTGGTTTAGTAGGTACTTTAACCAGAGACATTCTTGCTGTGAGGCAACAATGCAAATCACTGGGCCGCGGTGTCGCCCATGCGGAAAGGAGGGTAAGTACGGGTGGGTGGGGTGGGATTCTTCAAGATGAAGGTACTGAGATAGGAAAACTCTGGTTATTTGTAGTGAGTTTGGAATCATCTGAGTGGTGAATCAATCGTGAGCTGATGCAGGACCAGCTGTGATCAATCATAAACTTCATTTAGGGCTGGGCGATTACGGCTAAAATCCAAATCTCGGTTAGTTGAACATTTTAACTCGATTACAGTTAAAGGTGCACCTGCCTAAATGCTAACCTGTTAGCATGGTATCTTTCAAATAGAATCCTCCCCCTGCCGTCCAAAGCCACTCCTCCTGAAATCACGAACGGTCACATTGAAGATGACAGACCCACTAGATCATCTCATTCGCCAGTTAGAAAACTTTATAGTACTTTATAATACTACAATTCTGAATGACAAACTGTATTATATCTAGTGTTTTCAGCTGTGTAGCAGCAGAATTCATCATAATGTGCAATATTTCATGCATGCGAGGATCTGGTCTCACTCTCTCCCTGTCCTAAAGCCACTATTGTATGATTAGTGGTTGGCCGACGGCGTGCAGGAATTACACTTATTACTAAGTCATACTTACATGCTATTTCAGAGCGAATATTCAGAGTAGCGGTGAACAATATAGGGAGCGTGTCACAGGCTGTCATTGTTCAAAAGTGAACCAATGTGAATATAAAACCTCCTCAGTAAAGCAGGCTAGGCGGAATAGCTCTATTTACTGATGTTGTGTTGTTAAACTAAATATAAATCTAAATTCTCGATGCTGTAAAAGGACCTTATGAAACTGAAAATAGTCACATCAATCTATCACCGGGAGATTTTAGTGGCTGAACAACTCATTTGTGCATACCGTATAACCCATTCGTGACAGCAAAATCTACATCAGATTTGCTTGACTTTTAACACATAACGTTACCTGTCTAACAGAAATACTTCAGCCATGGTGTCGTCCTTCCTCCTGCGTGCAAAACAAAGATAACAAGAAAAACGAGATGTGGAAAACAAGATAAAAGGAATTACAATAAACACAAATAATAATAATTATACGAAAATAAAAAATAAATAAATTAGATTAGATTAGGCAAGATTAGATATAAGTTAAGCAGACAGGCTCTTCATGTGATTTGCCTGTAATCCGGCAGTGTTGCAGTGTGTGTTGTGCTGTGAGTGTGTGTATTAACCTAAAGACCCGCATGCAGTGAGTGCCGTCATTAGGATGTTGTCACATCGCTTAATTGGCTTTGGACCTATAGGCAGTTTACACCTGGTTATATACAGTATATACGTGTGTGTGTGTTACTAAGCATTTTCACAGCCACAACTCAAAACACAGAATATGTTAAAGGTGCTGTATATGACTCTTCTAATGCATAAAAACACCATAATATGTTTGCAGATATTTAGAAACATGCTCAGTGAACACTCTTGTTTATCTGAGAAACAATACTGAAGTCAGACATTCTGCTTTGAACGTGTTTTCCATGCTGGAACGCTGTCTTTGTTTTGGTTGTTTTAACCTGCCCAATGCCAGTTTAGCCAATTATATTTCAGCACCCCGGTTGCCTTGATGGAAAACAGCATCTTTCATTCATTCATTCAGAAAGGCTCTCAAAGTATGCAACCTCTGCAGATTCTGAAATCCACATGAGGTTATTAATTCACAAATAATATAAATATTATGAACGTAAACATTAGGTGAGCATTTTACATTGTAACCGTGTGCCCTAACAACACTCTATGTGGCGAAATACACCGTGATAAGCAATCTGGCTGTTTACACCAGACGAAACACGACAGAAATTTAAATACAGCCATTCAAAAGCACAGAATAGTGCACTCGCTGCACTCCAAAAAAACGGTAAGGTTTATAATCGAATGAATACATATTAAGCCTCTTTAACATTATTAAATGTAGATGTTAAATCACTCGTATTCAAATCAATTCACCTTTATTTGTATAGCGCTTTTACAATGTAGATTGTGTCAAAGCAGCTTCACATAGAAGGTTATAGTGAATTGAAACAGTGTCAGTCCAGATTTTAGTGTTGGAGTTCAGTTCAGTTCAGTGTGCTTTAATATTCACTACTGAGAGTCCAAACACTGAAGAGTAATCCATCGATGGGCAGCTCTACAGGTCCTATATCATGCGAGCCAGTGGTGACAGCGGCGAGGAAAAAACTTCACCAATTGGCGAAAGTGAAGAATTAATAAACCTGGAGAGAAACCAGGCTCAGTTGGGCACGACCATCTCTCCTATGGGCAGATGTCTTGTGAAGAGCTGCAGTCTAGGAGCCAGAGGCTGGAGAAGCTGGGCTTCAGCGAGACCTGTCTGTCCTTGGAGCATCTCATGCTCTCCACAGCAGCTGCTCAGGATACGGCCTGGTCCAGGATTATGAAACCTCGGGATCATCACTTTGTCACAATTCTGAAGTTCAGTTTCAAACAGTTTATTTTCTTTTCAAGATCTGAGGTGAACTATCTGCTGCTGCTTTCAGTAGTATGGCAATAAATGTACAACTTCATTTAGAACATCAGCCTTAAATCAGCCGATAGTGAGGCATGCTCCTGTTGGTCCTCAATCTGGCAACCTGTGCTTGCATGTGTTTTGAACCAGAAATGTTAGTTTAGTTTGTGATTTTGTTATCAGGTGTCACTGATTGAGACTGGACAATGATTCTGTCTGGCTTTACACTTTACAGTGCTAGCTATTAATCTGGGAATTTTTTTTAGCATTCTTTAAAGTGTGTGTGTGTACAGTATGAAACAGCACTAGTTTTGTAAACCATAATGAAATACGTGTTTTGACCTCAGAATATCTGCTCGGTTGTTAGCTGTTGCTGTTTTGAAGCTTTTTTTGGACTTGTGTTCTGGTGAACTCTAATGTGTCCTTCCCTCCAGCTGTGGACTGTGTGTGTGTGTCTGTGTGTGTGTGTGCTCATGTGAACCATTCATTCCAGCAATGCTCTGAACCAGTGGTTCTCAACCTTTTTTCCAGGAGACCCCTATTACACTGGCCCAAACACCGGCCCCCCCCCCCCCCCCCCTTTTTTTTTGTGGGTGTCTGGTGCTGTGATGTCTGTGATTCATGCTTTTATTCGCTAGTCTGTCACCACAGATGACACGCTCAATTCTCACCTTGTCCATTGCTTCTATGAAATCGAATTCAAGATAACTATCCAAAAAAATCCACGCTTTCTTTTTTGCACATTCATTTTTATCTCCTCCCTGGTGCTTTTTTATTTTCTCTTTGGTGCGTCTCTTTCTGAAAAGTTTGCTAACGTAAGTTCTGGGCTTCACTGCCACTCTCGCGATATGCTGTAACATTCTCGACGTTAATGAAATCTCTTATATTTCTATATTTGATTTCTCCCCCCTGCCCCCGCCCCCCAATATAATCAGAATTGGGTTATTTTATTAATGAAATTAATTTCCTAAAAAAAATATATATATATAAAAATAAAAATAAAAGTGCTCTTGGCGACCCCTTAAAAATCATTAGCGACCCCTAGTGGGGGTTGTGACACACAGGGGGGCGCCATTGTGCCAAAACTATTTTTGAAATTATCTTTATTAAAAGTTTCAAATAATAAAAATAAGTAAATATTTTTTGTTAAAAATGTTTATCCTGCATTTTATATGAATATAATATTGTGTTTTTTTAAATAAAAAAATTATACCACCCCTTCCCTTTCCGTTGACCATTTGATTGATCCATTGCTTGGTTATAGTCACATGTTCAAAATGGAAAGAAGCGTGAAGAGATGTCAAGCGCAAAATAGAAAACTAAAAAAGAACAATGTCTTGAAATGAAAACTGCCACGACAAATTAGATAATAAGAGATTGGTAAGCTTAACCCTCACTATTATTACCACACTTTTAATCAACTTCTGATGCTTTTGGGAGTGAAGGTTGCCATATCATTAATTATTCATCATCGCCACCCAGATTCCATGTGGGTCTACTGAATATATTTCAGACAAGATAGAAAATAATATTTGGATTAAAAAATTCCCCTATATAAATTTTATATTATAACTATTCTTAACCCTGTTAAAACTGACACATGAACAAATAGTCAGAATATTCACATTTTTGGAACTGAGATGTTTATTAATCCTATCAAGATCCGTTTTTATACCATATACATGTTTTTATAAATTTATTATGAATCTTATTGATACATCAGGCCTTTTGGTAACTTTTTTGCTTAAAACTATTTCAATTTAGTTAAAACAAAAAGTTTGCTCGTGACATTTTGATAAAATGGCAGTTTGTCTTTATTTTTACACTAAACAGTTTAGTATTTTTTATTTAATTTTGTGAGAGGTGTAATAGTTTCAGTCAGTTGTTCATGCAAAGACAGACCTTACGCAAATCTTGAACCCGCATACCCTTCAGTATATGTGCAGTTGCGCCCCTGAATAGTGATAAGAGTAGTAAAATATGGTGGTTCAGTTGATGCATTAACATTTTTAGGATCCCTACTACTTACAGTACACAACACAATAATATCCACAATTAACAACAGATCCTCAACTATTGAATATTGTTATTTTTATTTTTATAAATGAATAAATACTCTAGAAATGTGCAAACAAGAATGCTAAATGTCCTATTTATCAGTTTGATGATTAAAGCATGTTGCTTTTGCAGTTTGTTGTTGAAATACTAGCTTATTTTCATGTCATTTACACTGCTAATATGTTAAACAAGATAAAACACATATACAGACTGTATAATGCACTGTCATTCAATAAAGTAGAAGGTGTGATATTAGTATCTGGCGTAGTTTTTGTCATGCATCAAGTGAAACAGATTAATCTTGGTATTTAAGAATAAATAAAGTGTTTTTTTGTATATATATGCAACAATTAAGTTAAATGAACTGATGCGTGTGGAATGGTAAACTATGCTGTTTCAAACTCATCATCTCATAGCTTGACCACAAGGGTTTACATTAAGCCTTGACCCAGTTTGACCCTATAGCTTAAGGTGGACAATCTGGCAAATGTCAAAATGGATTTTTTGATCTTTCAGATTTTCCTATGACTTTCTAGAACGCCTCGTGAATTACACAGAAGTTCAAACCCACGGTTGATTATGAAGACCTGTCACCCAGCTGTCGTATCGTGTCATAAATGTGCTTTTTCTCGTTCTGATTGCTCCTCAAATCAGTTGTCGTGTAATCCTGAAGTCGGTAAGGTCATCTGTTGACCCTTGACCTCTGCACTGCGCAGACACTGGCTCCTTTTGTCAAAAGCACAAATCTGGGTTTAGTGTAATGCGTTTAAGACAGTTGGCCAGAGTTTGGCTGGAGTGCTGTGCCAATTGCTTTGCTTGACAATTGCTTGGCAAGATTAAGTTAGATAGATGTTTAGGTCAGCTAAGAGGATTGAAGGTTCCACATACTTGATAATGCCTTGACACCTGGAGACGGAGGTAAGGAGGCAGGGAAGTCTTCTCAGTTCAGAGCTAGTGATGCTGGAAAGAGTTTTAAATGAGTCAAATTCAACATTAAAGTTGACATGAAAGGAAGTTTAGATGGTCTTTTTTCTCCTGTATTGTGACGCACATCTACTTAAAACAACCCTGAAACAAGAAAAATGTAGCGCGGTGCATGATTCATCTTGTGGGAACTGGAAGATGAGTGTTACTAACTAAATATTAGCTAAAAGTTTGACGAATGGATGAAGGCAGAGTAAAAGAGACACGCCCTTAAAGCCACCCCCTAAATGACTGATAGCTCCTCCCTAAAAGCCTGATTGCCCCACCCCAAATGCTCTGTCCTAAATGACTAATAGCCCCTCACTAATGGAATGATTGCCTTGCCCCAAATGACTCATAATTCCTCCCTAAATGACAGATAGCGCCGCCCTAAATGACAGATAGCCCCCCTAAAGAACTGATTGCCTTGTCCCAAATGACTGATAGCCTTTCCCTAAAGGACAGATAGCTCCGCCCTAAACGACTGATAGCACCCACCTCCCTAAAGAACTGATTGCCTTGCCCCAAATAGCCCCTCCCTAAATGACTGATAGCTCCTCCTTAAATGACTGATTGCCCTGCCCCAAATGACTGATATTTCCTCCCTAAATGAGATTGCCCCTCCCTAAAGAACTTATAGCTCCACCCTAAAATATTGATTGCTCCTCCCTAAAAGACTGGTTGCCCCGCCCGAATGATTGATAGCCCCTCCCTAAATTACTAATAACTCCCTAAAGGACTGATTGCTCTCCCTAAATAACTGATAGCTCCGCCCTAAATGACAGAAAGCTCCTCCCTTATGGACTTATTCGCTGCCCTAAATGACCGATTGCTCGCCCCAAATGACTGATAGCCCCTCCCTAAATGACTGATAGCTCCTCCCTAAATGACTCATAGCCCTACCCAAATGACTGATAAATCCTTTCATAAGGTCTGATAGCTCCACCTTAAATGAGATTGCCCCTCCTTAAAGGACTTATAGCTCCACCCTAAATTATTGATAGCTCCTCCCTAAATGACTGATAGCTCCGCCTTAAATGAGATTGCCCTTCCTTAAAGGACTTATAGCTCCACCCTAAATTATTGATAGCTCCTCCCTAAATGACTGATAGCTCTGCCTTAAATGAGATTGCCCCTCCCTAAAGGACTTATGCTCTGCCCTAAATGACTGATAGCACCTCCCTAAAAGACAGATAGCTCCGCCCTAAATGACAGATTGCCCCTCCCTAATGGACTTATTCTCTGCCCTAAATGACCGATTGCTCGCCCCAAATGACTGAAAGCTCATCCCTAAATGACTGATAGCCCTGCCTAAATGACTGATAGTTCCTTTCTAAAGGTCTGATAGCTCCGCCTTAAATGAGATCGCCCCGCCTTAAAGGGCTTATAGCTCTACCTTAAATTATTGATAGCTCCTCCCTAAATGACTGATAGCACTGCCTTAAATGAGATAGCCCCTCCCTAAAGGACTTATGCTCTGCCCTAAATGACCGATCACCTGCCTAAAGGACTGATTGCCTTGCCTCAAATGACTCATTTAGGGCCCATCCCTAAAAGACAGATAGCTCCGCCCTAAATGACAGATTGCCCCTCCCTAATGGACTTATTCTCTGCCCTAAATGACTGATAGCCCATCCCTAAAAGACAGATAGCTCTGCCCTAAATGACAGATTGCCCCTCCCTAAAGTACTTATAACTCCGCCCCTCAATTATTGATAGCTCCTCCTTAAAGGACTGATCGCCCCGCCCCAAATGACTAATAGTCCCTCTCTAAATGACTGATAGCCCCCTCCCTAAAGGACAGCGAGCCCCTCCTTAAAGGACAAATAGCTCCACCCTAATTTATTGATAGCTCCTCTCTAAATGACTGATAGCTCCGCCTTAAACAAGATAGCCCCTCCCTAAAGGACTGATTGCCTTGCCCCAAAAGACTGATAGCCCCTCCCTAAAAGACAGATAGCTCTGCCCTAAATGACAGATTGGCACTCCCTAAAGTACTTATAACTCCGCCCCTAAATTATTGATAGCTCCT
>CAIGQQ010029417.1:37333-52785 GCA_903798035.1 Danio albolineatus
TATATATATTATATATAAATATATATATTTTATTGTCTGCAGAACAAACCATTATTAATGATTTGCCTAATTACCATAACTTGCAAATTAACCTAGTTAAGCCTTTAAATGTCACATTAAGCTGAATACTGATATATATATATATATATACTTGTTTGTGCAGGCCATGGCTAATAAGTCACTCCATTAAACTGCACTTTCTTTAGTTATTCCATCCCATCCCATTATTAAGGTTCAAATTGGGATCATTTTGACACTTACAACTGTGTGTTTCTTCAGGTTGGAGCTGTAGTTCATGTATGAGTTGTAATGTCAGTCTGATGTACAGCACGCCTCGCATTATCAAGATTATTATTCTTGCTCACATCTTGAAGTGAAAACTTAGATTGAACTTGAGGCCATGGGCAACCTAGTCCGATAAACTCACTGCACAGACAGCGTGACTCTCCTTCTTGGAACCGCAGATGGCCGTGGCGTGACCGCAGTATAAACTCGCACGTCTTCCTCGACTGCAGCCATCATTCCAACATAGGCGCGCGCGCTCGAACCGAAAGCGGGAGTCAGGTTTGACCAAGCAAATTGGTTATTTTCCCGATCATGAACCACTTAATTATCATGCAACCTAAAATTAAGATGGCTACCAGTTTGTTACCTGGTTAGCATTGTTAGCATGGCATTGACAATAGTCAACGTGTGACCAAAACGTTTATCTTTTTATTCCTGGTAAATTGCTTATCACTTCACCTCGCTTGTGTCCTATAGATTTCTGAGAGTGTGCAGAGTTATTCCACGTGCTTTATTCCCAAATACTCAAACACACACACATACCTGTCAACCCTCCTGTTGTTTTCTGTGATTTTCCCGTAATTTACCATTCTATCCCGCTATCATCTCGTAAAGGTATTTTCCCGTATTTCTCCAGTATTTTCAGTCTTTCTCTGAAGGGTGTCAATAAACACTAAAGAGCCGATCCTCCCTATACGCAACCCATACCGCCGAACCACCAGGGGCCGCCCCTTGCTCTTAAATGTGAGTCAGTTCTGTGCTTTCGGTTTATTTAGGCATGAAACACTTTGAAATCAATATAAAAGCGGCGGGATTCACTTTCCTTTTCATTACAGGTGCCGTCGCTCCTCCTATGCAATCCTCAAAACAGTCATAAAGCGGTGCGTGACTGTCAGCTGACGCGCTCCATAGTGATAAAGATTAATGAGATTTGATAACTGGATCCTTCTTTATAATAGCTAATTTTAATAAGCTGAACTGTTTGCTAATGCATACTATTAAACTTTATTTTTGTAAATAATAATATTAATAAATATTACTGACCGTTCAACTGTTTATTTACAATGAAACCGCTCCAGAAGAACATAATTAATATGTTGAGGGCAGGGGTGGGTTATCCCTTATTATGGTGAGCTTATCCCAAAAACTCACATTAATCTTGGGTGATCTTTCTGTTTCTCAGACAAGCTTCTGCGTCCTGCTGAAGGTCCATCAGCTCCACTGCACATGCCGGAGCCCTTCAGTGCACGAGTAGGAAGTGACCTCGTCTTACGAAGAGCACGACATCATCAGATACCGAGCGACAACGAGAAACGGACCGCCACTCGCTCCGGCACGAAGGTCATAAAGTCGGCCTCCGCCACAGCGCTGTCTGTCATCATACCTGCAGGTGAGACTTGAGATGCCATTTTATAATTGCTACAAATATCAACAAACAATAACATTACAGGACTTTGGCATTAAATTAAATTGATTAATAGTTACCCCGTAAAGTGGACACCTTAAAATAAAATGTAACTCTTGTTTTTGGCCTATAAGCTTTCATAATATTGACGTGTTTCTTTATTTTGTCTCTAGTTGAGCAGCATGGTACGTCTCCATTGGCCAGTCCCATGTCGCCTCGCTCTGTCTCGTCCAATCCTTCGTCTCGTGACTCGTCTCCGAGTCGTGATTATTCGCCCACAATCAATGTCCTGCGCTCACCCATTACCATCCATCGCTCTGGGAAGAAGTACGGCTTCACGCTGCGTGCCATCAGAGTCTACATGGGCGACAGTCACGTGTATAGCGTACATCACATGGTCTGGGTACGAACACTTTCTGAGACATTAGTTGCGTCCCAAATGACACACTAATATTTGGGACGTACATGTTGTCAAATTTTGTGTTGCACGTGATTGACATCGCTCTTCTCCAATCACAGCATGTAGAATGTGGTGGGCCGGCCCAGGAGGCGGGGCTTTGTGCTGGAGACCTCATCACCCATGTAAATGGAGAGCCTGTGCACGGATTGGTGCACACAGAGGTGGTGGAGCTCATTCTGAAGGTACCGTGTTTACAAACGTAGAGTAGCTCCTCCCCTTTTGGAAAAAACAGCCAATAGCGTTTATTATCACAGAGAATGGCTGAGCTCAAGCGCATCAAATGAAAAGCAAACGAGAAGCGTCTTGAAGGGGGCGGGGCATGTCAGATACTAGAGAGCATTTGATTGGTCGGATTTGATGAGAAATTGAAGCATGAGGTGATGATTTTCGATCAATTTCGTGACAAACTGCAAGCTTTTAAATGTTTATATCAGTTTTATATTTTCTAAACGTGAATTTTGTGACTGTTTCAGAGCACACTAGTTAATAGATATCCTTAAAACTAACAGACTGAAAGTAAAAATAGGTATAGTGGAATTATTGAAACTGAAACTGAAGAGGAGAGTGTTTCCTACAGGTGGTTTGTCAGGCCCACTCACCTGTGTGGAGCACACACAGAATTGCACAATGCTTTTCAAGTAGCATGGGGTGCTTATAAGATACCTGGTGCATTCATTCCTTCATTTTCTTTTCGGCTTAGTCCCTTTATTAATCCGGGATCGCCACGGCGGAATGAACCGCCAACTTATCCAGCATTTGTTTTACACAGTGTATGCCCTTCCAGCCGTAACCCATTTCTGGGAAATGCCTGGTGCATATGGAGAGGAAAAGAGTGTGTGACCTACAGGTGGTACAGGTATTGCAGTGCTGTCAGTTAACACACCTTGCTTTGAATTTTCAGAGTGGCAGCAAAGTAACAGTGACGACCACTCCATTCGAAAACACGTCCATTAAGATTGGTCCGGCCAGGAAGCTGAGCTACAAAGCCAAGATGGCCAGACGCAACAAGAAATCAGCAGCCAAAGATGGACAAGAGAGGTCAGAAACTGAGAATGCCTTTACATAAAATATTATATATAAGTCTAATTTATATAATTGTTGTACCAGGGTTTTTATAGTTTAAATAAGTTTTTATTTCTGTGTTATTTTTACATTTGCTGTACATTTCAGTTTGGTTTTAGTTGATTTTATTATTGGTTTTGTTAGTTTGAGTTTAGTGAAATCATTTCTTTTTAGTTTTGATATAATTCTTTATCAGGGTTAAGAGAACACAAAGTTTAGTGTTTGTAGTGTTTGTAAAGCTGACTCTTTCATTCATTCATTCATTTTCTTTTCGGCTTAGTCCTTTTATTAATCCAGGGGTCGCCACAGCGGAATGAACCGCCAACTTATCCAGCATTTGTTTTACGCAGCGGATGCCCTTCCAGCCACAACCCATCTCTGGGAAACATCCATACATTCTCATTCACACACATACACTATGGACAATTTAGCTTACTCAATTCACCTGTACCGCATGTCTTTGGACTGTGGGGGAAACCGGAGCACCCGGAGGAAACCCATGCAACCACAGGGAGAACATGCAAACTCCACACAGAAATGCCAACTGGCCCAGCCGGGGATCGAACCAGCGACCTTCTTGCTGTGAGGCGAACGTGCTAACCACTCGGCCACCGTGGCGCCTCCAGCTGACTCTTGCGCAAACCAAATAAAAATATAATAAAATAATTGTATGAACAATCACTGAACCTAAAACCATACATGGAACTATGCAACAAAAAATGCAACTAAAACTAAGCTAAAACTAAAACCAGCAAAAGTAAAAATGCTGAAGAATTCAGACAAACATCTGCATATTAAAAATCATATAAGGTGTTAAAAAATGTCTAGCTTATATTTTTTGGTCAATAAGACAAGTTTTAGGTTTATATACAGCAGTGTTTCCCAACTCTGTTCCCGAAGGCACACCAACAGTACACATTGGCTGCGTCCGAAACCGTCTACCACTCATTAGGTACTGCATTTGAATTTAAACGTACTACTCGGCCGTTAGAAAAGTACGTTCTATACAGTATGAATGTGAGAAGTATGAATGGGATTCGGACATACTACGTCCGCCATTTTGTCACAGTCACATGACCTACCTGCGTCAGTTGCGTCGCTTCACTCCCATTCATGAATTCTCTCGCGGGGCATCATGGGATAGCGCAGCGTGCATGGGATGCGCACTTCAGAATCTCGCCGGAAGTAGTAAGTCATCCGGGTACTTCTCGCGTACTGATTTTCGAATTCTATGAATTCGGACATACTACTCGGCTCGCATACTGTTTTTAGCGTACTGTATAGTATGGAAGTATGCGGTTTTGGACGCAGCCATTGTCAACCTCTTCCTAATCAAACACACCTGAATCGATTCATCAGAACATTAGAAGAGACTCCAAAATCTGAAATGAATGGTTCAAATAAGGGAGACCTCCAAAAGATGTACTGTTGGTGTGCCTCCAGGAACAGGGTTGGGAAACACTGATGTAGAGAATATGATTTTGATTAAAAAACCTGTCCTTGATGTGTTTGGCTGTAAAACCGCATCTACATGTACTTATAGATCAGATTTTCCATCATAGAATGAGTGCTTGTTAATAAAAGGATTGTTGTTTTTGCTAATAAATATTTCATTTCAGTTAGCTGTTTTTGTGATTATTTTTATTATTATTAATGTGAAAATTTTATTCCAGTTAGCAAATACAAGGTGGGCCATTTATATAGATACACCTTAATAAAATGGGAATGGTTTCCTGAATAGTTTCCTGAAAAGTGGATTGGTCGTCGTGGGCCAGTTGAATGGCCCCAGAGGTCTCCTGATCTGACCCCCTTACGTCCCATTCACACGGGCGTCAGCGTCAACGCTTCCCATTCACTTTGAATGGGTGACGTCAGGTGTTGCCGAACTGCATTGTGGATCCGTTGGTGCCGCTTCAGTGGCGTTGCTTGTTGCAGAAGTTGGGACTTTCTCAACTTTTCAAGCACCGACGGAAGCGTCAGCCAATCATATCGCTGTATGCAAATACACCAGCCCAGACAGTAGCTGATTGTTGACTAAATTCATCGGCTGACACTGCTATGACGATCACGTCAGCCCCAAGCGGCAACCTCCCGCTCTCCCTCGGGAAGCCAATACGGAAGTAACTAAAACTTGCAATTCATCGAAAATTCCGCTAGTCCTGGCTGTCCTGGCTCCATAATAGAGCAAATCTCCAATGAGCCCGCTGGTGAAATGGCCAACTTTACAGCAGAAAAAAAGGTGTTTACAGCCTGGTACAAAGAACGATTTTGGTTCATATAGCTTATATTACCCTTCATGACAACTGTGAGGGGGGTGAATTTATTTATAACTCATCCGTTTCCTTTATATTAAGCTGAATTAAGTTTGCATAATTAAGGGCGTGGTCACTTGAGTGACAGCTAGTCGCGCTGGTCGCCGTCACGTCACCTCAGCTGATTCCGCCTGATTCATCTTTTGTGTTGTTTTATGTGGCTTTACACAGTCAGTCGCCTTTTGGAATTATTTCCTACCATTATCAGATAATATGGCATGCTGTGTGCGCTTAATTGTGCTCACAAACCATTCACGTGGCCTCCGTTTCCCAGGTGAGGGAAATTATATACTTATACACCATCTCTATAAGTGTAATTGCTTTATTTAGGATAATTTATGATTTATAATGTTCTTCTGAACTCTAATGCACTCCAGAATCTGACAGATTGATCAGCTGTAGGCTATAAAATCGCCATTTGAAGCGTTGTCATACAGTGTTCTGCCTGGATTTGCTAAATCGCCCTGCATTTACTAACACAGACTATATCTGAAGTATTTGGATGTAATTCACACTTTCTTCCTGTTAAAACACGTCTTAAGAACGATGTTAAGTGGCTTGATGTATTACAACAGTGTTTTCAACAGACTAAACACTTTATTGATATAGTGTAGAACCAAGCACGTGTGGTCAGAACACAAACGAGTCGCAGGTAATGAAATATTATGTGTTTCTCCCATAAGAAAGCTCTTAGCTAAATGCCAGCATGCGTCCCGTAGCTCCGCTCACGCTCCGCCTCTTTGCCCTTGTTTGGTATGCCTCGGTTGGTGCGATGACGCGCGAACAAAATGGCGACGGTTGGCCACGCCTACTAGTGGCTTCTTTTGGGTTCATCAGAAACCTATGGGTGACGTCACGGATACTACGTCCATATTTTTTACAGTCTATGGTCAGCCCCAACGCTGAAGCCTCGTGTGAATGGGGCGTTAAGACTTTTATCTGAAGGCATTTGTCTATGTAATTTATTAAGGTGTATTAATATAAATGGCGCACTTTGTAGTTTAAATCTTAGTGTTCGTTTATTTAAATAACCTTGTATTGTATTTTCTCTCTCTCTCTCTCTCTCTCTGTCTGTCCGCAGTAAGAAACGCAGCTCTCTCTTTCGTAAGATCACTAAGCAGTCAAACCTTCTTCACACCAGTCGTAGTCTGTCTTCTCTGAATCGCTCGCTGTCATCTGGAGACAGTCTGCCTGGATCTCCCACACACAACCTGTCTGCCCGCTCTCCGACACAGACGTATCGATCTCCGCCAGACTCCACCTACCTCGGTCAGAGCTCCTCCCACTCCCACACACTCTATGCCAGGGATCACCAATCTCGGTCCTGGAGGTCCGGTGTCCTGCAGGGTTTAGCTCCAACTCAAAACACCTGCCTGGATGTTTCAAGTATACCTAGTGAGAGCTTGATTAGCTTGTTCAGGTGTGTTTGATTAGGGTTGGAGCTAAAATCTGCAGGACACCGGCCCTCCAGGAACAAGTTTGGTGATCCCTGCTCTATGTATTATAAATGTTAGTTTATGTATTATATGTTGGTGACTTGTGTGTACATGAATATACACCATGATATCCTGAAAAGTATGCGTCTCATTTAGAATTCAAAGTTTCTCAATGTTTTGGAGAACATCTGGAAGCATGCTTTGACATGCAATGTAATGCTTGACACACAAGAGTATGATTTGGGCCTTTGTAAATGTGAAAATGTGGTAAAAAATGAAAACTTTTGCCTTTTCATACTCAATTTTTATCAAAACTTGACGCCTCACAGTATGACCTTGAGTGATATTTGACCTACTGAAGATGACATTTAAATTAAATAGGATGCTTCATTCCTTTCCATCTGACTTGCGCTGAACTTAATTAGCCTTTGATATTTGGCTTCAGTCTGTATTTTAGTGATCCTTGTGTGCCCTTTTCGTTTTTCTTTAAGGTTCTGACTTGCTCTATTTTTGTCCTCTCAGGCACGTCATCTCAGAGCAGCTCTCCCGCATCCAGCACACCAAACTCGCCTGCTACATCTCAGCACATGCGGCCAAGCTCTCTTTATGGCCTCTCCCCCAAACTCCACCGCCAGTACCGTTCTGCACGCTGCAAATCCGCCGGGAATATTCCTCTGTCCCCACTGGCTCACACACCATCCCCGACCTCATCCTCTCCACCACCCATAGCAGGACACATCGTCGGCAGCTCCAACACCACCCAGGCCTTCCCTGCCAAGCTTCACGCCTCCCCTCCGATAACACGCCCCCGGCCTAAGAGTGCAGAACCACCTCGTTCACCTCTGCTCCAAAGGGTGCAGTCCGCAGAAAAACTCGGCCCACCTTCTCCGCCGTCCTCATCATCTTCTGATCGGAAGGGAGGGCTTGGCATTAGAAAGCATGGTTTGGATGTTGTGCATGCCGAATACCGCCGGGAGTCGTTCCACTGCGAGCATGCCCTCCAGAGCTTGATGGAAATAGAGGGAGAAAACACTCCCAGTGCCCTGCCCTCTCCACCTGATCAAACGCCAACACACATGCCCATCCAGCACACGCTGAGTCCAGCAAGGCAACTCGGGAGGCAAGACTCAATAATGGATAGAGAGTTCGAAGGGAAATCGAAGCAGGCTGACTCAAGCGAAGCAGTTTTGAAGACTGCATCAAAAACTGAACCAGTAGCAATCGTCGTAGATCTTAAATCAACCCCGTTGGGTGAAACAACCCAGAAGGATAAAGTAGCCTCGAGGTTTGAGTCTTCCCAAGTTTCAGTTGCCTCAATAGGGAAGGATGTACCCAAGGATGTGGGAAAGATTGAATCTTCTAGTACTTTGGTAACTGGCCCCAAGATCCCAGATCGGACGCCAATTGTCCAGAGCTCTGGAGTACAGGAACTCAAACCTCATAGTCTTCAAACCGAGAGTCCTAAAGGGCTGGAGAATGGCAAAGACATTGGAAAGACCCCAGTGAAAGAGAAACCCCAATTGACAAAGACTTCCGAGGCGAGCAAGATGGGTAAAGGACCTTTAAATGTTGAGGGGACTGGATCTGTTGGTACACCTAAAATCTCAGAAGCAGTTCCAAGTCAGTCTAAAACCATTCAAGAACGAGCTCAAACTCCGTCAACTCGAGTCCCTCAAGAGGAAAGATGTCGCCTTGAAGCAGTCGAAGACTCTCCAGCCTCTCCATCTCCAACGGCTAGGTCACTTTGCACAAGCAAATCACGCGCCATTTCTCCTGGTGACAGGTCCAGCTTTGTGACCCAGCTCACCAGTGTGGCTAAAACTGTGCTTGGGCCGATGAAGTTGGGCTCTCAGGATGGGGGGAAGGCCAAGGACAGCTCCAAGACAAACGAGGACAAACGAGCCGCCACATTGGGAAAGTCCGAGTCCTCATCTGGGGGTCGCCGAGGGTTGACAGGAACTTGGCCTGGCCCCGGGTCATCATCAAAGCCTGAAAAGGCATCAAAAAGCTCTTCCAAGCATTCATAACATTCTCACTGAAATAGACTATTGGGAACTTTGAATGGGATGCATTGCCAGTAGTTGTCCAAATGCAGACCGTCCAAAAGACTCTACAGCCATCAAACCAAGATATCTACGACAAAAAAATCAAGAAAAGGTGCTTCTAAATGATCGTTGTCAAACATGTTTGTTTGTGCATATGCCATAAATATATATGCACCCTCATATGTGGATGTAGACACAAAAAACAAACAGTATAGCTGCGTCCGAAATCGCATACTTCCCTACTATATACTATGTGAAAAATAGTATGCAAGCCGAGTAGCATGTCTGAGTTCATAGTATTGGAAAAACAATAGGTGTACCTGGATGACCTACTACTTTAAGTGAGATTATGAAGCGAACACTTTACGTTCCCATGAGACTGTGCGAGTCAATGAAGCAATGCAACTGATAGGTCATGTGATAATGATAAGACGGAGGATGTAGTACGTCCGGATTCCATTCATACTACTCACATTCATACTATATCGAACACACTTTTCTAACGGTTGTGAAGTGAACTCAAATTCAAATGAAGGACCTACTCGAGTAGTATGCAATTCCGGATGCAGCTTCTGTCTCTAGATGCATGTTATATGTATATTGTTAATAGAAGAGTCAAAAAATAAGATGAAACACGAAACAAAGACCTAATGCTAGTGAACACTGCACATCCAATCATTCCTGCCCGCTCCGTAGAGGGCACGACCTGTCAGCCATCACCATATCAATCGATCGATTTGTCAGATTTAGATGCGAGAAGTAGTTCAACTGTTTACCTAGTGACCGATACGATCCAAACGATCTCATTCCAGTACCTCAGCTATACTGTTAAACTGCCAACAGTAGCGCGATACTAGAAACGACGGAATGTTTGGGAGGTGTTTAACTAGCGGAAATGGGAAGTGATTGTTGCACAAGGACAGAACCATGTGTATATATGCTCGTTTATCCTGTCTTAATTACATTTGCACTGGAAACGCCCAGCAAAAGTCAACATGAAGTGTACATTTTTTTACTTTTTCAATGTGGGCACGCCGCACCACCTTGGCCGCCGTGCAAAACGTTTAACCAAAAGACCTTAATCAGGGTAGCAAGCGCCGTATTTAATTTCTACCTGAAATTAGAAAAAGGTTGTGCGAGGACTGCACTATTTAACCTGCATATACAATTCAACCCTGACTTGTGTCTGCCGTAGCTCGATTTCTAAAAGCGTGAGCATTATGGAAGTAAAACCGTGTAGCAAACTTGTTGACTTTTAAACGTCTGGGAACGAAGTACGGAGAGTTAATATAGTTTAAAAACTTGAGATCAAAGGAAAAACCTCAAGAATTGTCATTGTTTTGAAATTATATTGAGATTATTAGATGAACTCTATGAAGATAATAGGTCACTATGATGATGTCATCCTGTTAGATTATATTATAGGCCAGTAAAATGCACTGTGGGTTATACACTTGAATTCTTACTAATCTGACGAAGCCTGAATTATTCTTTATGCAGAAGAGTTTGTGAGGTGCGAGGTGGTTCGTGTGTAGATGTGTTTCAGTTGAATCCATTCAGGGCTTTTAATTCACTTTTTAGCTACATGGTGGTCTTAACGTCCAGCTTTTATAGGAATTTATTACGCGGTAAGTTGACATGTAAACGTCTGTGTGGTTCGCGAGAGATGAAACGATGTTGTCTGTGGACTTAATCGAATCTGTTTACACTTTAATTCACACAGTTAGTCTCACGTTTGTGTGAACGTCCTTCGGGGACTCTTTGGGTAGTAAATCTAGCGATGTTTTAGGAGTGTTTGTTGGTGCCACGTTAGCGCAATGATTATCTTCCAAATTAATTGATCCTTTAATGTTGGAGTTTATACTTTACCCAAATATTAACCTTTAGAGGTGAAAACTGATCACATAAAAGTGGTTTAAAATTGTTTTTCAGACAATACCATTTGGACGTTTACCATGGTACTTCTCTAAATATACATGACAATGGTAGGTATTTGTTACTATACTCTATATATCACCATCACTTTACTATTGCCATAGTACTTGAAGTTTTTTAACAATATTTGGGTAGGGCGTACATTCCTTTATGACATGTTTTCAGATCGATTTGTGCTGTAATGTGTGTGTAGGGTAGATTGTGTCCGTTTTGCGTCGGTGTGTTTAGATTCTGTAGGCATAGCGTTTGCCTGAGACGGTTACTCGCGCAATGAGTACAAGCAATTGAATGCACTTTATTGATTTTATTGATCTCTCTTTGTGTTTGTTTAATTATTTGTAACTTGATTTGATTATTGCAATGGGAAGTTGTACGTGGCCCTTTGTAACGAAGCTGCTTTGCATAAATCTTCCTCAAACTGTTGGATTTTTTTTGTACATTGACTTCTTATATCATTGTTTATTTACAGTTTTTTTTTATGATTTCTCACCTCAGGCAATGTTATAAACTAATGCAATTTAAAAATAATAATAAAGTGCAGTAATAATAAAGAAGCTGATGACATGTTTTGCTTTGCGTGTGTTTGTTTGTTCAAATGAGAAAGGGTTTGGAAGGTAACAACACGGACAACAAGCACATCATTTTTTTAAAGTTCAAAGCTGTATTATACATATGTTTTGGCTCGAATTTACCAACCAGGACAAATTAATGTTAAACTACACGCATCGGCCACACAAATTTCTAATCAGACAATCACATGGCAACAACTCAATGCATTTAGGAATGTGGACATGGTCAAGACGATCTGCTGCAGTTCAAACCGAGCATCAAAATGGGGAAGAAAGGTGATTTAAGTGACTTTGAATGTGGCATGGTTGTTGGTGCCAGACGGGCTGGTCTGAGTATTTCAGAAACTGCTGATCTACTGGGATTTTCACGCACAACCATCTCTAGGGTTTACAGAGAATGGTCTGAAAAGATTAATAAAGAAGAAAATTTTATTAAGAAAAATATCCAGTGAGCGGCAGTTCTGTGGGCGCAAATGCCTTGTTGATGCCAGAGGTCTGAGGAGAATGGCCGGACTGGTTCCAGCTGATAGAAAGACAACAGTAACTCAAATAACCACTCATTACAGGTCTGTGGAACAGCATCTCTGAACGCACAACATGTCCAACCTTGAGGCGGATGGGCTACAGCAGCAGAAGACCACACCGGGTGCCGCTCCTGTAAGCTAAGAACAGGAAATTGAGGCTACAATTCACCAAAACTGAACAATAGAAGATTGGAGAAACGTTGTTTGGTCTGATGTGTCTCGATTTCTGCTGTGACATTCGGATGGTCAGAATTTGGCGTCAACATCATGAAAGGATGGATCCATCCCGCCTTGTATCAGCCGTTCAGGCTGGTGGTGGTGGTGGTGTAATGGTGTGAGGGATTTTTATTGGACCATCAAGGAATATTTCCAGTGCCTTGTTGAATCTACGCCACGAAGGATTAAGACAGTTCTGAAGGCAAAAGGGAGTCCAACCTGATACTAGTAAGGTGTACCTAATAAAGTGGCTGGTAAATGTATGTCTATAAATTTAGAAGTAGTTTGAATAAGAGTTCAGATAAATATTTATAAAAATATATATTTATAGTAAGTACTACAGTGTTTTTGAGTATAATAAAATGCATTATACTCTATCACAGTAGGTATTAGTATTAACTATAGAACTAATAAACTATAATAAATACTGTAGTATAGTGTTTGCTTTAGTAAACTGGTGTAATATAAGATTATACACAATATAGTTGTAGAAAACTTTGTCAGATTTGTTCATATTACCACACAGCGTCTATAGAATTACCATAACTGATTAATTCAACTATTTTTACTATGGTATTTTCCAAAAACATTATATTATTTACTAAAATTGACTAAGATATTAGTATTTTCATGTGGGCATTACATATTCTTACCATTTTCCGTTACCTCAAACGCGAAATAAAAACCCAATGGTCATCAACAGTCAATTTGCGACGTTCCTGGTACAGCCCTTTCTGCGTAGTTACTCAACTGACCAATCAGAGAACGTGAGAGAACCACACAGCCAATCAGAAGAGAGATACGAGTTATGTTGCCGCGTGAAGGAGGGGGAAAATTGACGAATAATCAGTCAGGCAGTGAAACCAAGTGGCGTCGTGATATGTTTGTATTTTGGAAAGTTTACAGCTGAACTCCTCCGATATAACCATGTCGTGACAGTTGAACCGTCCTTTTAGGTAAGTATTTTAGGAGTTAATTAAAGTATTATCACGTCGTGTCTTGCTTGTTTGTTGACATGTACTACAAAAGTTGTATGAACGTGATTTCCGCGTAACGTCAAGCTAAACATTTAACGTTTAAAGTCCCTATCACCGCTGAAATGTAGTGTATAATCTCTACATTTGGACACGGTGCCTCATTTGTTTATTAAATACGTTTTAATACCACAGTATGATAGTGTGCTACGTTGTAATGCTATGTAAATAACATATTACACGTACCGTGGAGAATCTCAGTACACATTTAAAAGGTAGATAAATATATATTTAGTTCATGACCAACTAATACTCGTTGACAATAATACAATGTAAAATCTGTAAATATTGATAAGTTTGTGATAAGTTTGTTGATTAATGTTTGTTTAAGACATTAGGGTCACACAGAATCTGTTGTTTTTGCTATTTATGCTAAAAAAACATTGTAATTTTTATTATTAATGCTGAATTATTTCCACAGTATAGGAACTTAAAACCTATTACTGAAATGCAAGCAATAATACCTTTTACTTTTATTTACAGTGCACAATGCTAGTCCTACAGTAAGTTGCTCATATAATCTATGTAATGTTTATTTATATAGTGCATTTAATGTGTGTGGCCATACACCCAAAGCGCTTTACAATAATCACAATATGAAGACTAAAAGACAGAGAATATTACTCTACAATCTGTAATGTACATAAATCATCAAAATGTTAGCGCATTGTTCAATAATTATACTGAAATAATGTAAAAACTTGGGCGCCACGGTGGCGTAGTGAGTAGCACGTTCGCCTCACAGCAAGACGGTCGCTGGTTCGATCCCCGGCTGGGCCAGTTGGCATTTCTGTGTGGAGTTTGCATGTTCTCCCCGTGGTTGCGTGGGTTTCCTCCGGGTGCTCCGGTTTCCCCCACTGTCCAAAGACATGCGGTACAGGTGAATTGGGTAAGCTAAATTGTCCATAGTGTATGAGTGTGAATGAGAATGTATGGATGTGTTTCCCAGAGATGGGTTGTGGCTGGAAGGGCATCCGCTGCGTAAAACAAATGCTGGATAAGTTGGTGGTTCGTTCCGCTGTGGCGACCCCGGATTAATAAAGGGACTAAGCCGAAAAGAAAATGAATGAATGAATGAATGTAAAAACTTGATATACTTACACACATTTACATAAGTAAACAAATATACTGGACGACGGGCTCAAAAATCAGTGGAAATTAGTTTCCTTTATGTTTATTTTATTTTTTTTGTGGGCCTACACGTTATCAAGTGTCCTTACGGTCATATGTGTGTCACATGATTCTCAGTGTTTCACTGAGAAAGTGCTTTACTGAGCTGTGTGTTTCCTCTGGTGGTTTATTCATTATTAACCTTTACATCACTGTCCCACAGCTGGAGCTTTCACCCGGAGCTGAACCTTTTGCATCCCTCCTCTGATTGGACGTTGGGATTTAACATCTCTGGATGTCATGGTAACAGTTTTCCTCCTGCGATGGATGTGAGTGATGCGAGCGATGAGTTTAATGAAGAGATGGAGTCCGCAGATGACCTCTCGTCGTTCGAGGTGGTGAATATGTCAAACCTGGGCCTGCTGGACTTCAGCGCAGACGTCCAGGGGTCAAAGGAGAAGACTAAACTCAAAACCAAACTCATGTCAGCATGGCATAACGTCAGATATAGAGGTACTTGTTCATGTTGGGTTTTTATTTTTTCTCATTTTATACTTCTCTTTTCATTATATTTTTCTATTTTTGTATTTTTTTATATATTTTTTTCATTTTGGAAATTGTGTAGAAAAACACTTCATATTTTGGTGGCAACTATGATAATGTTTTCTGTAATTATTTAATGAAGAACATTTTTAAAAGAGGATAATTTGGTCTAAAATATATTTTTTTTGTGATATTTTATGTTTTCATTGTCAGTTTGTACTAGGAAAGCAATAAAATAGTTTTGCTTTAAAATAAGATCATTTAGCTTACCCCATTAACAGATTATTTAGCTTGTTTTAAGTAAAAAAAACTCACTTAAATTTAACATTATTTCAGAAAAATACCTTATTTTTTTTCTTGTCTTCAAAAAGATAAAGATATTTAGACTAGAAATGAGACAAAAAATCTAAATAAGACAGGCATTTTTTGCAATGTTAAGTCCCAGGATTTTAAAAATGGACTCTACCAAACACACACACACACACACACACACACACACACACACACACACACACA
>CAIGQQ010029417.1:52795-79421 GCA_903798035.1 Danio albolineatus
CACACACACACACACACACACACACACACACACACACACACACACACTTTCACACACTCACATCTGTGTTTTATCTGTGTTTCCTTCAGGCTGGTCTCTGAAGAGTAAACCGCGGCTCAGTAAGAGCAGTCCTGTGTGTCTGCTGGGTCAGTCCTATCAGCTGAACTCCACCGGTGAGCAGAACAACACACGGTTCTATTTTTATGACATGTTTGTTTACAATGATCAGGATGAATGTACTGTGTGCTTTTAAAAATACATTAAATTCAAAGCACAATAAAAGACAGTGAGACTAGGCATGGGCCGGTATAAGATTCTGACTGTATGATAACCTTCGATAAAAATATCACGGTTTCACGGTATAACGGTATTGTGTTTACTGCTCTAAAATATATTCTTTAAATGTCTGGCTAAAAAAAAAAAAACTTTTCCCCCATAAACAAAATATATTTTATTTTGAAAAAATCTTAATTAAAAATCTTGAAAAAACTTGTGTCAGCTTTTTTGATTGAATACATTTTGCATCTTTGGAGCTTTGGTGTTGCCGCCTTTTTGGATATAAATAACAAATCTTACACATAACTTAGGAACGGTATAGTAGAAAAACATTTTCGGTTTGAAAACCTTGACTTTTCCAAACCGCGGTATACCTTGAAACTGTTATCGTCCCATGCCTTGTGACTTAGGTTATATAGTCCAAAAATGGACTACAAAAATCACATTCGTTAACAGGTCTAATAAATACATCTATTACTAAGCCCTCATAATCAACAAAGATTATTCCTATCATTTTAAAGTAACAAATACTGTACATCTCTCTCTATATTTAGGCTAAAACTTTGCTTTATTTGTTTATGATTGTTTGTACTTTCGTTTTATTCATTCATTTGTTTTCTTTTCGGTTAGTCTCTTTATTATCAGGGGTCACCACAGCGGAATGAACTGCCAACTTATCCAGCTTATGTTATACGCAGCGGATGCCCTTCCGGTTGCAACCCGTCACTGGGAAAACTTTCATTTTAGTTGTCTTTTTTATATCTTTTGTTTTAGTTTCCAAAATAAATCCTCATTGTATTTAACAAATTTACAATAATACAGCTTGTTAACAAGTTTATAATGATTTATGAAGGAATTGTAATGCTTTGTTTTGTTATTTCGTCTTCATTTACAAGTAGCAGGGTATTTACAGTATATTTACACATCGTTCACATCCGTTCCTTTGTGCCCCCTGATGGCAGTGCTGCAAACTGCTGTTACACGTAAAACACATTTCACCATTCTCTTTGTCCCGCAGCTGCATCACAGGCAGCGGTAGTGGTCATTCTGAACTATCACTCACTCCCTCTACAATACACTACCTGACTAAAGTCTTGTCGTCGATCCCAGTTGTAAGAGAAATAAATAATAACTTCTAGTTGATCATTTGGATAAATGGCAGAGGGTAGATTCTTCCGATGAATCATCTGGTTAACTCTGTCCTAATCATCACAGAAGACCTACTGGAACCCACACAGACTCAAGATTCTCTCAGAAATCAGTCAAGTTTGGTGAAGGAAAAATCATGGTTTGGGGTTACATTCAGTATGGGGGCGTGCGAGAGATGTGGATGGCAACATCAACAGTCTGAGGTATCAAGACATCTGTGCTGACCATTACATTACAAACCACAGGAGAGAGCAAATTCTCCAGCAGGATAGCGCTCCTTCTCATACTTCAGCCTCCACATCAAAGCTCCTGAAAGCAAAGGTGGTCAAGGTGCTTCAGGATTGGCCAGCCCAGTCACCAGACATAAACATTATTGAGCATGCCTGGGGTAAGATGGAGGAGGAGGCATTGAAGATGAACCCAAAGGGTCTTGATGAACTCTGGGAGTCCTGCAAGAACGCTTTCTTCGCCATTCCAGATGACTTTATTAATAAGTTATTTGAGTCACCGCAGAGATGTATGAGTGCAGTCCTCCAAGCTCATGGGAGTCATACACAATATTAATTCTGTTTCCACTGCAGCATGACTTTATATTCTACACAGTACATTATTTCCGTTCAGTGACGAGACTTTTGTCTAAGCAGAGTCAGACCGCACTGCCCTAATGAAATAATTCAAAATGAAGTCATGATCATATTTTATTTTGGTAAAATAGGTGTAATCTAGAGGCCTTTGCCCTTCATATAAGCAACTTCAGATAACAAATAATCAACTAGAAGTCAAATTAGTATTAGTTGTTTCTAAAATTTGAATAGGCAACAAGACTTTTGTCAGGTAGTGTAATGACAAATAAAATGCCTACAGAATATCATCATACCCCTTTGAATTAATTACTTGATTTGACATACAGCCTGAAATCAAATCACATTCCAAATAACCTTTCCAGCCTTTGAAATGCTTTTTGTTGCCATCTCCTAACCTGTGCCTTTCTACAACTTTAGCCTGAAGATCGTTTTTTTTAGAAAAAGCTAATTTTCAAAGCATTTTCAATTCGATTCATCTTTATTTATATAGCGCTTTTACAATGTAGATTGTGTCAAAGCAGCTTCACATAGAAGATTATAGTAAATTGAAAGTGTCAGTCCAGTTATTAATGCTTGAGTTTAGTTCAGTTCAGTGTGGTTTAATATTCACTACTGATTTTCACAGGGTATGATGACTTTCTATTGGCGCTGTAAGTTAGAACAAATTTGTATTGACCTTATTGTGCAATGTGGAAGTGCGCTTGTTTTTGCAATTTTTGTTTTAGTACTTTGGCTTTGGTCGCCCATGCGTGACCTGACTAGCAATAATAAACAGTCAAACTGCTTGCTGTACAGACAAGCATGTTCAAAACTATACATAAAAAGTAGAAAAACTCCATAAGAAAATTTCAGTTTGCAACATCAAGCAGCCTAAACAGCTGTTTTTAATGTCTAAAAATCAATGGAAGTCAGGGAGACTGAAAGTCTCAAGCCAAAAAGATTCCAATGGCTCCTCATACATAGAGAGTAAGATTAATAGAAAAAGAATAATATAAAGAAATAGAGGGGAAAATATGAATATATAAAAATAATTCTGCTTCTGTTAATTGTGTGTGTGTGTGTGTTTGGCGTCAGGGGTGCGGGAGAGTTTTCGACGAGTGTTCTCCTCTCTGCTGTGGATGAGCTATAGGAGAGGATTTCCGCCGCTGGACGGCTCCACGCTCTCGTCTGATGCAGGATGGGGCTGCATGCTTCGCAGCGCACAGATGCTGCTCGCTCAGGGGCTGCTGCTGCACATCATGCCCACCGGTACGCGCACACACACACACATGCAATATGGAATATCGCATAAAACATTTGTGAATAAAGCCGACGAGTCCAAGAGAACGAAATCGTGACTTATAAACTGGAACCAAATATCAAAAGAACTATGAAGGTTGCCATTTCGTCTTAGAACATACAGATGAAATGCAATGTGCGCAGTCATGTCAATCATCTCCACTCGCACTTCTTGGAAGATTTGTGTTTTCTGCTGATGTTTTCCATTAAAGGTGCGCTAGGTGCCAGAATGCTAGCATTAGCATAATAGCTTAGAAAATTTGGTAACACTTTATTTCAAAGGCTAATTTGAGTATTAGTAGACTGTCTACTATTTAATATCTGTTGAAACTGACATTCAACAGACATTTAACTGACTATAAGAAACTTTGCAAGTACATGTCATCTTACACTACCCCTAACCCCAACCTAACCGTCTACTTATAATCTAATGAGAATTAGTTGTGATGGAACTTAAATTCAACAAACGGACCATCAAAATAAAGTGTGACCGAAAATTTTCATCCCCCCTACACACTACACACTAATACAGTGGTTCTCAACTGGTTTGGCCATGGGACCCACATTTTTACATGGTCATCAAGCCGCAACCCAAATTTTTAGGAACCATATTTAAATTTTAGGAATTATAATAAATTTATTTGTATTTATTTGTTAACATACACAAGTAGTGACAGAGAAATCATAAGAAAATCACCAAGACTTACAAATAAACTATATTTCATTGGACAAAATGTATCAAATTATACAAATATTACAAAGTACAATTGCACTTTTCAAAAAAAGTCCGATATACGCATTTCAAAATAAAAGTCCGGTATAAGCAAAATAAGTTAAAAAAATAATGTTTTACACACACTCCACGACCCACTAAAAATGTTCCCGCGACCCACTTTTGGGTCGCGACCTACCAGTTGAGAAACACTGCACTAATACATACATAAACACAAACATACGAATAAGCATATAAACAAATACACCCAAACACTCAATAAAGACAAATAATTCCACATATACACTAATACATACACAAACAAACACACACATAAACTTAGAGAAACAAGTGAAAGTGAAAGGCCTCTGCCTGGAAGGGTACATCTTTATTTTCGTTTGTATCTCCTCCTTGTGGCTATTAAAGGAATTGCAACTGTTGTCATCTGAAACATCTGCGGTTGGATTAAATAACTGCAAGCAGATGATTATTTCATAATTGCGACAGGCCAGAGTAATCTTTTTAACTACTTAAAAACAACATGCAGTTGAAGTCGTCTGTATTTTGTCTCTTCAGGCTGGACTTGGCCTGCGACACATCATCAGACCAAAGATGACCTGGAGGTGCTGGACGCTCACGGTTCCCTCAGACACTCAGGAAAGCCTCGCAGATGCAGTTTAGGCTCCACGTTAAACTGTGAGAGTCCTGAGGAGAGGTCGCACCGGAGGATCGTCTCCTGGTTTGGCGATCTGCCGTCTGCTCCGTTCGGCCTGCACCGGCTGGTGGAGCTGGGCAGGGCTTCTGGGAAACGGGCGGGCGACTGGTATGGACCAGCTGTCGCCGCACATATACTGCAGTGAGTGAACAGCCGACTGTTTTTAAGTACCACAGAACATGTGATGAAATAAAAAAGAAATGTGTGGCTTGTGTAAGATTCTGACGGTACGATAACCGATAATATGATGATTTCACGGTATTGTGATGTTTTTTTAAATGTCTGGTTTAAAAAAACAACACTTTTCCCACCATTTGAACACACTATATTTTATTTTAAAGACATTTAAAGTTGCAGTATATAAGTTTGACACCCAGTGGTTGAACTATGAATTGCACTCCTGGTTCAAAACACACGCAAGCGCAAGTTGCCAGATTGAGGGCATCAACAGGAGCGTGCCTGACTATCAATCCTATAGGGCTGATTTAAATCTTGTTATGACCAAAAGCAATGGCACGCGATAGATGGAATTTTCTCCATATTAAATGGAGTTTTTTTTTTTAACCAACACCTGAAATGCATATTTTAGAAACGGCTTCTATTTCTCACAGCTGAACAACAGAAAACTGACAATGATCAACTTAGGTAAATCTCATGTGCTTTATTCAGTGTTAAATGCTAACAATGTGAGTTTGAATGGCATTTTACATCACATTTATTGGCATATACTGAAAGCAGCTGCAGATAGTTCACCTCAGATCTGGAGAATAAAATAAACCGTTTGAAATTGAACTTCCGTGATTTAGCATCTACATTTAATAACGTTAAAGGGTAAGAGGTTTAATATGTTTTTATTAGATTATAAACCTTACCACTTCGTTGAAGTGCAGTGAGTGCACTATTCTGTGCTTCTGAATGGCTGTATTCAAATTTCTGTCACGTTTTGTCTAGTGCAAACAGCCAGATTGCTTATCACTGCAAATGTCATCATATAGTGTGTTGTTAGGACACGCGATTACAATGTAACCTGCTCACCTAATGTTTACGTTCATAATATTATTAATATTTGCTAATTAATAACCAATTCGTGTGGAAATCTGAATCTGCAGCTCATTTTAGTGCTGCTACTGTCCCACCGGAGGTCAGGTTTCGGTCAAGGATGCATACTTTGACAACCTTCTGAATAAATGAAATTTGCTGTTTTCCACCAAGGCAACCTGGGGAGCTGAAATATAATTGGCTAAAGTGGCAGTGGGCGGGTTAAATTACCAAAACAAAGACAGACGTTCCAGCACGTAACGCACATTTTCAAAACAGAATATCTGACATCATCATTGTTTTTCGGATAAACAAGAATTATTCAGCCTGACATGTTCCAAAACACATTAAAGTAAATCATCGACTTTTCCAAATGTCCTTTCGTTGGATATAAAGTAAGCAACTGCACTGTTCAGGTCTCGAGCATCCTTGTATGTTGGGGATTTTGTTATTCAGTTGTTTGCTGAATTGTGATCTGACCAGTAGCTCTTTTAGGCCCCGTTTACACAAGTGCGTTTTCGTTTTAAAACGCATAAGTTTTGTTACGGTTACGCCATCCGTCCACACTACGCCGGAGTTTTCAGCCCCGAAAATGAAGCGTTTTGGAAACGCTGGAGAGGCCGTTTTCATTCAAAAATGCTGCTGCTCCATTTCAGTGTGGATGGGGGAAACGGAGACGTCTGAAAACGGAGGCGTGGCTGCTGAGATTCGCTACTCGATTGGGGCTTTTGGGTCATTGCGCATCCTTCCCTTATTCGTCAAGCCCCTATCACATGACTATAATGCCACCGGAAGACGGCAGACCAGCCTTCACTGTAAACAACAACATGGACACAGAAATGGGAGCGTTGTTTGCACTATTGTCCGTTTTAGGCGCCATTGTGCAGTTAAACTTTGCCTTTTTTACTACAACAGCTGCATATATTCACAAGAGGCAAGCTACTGTTCCAGCACTCGCTAATCACTCGCGTTTCAAGCGGCGTAAACCCTATTTAGGCCCCGTTTACACTAGTGCGTTTTCGTTTTAAAACTCATAAGTTTTGCTATGGTTACGCCATCCGTCCACACTACGCCGGAGTTTTCGAGGTGCGAAAACGGAGCGTTTTAGAAACGCTGGAGAGGCCGTTTTCATTCTAAAACGCCGCTGCAGCGTCTCAGTGTGGACGGATATCTTTGAAAACAGAGGCGTGGCTGCTGAGATCCGCTACGTGATTGGGGCTTTGGGTCATTGCGTATCCTTTCCTTATTCGTTAAGCGCACGTGGCTATAACGTCACCGGCAGACGGCAGACCAGCCTTCACTGTAAACACTGTATTTTCGATAGCCATGGATGTTTTATATTCATTTGTTACTTTAAGTAACAACTCGACCTCGTCGTCTGTCCACAAAAAGACCTCTCTTACTTTCTTTGCCATCACGTTCATCGTTCAACCAGCGTTTGTTGACTAACCAAATGCCGAGCGAGACACTATCGTCCTGTTTATACTTGAATGGGCATGCTCAAGAGTGCGCGAATGGTGTGCAAATGGTCACGTGATATACGTTTCTGGTGGCGTAGTGAAGACGGAGATCTGTTAAGGCGCTGGGTGAAACGTTAGTGTGGACGCGGATCGTTTTCATGCTAAAACGCCGTTTTAAAACTAAAACGCACTACTGTAAACGGGGCCTTAGAATGCCGAACGAGACACATGCTTCCTGTTTATACTTGAGCGCGCATGCCCAGAGTGCGCGAATGGTCACGTGATACACGTTTTTGGTGGAGTAGTGTGGATGGAGATATGTTCAGAAAGGCTGGGTGAAACGCTAGTGTGGACGCAGATCGTTTTCATGCTAAAACGCACTAGTGTAAACGGGGCCTTAGTTGTCCTTTTCTGCTGGAGATATTGTTGCCCTAAACTAAAAAACACAAAATATAAATTGACTTTTACAAACCGCGGTAAACCTTGTAACTGGTTATCATCCCATGCCTAGTGTGGCTTGAATGAAATGAGAAAAGCAGCAAATGAAACCAATACAGTAGGGTATACACAGCTAGTGTTTCTTCCCCTATCAATAAACAACCAGTGAAAGGTTAATGTGACTATTTCCAATTTCACAAGGTTTCTTTTACAGCATTGATGGTGTAATGTAATTAAAATACAATCAGTTAAATAGACTTCAGCATTTATTTAGTTGTTCAAGCGTAAAACAAGATGTAAAGCCATATAAACGCAAGCACGGTCAGTAGCAGCAGCCTAGCGCAGAAACTCCATTAAAAACACTGGGATACAATAAATTTCAGCTTTTTTAAAGACATGATGCAGGACAATGGGATTTATTGCAATGCTTCTTGCGCAAGATCACTAATTTTTAAAGAAAACAGACCTTAAACGTGGCAATTTTGTAACGACATACTGCTCACCAGAAGCGCTTGAACTGCGTCACTGAAAATTCATTCATTCCCTTTGTTTTCGGCTTAGTCCCTTTATTAATCAGGGGTAGCCACAGCGGAATGAACCGCCAACTTATCTAACATATGTTTCATGTTCCCTTCCAGCTGCAACCCAACTCTGGCAAACACCCACACACATGCTACGGCCTATTTAGCTTAATCAATACTGCATGTGTTTGAACTGTGGGGGAACCCACGCGAACATGGGGAGAACATGCAAACTCCACACAGAAATGCTCAAACCAGCGACCTTCTTGCTGTGAGGCGATCGTGCTACCCACTGCGCTAGCGTAAAAGTCTAAATAATTCAATTTAAATTCAACCCCTCCCTTCCACAACACAAACAAACAAAAATAGACACATACACATAAACAAATCCACACGAGCAAGCAAACACCATTGGACACGCACACAAACACAATAGAAGATACTTGCATGTTTCCCAAACGTTATAATATAAATAAATAAATAATATTGTAATTTTATTGTTATATTATTGAATTATATAAAGAATAAGTTGCTAATACTTGATGGTTGTTTGTGTGTGTGTGTGTGTGTGTGTTCAGGAAGGCGGTGTCGGCGTCAGAGTTGTCCGATCTGGTGGTGTATGTGGCTCAGGACTGCACAGGTCAGTCCAATGTGAACAGAAACCCTATCTGTGGATCATTTAGCTGCATTCTGTTATTTACCGCAGTAAATCTCTGTGTGTAGTGTACACCGGAGACGTCTTAAACCTGTGCAGGACGTCCCGTACAGATCAGTCATGGAGGAGCACGTCTGGCTGGAAGTCACTGGTTCTGCTGGTTCCGCTGCGTTTGGGCTCAGATGGGTTGAATCCCGTTTACACTGGGTGTGTGAAGGTCAGTTCAAACACACACAAGCACACACACACACACATAGCTGATATGAAGATGTGATGATTTGTGTGTCTGCAGAGGCTGCTGGAGCTGCGCTGCTGTTTGGGAATCATTGGAGGAAAGCCCAAACACTCACTCTACTTTGTGGGATTCCAGAGTGAGTCAAGAGAGTGTGTGTGTGTGTGTGTGTGTGTGTGTGTGTGTGTGTGTGTGCGCGCACTTGTTTATTTGTGTTTGTGGATGTATGTGTGACTGTTTGTTAGAGTGTTGGATGATAGAGCTTGTTTGTGTGTATGTTGTGTGTATTAGTGAGTGTTTGTGTGCGTTGGGAAGGTGTGTGCACAGGTGTTTTGTGTTACTCATATCTGTGTTTATGTGTGTGTGTTTTTTACTCATTCTATCTGATTTATTTGTGTGTGTGTGTGTGTGTGTGTGTCACTTCTCTGCGTGTGGTTTTCTCCGTGTGTGTGTGTGTGTGTGTGTGCATGTGACCTAACATCTCTGGGCGTGTGTGTGTGTTACTCATTCTATCTGTTTGTGATTTATTTGTGTGTGTGTGTCACTTCTTTGTGTGTGGTTTTCTTCTTGTTTGTTGCTGTGTGTGTGAGACTTAACATTTGTGGACGTGTGTGTGTGTGTGTGTGTGTGTGTGTGTGTGTGTGTGTGTGTGTGTTTCACTCATTCTCTTTGTGTGTGATTTTTGTTTTTTGTGTGTTTGAGTTTGTGTCACTTAACTTCTGTGTGTGGTTTTAGATGTGTAATTTGTGTCACTTAACATCTGTGTGTGTGTGTATGTGTGTGTTTGTGTGTGGTGTTTTACACATTCTCAGTAGAATTTTCTGTGTTTGTGGTTTTTGTGTGTTTTTTTTGTGCATGCGTGTTTATCATTACATCTGTGTGTGCACATGCATGTGTGTGTGTGTGTGTGTGAATACCTCATTGTGTGTTTTTGTGTGTGTGTGCGTGTGTGATGCAGATGATCAGCTGATCTATTTGGATCCTCATTACTGTCAGTCTGCTGTGGACGTCCAGCAGGATCACTTCCCTTTAGAGGTGAGCGAACGCTTCAAGTGCCGACAGCTAGTTCTCTGCAACTCTCACATGGTCGTCCACTGAAGCTAAGCAGGGCTGTGCCCGGTCAGTACCTGGATGGGAGACCACATGGGAAAGCTAGGTTGCTGCTGGAAGTGGTGTTAGTGAGGCCAACAGGGGCGCTCAACCTGCGGTCTTTGTGGGTCGTTAGGCACCAGTATAGTGACGGGGACTCTATACTGCTCAGTGAGTGAGTCTTTAGGGTGAGATGTTAAACCGAGGTCCTGACTCTGTGGTTGTTAAAATCCCAGCATGTCCTTGGAAAGAGTAGGGGTTTACCCCGGCATTCTGGCTAAATTTGCCCACTGGCCTCTGTCCAACCATCCCCATATCATAATTGGCTTCATCACTCTGTCTCCTCTCCACCAATCAGCTGGTGTGTGGTATGCGGTCTGGCATAATATGGCTGCCGTTGCGTCATCCAGGTGGATGCTGCACACTGGTGGTGGATGAGGAGATTCCCTTTGAAAGGGAGGTAAAGCCCTTTGACTGTGCAGAAAAATGCTATATAAATAAATGGAATTATTATTATTATTATTAAGTGCCTGAAAATTACCTTGGTCTCATTGAAGAGAAGGATTAAATTTCACTTTATAATCTTTGATAAATAAATCAAAATCTGAAAGTAAAATGCTGCTTTTTACGTATTTGACTTTTTAAAAAATAAATCACAGAAAACACTTAAAATATATGAATGAAAACTGGATAAATGTAAAATAGGCCTGCACAATATTGGAAAAATGTGAAATTGTGATCTTTTACTTTTCTGCGATAAATACTTTGATATGAATACAGCTTCAGAAGACGGGTTGAATAGCTCTGTTTGACAGTTTTCTGGGGAGTCTGACAGTATTCAGGTACAGAAATTCAGTAATCAAACTGCAAAAAATGCTTTTCTTTCTTTGTTTTGTCTTGTTTCTAGATCAAATCTGCCAAAAATCTTAGACCAAGTAAAAGTATAGTTTAGTTTTCACCAAGCGGCAACCTCCCGCTCTCCCTCGTGAAGCTAATACGAAATAACTGAATTTGCAATTCACCGAAGTTCCGCTAGTCCTGGCTCCATAATAGAGCACATTTCTATTGAGCCCACTGTTAAAATGGCCAACTTTACAGCAGAGAAAGGGTGTTTACAGCCTGGTACAAAGAACCATTTTTTTCATATAGCTAATATTACCTTTCATGATAACTGAGGGGGTGAATTTTTTAATAACTCATTCGTTTCGTTTATATTAAGGCAAGGCAAGGCAAGGCAAGGCAAGTTTATTTATATAGCACATTTCATACACAGTGGCAATTCAAAGTGCTTTACATAAACAGGAATAAAATTTAAGTATAAGAAAATAAAAACAAATAATAAAAAACAGATAAAAACAGATTAAAATGAGTTAAGACAAGTTATAAAAGAATGAAAAGAAAAGAAAGACACAATAGTGCGATCTGTCGGACGTAGCACAGTGCTCATTCAGTAAAGGCACAGCTAAACAGATGTGTTTTCAGTCTTGATTTGAATGTGCCTAATGTTGGAGCACATCTGATCATTTCTGGAAGCTGATTCCAGCAGCGAGGGGCGTAATAGCTAAAAGCAGATTCACCCTGCTTTGACTGAACTCTTGGAATTTCTAGTTTATGTGATCCTAAAGATCTGAGTGATCTGTTAGGCTTGTATTCAGTGAGCATATCTGTAATGTATTGGGGTCCTAGGCCATTTAGTGATTTATAGACAAGTAATAATACTTTAAACTCTATTCTGAATGTAACTGGGAGCCAGTGTAGAGACCTGAGGACAGGTGTGATGTGCTCCGATTTCCTGGTTCTGGTCAGAATCCTGGCCGCAGCGTTCTGGATGAGCTGCAATCGTCTGACTGTCTTTTTGGGAAGGCCAGTGAGGAGTCCATTACAGTAATCCACCCTGCTGCTGATAAAAGCATGAACAAGTTTCTCTAAGTCTTCACTGGAAACAAAGCATCTAATTCTTGCAATGTTTTTGAGATGATAGTATGCTGATTTAGTTACTGCTTTGACATGACTGTTGAAACTGAGATCTGACTCCAGAGTCACACCAAGATTCTTGACCTTATTTTTTGTTGTATGACCCTTAGAGCCGAGGTACGCATTCACCTTGAGAACCTCATCTCTGTTCCCGAATGTAATGACTTCAGTTTTCTCTTTATTTAACTGAAGGAAGTTTTGGCACATCCAATTGTTAATTTCATCAATGCATTGGCAGAGGGTGTCAATGGGGCTGTAGTCATTAGGCAGTAAGGCTATGTAGATCTGAGTGTCATCAGCATAGCTGTGGTAGGAGATTTGGTTCTTTTTCATTATTTGGCTCAGAGGGAGCATATAAAGGTTGAACAGGAGAGGTGCCAGAATTGAGCCTTGTGGGACTCCACATGTCATGGGTGTCCACCTCGACCTATGGTCACCTATACTGACATAGTAACCTCTCCCTTCAAGGTACGATCCAAACCATTTGAGGACCGTCCCAGACAGCCCAACCCAGTTCTCCAGCCTATCCAGAAGTATGCTGTGATCGACAGTGTCGAATGCAGCACTGAGATCCAGCAATACCAGCACTGTTAGTTTGCCTGAATCTGTATTTAGGCGGATATCATTGATTATCTTTATAAGGGCGCTCTCTGTACTGTAATGTGCTCTGAAACCAGATTGAAAATGGTCTAAACACCCCTTCAAGCTTAAGAACCTGTTAACCTGGTTAAAAACAACTTTTTCAATGATTTTGCCAATGAAAGAGAGATTTGAGATTGGCCTGTAGTTGCTCAGTAGGGTGTTATCCAGGTTGCTCTTTTTCAAGAGGGGTTTAACTACTGCAGTTTTAAGTGAGTTTGGAAAAATCCCTGAGAGAAGTGAAGCATTCACCACTTTCAGAAGATCCATTTCTAGACAGTTAAACACCGTTTTAAAGAATGATGTGGGCAGCGTGTCAAGATCGCAGGTTGATGTTCTCATAATTTGCACAATCTCTTCTAAGATTTTACCATCAATTTCCATGAAATCAGACATAATGTCTGATTTCTGAAGTTGAGGTTGAGCTTGTCTGACGTGGACACAACTTGGCTGATTGGATGAGCTGATTGCCTTTCTGATATTATTGATCTTATCAGTAAAGAAATGAGCAAACTCATTACATTTGCTTTCAGAGAGTAGTTCACTAGGAATCCTACTGGGGGGGTTTGTGAGTCTCTCTACCGTTGCAAAGAGGGTGCGGGTGTGATCTATATTGCTGTTTATAAGGCTTGAAAAGAAAGTCTGCCTAGCAGTGTTTAGTTCCACATTAAAAGCATGGAGACTGTCTTTATAGATATTGTAATGGACTACTAGTTTCGTCTTCCTCCACATACGCTCAGCTTTTCTGCATTGTCTTTTCATCATCTTTACCGATGTTGACCTTGTCCAAGGCCCTTTCTGTCTGCCAGTTCTCTTCCTGACTTTAACAGGAGCAATGTCATCTATGACATTCTTAACTTTAGAGTTAAACAAATCAAGGAGAGAATCGACAGAGTCTGCAGATATGCTTGGTTTTAGTGATATGGCCTTCATAAACTGCTCACTAGTGTTCTCATTTATGCATCTCTTTCTGACAGAGACAGATCTGTCTTCAATGGCTGGAGTGATCAATACATCAAAGAAGATACAGAAATGATCAGATAGTGCCACATCCTTAACAACAGTCGATGAAATGTGTAGACCCTTAGTTATAAGTAGATCAAGAGTGTGTCCACGATTGTGTGTGGGTCCTTGAACATGCTGAGTCAGATCAAACGTGTTAAAAACAGTCATAAGTTCTTTTGTAGCATTGACTTCTGGATTATCAATGTGAATATTAAAATCCCCAGCAATAGTAAAACAGTCAAATTCAGAGGTTACTATTGATAACAGCTCTGTAAAATCATCAATAAAAGCTGGAGAATATTTTGGAGGTCTGTAGATAATGATCAGTAAAATGCGTGGAGCACCCTTTAGTGCTATACTCAGATATTCAAAGGACAAATAATCACCAAATGACATTTGTTTACACTCATAAACATCTTTAAACAGGGCAGCGATGCCTCCACCTCTCCTATTAGCTCTGCAAACACTCAAATAATCAAAGTTTAAAGGAGCTGCTTCATTCAGGACTGCTGCGCTACAACTGTCATCAAGCCAAGTTTCATTTAAAAGCATAAAATCAAGGCAATTTGTGCTGATAAAATCATTGAGTAAAAGTGACTTATTGTTAAGTGATCGGATGTTTAAAAGTGCTAACTTAACAGTTTTAGCTGTTTTCCCTACAGTAGTCTCAGATCTACATTTAATCGACACCAGATTTGAATGATTTGCTACACGGCTTGAAGAGGCCTTTGGTTTTCTGTCTCGTAATAAAACACATATCTGCATAGAGAAAGCTACAGGCACACAGGGTTTCTGCTTGTTCTGTAAACATCTGATAAAGATACTGTTATCTAAGCAGGCACCCAACATACATCACCGACAGCTGTTGTGTTCACCAGCTGAAGATGGGGTGCTGTTTGAGCCCTGGTGGTGTGATCGTAGGGTTCTTCCGGAGGGTGGTTGTGGAGCACGCCGCTTTTTGGGTGATAACTGGGGGCTTGCGGCAAAGGAGTGTGAAAATTTAGTTCCAGCAAACACCAGTTCCTCCATCTTTTTAGAAAAGTCCAAGTGAGGCGAGGAAGGTGACAGTGAGAGCGTGTCTGGTGACAGGGGTGGCAGAGGTTGTGGGTCTGGAGATTCTGGAAATATATTTTCCTGGCTGTTTTCCTGAAGATCCTTGTTGAACACTGAGATTTGCTGCTGTTCAGATGGATCACTGTCAGTCTGTGTTGGGCTCAGTGTGCAGGGCGCAGGCGGCAGTGTTTCTATCAACAGTGGTTGTTTTGGCTGCATGGCGTTTTCACTGTCCTTGTGTAATGCATCAGCCCCAAGTCCACTCAGGAGCTGATTTAAAGTCCTGTGGTCATCCTGACATTTGCTAGGTGTGTGTGTGTCATTTGGGTTGAGTTCAGAAGCACACACAGCTGATGGATGATGAAGGGAGAAATAGATATTGTCCTTTAACACCTTTGAACCAAGTTTGTTTGGATGAAGGCCGTCTGATGTAAATAGCTGTCTTTGGTTCCAGAAGAGATTGAAGTTGTCAATGTAATTCAGTCCTTTCCTGTTGCATGTTTTCTGCAGCCATACATTTAGGCCAAGAAGTCGTGAAAACATATTTGTCCCTCTTGCAGGGAGTGGTCCACTGATGAACGGCTGAATTTTCAATCTTTCGACTGTTTCCAAGAGCTCACAGAAATCTTTCTTGAGCAGTTCTGACTGCTCTTTCCGAATATCATTCTTCCCCACATGGATGATAATCCGTTTTGCAGTCTTGTGCTTCTTCAGAATTTCTTTAAGTTCTTTGTTTACATCAGAAACTGTTGCATGAGGGAAGCAGTAAGTCATTGTAGCTCTGCTCCTGAAATTCCTGATTATTGAATCTCCTACCACTAGTGTTCTTATCTCAGGTGCGATCGGTGCAGAATGCCGCTGTCTGGTCGGCCTTGATCCTCTGCTCCGTGAAGAATTAGCTGCTGAGTCATGCGATCTCTGTCTGACTGCATTTGGGGATTCTTCACCCATATTACTTAAAACTTCATATCTGTTCTGAAGCTGTATTTGAGTCCGAGCTGTATTTGGGGTAGAGGACGCTAATGCAGCAGCGTATGATCTGACCCCGCGAGTACCCTTTGGTCTCGCACCTTGTTTATTCCATCGGTTATCAGTCTCATTTTCAACAGTTTCACTCTGTTTTTCTGGGCTTAAAACAGTAGCTGGAGTAGATTAAGTTATATTAAGTCTGCTTAATTAAGGGCGTGGCCACTTGAGTGACAGCTAGGTCTGGCTGGTCGCCGTCATGTCACCTCAGCTGATTCCGGCTGATTAGCTGCTGAGCTCGGCATATTCATTGTATTTATGTGGCTTTACACAGTCAGTTGTCTTTTGGGATTATTTCCTACAATTATCAGATGATATGGCATGCTGAGTGCCCTTAATTGTGCTCACAAACCATTCACGTTTCCCAGATGAGTGAACTTATATACTTATATACCATCTCTGTAAATGAATTTGTTTAATTTAGGATCATTTATCATTTATAATGTTCTTCAGAACTCTAATGCTCTCCAGAATCTGTCAGATTGATTAGCTGTAGGCTCTAGAACCGTCATCTGAAGCGTTTTCATGCAGTGTTGTGCCTGGATTTCATCAATAGCCTTTATCTACTAACATATATATCTATATCTGAAGTGTTTAGAAGTAATTAGCATTTTCCTCCTGTAGAAAAACGTCATAAGAACAATGTTTAGTGGCTCAGTGTATTACAACAGTGTTTTCAACAGACTAAACACTTTATTGATATAGTATACAACCAAGCACATGTGGTCACAACACAAACGAGTCGCAGGTCATGAAGTATTAAGTGTTTCTTAATACTTAATGATATTTAATTACCGGTACTATTGAAACCGGCCCACAGGCCACAGCCGCCTGCTGGTGTTTTTCACGCACCAACACTACATTCCCCACAATGCAACGGTAGCCCGCGAACTCACTACAGCGCAGCAAGCGGGCGTCGGCTTCATTATTCATCAGAAATCAGAGCAGATGTCAATTTTCAGCTACCCCCTCCCCAAAAATGTCTAAACGGAAAGTGGACGCTGAGAACAGGGGGTTTCAAGCCAGGTGGGAGGCAGAGTACATGTTCACGGAGGTAAAAGGCAAACCTGTGTGTCTTCTGTGTGGAGAAAGTTTGGCTGTAATGAAAGAATATAATCTAAGAAGGCACCATGAAACGTCTCAGAAACACAAGAATATGAACACGGAACAAAGGCTACAGAAGGTGGAAGAATTAAAACGAGGTCTTAAGTCGCGGCAGTGATAAGAGCCATGAGAACGAATACAACTGATTTGATTAATTATTTGATTTTTTCATTTTATTATTTGAAAGCAGTGATTGGTAGGATCATAGAGCAGCACAATAGCATTTTCCGTTTATAATGCATGCAATTTCATTTATGCATTTATCTTGATATTAGGGACATATTTAGTTTTTGAAGGACATTTACTTTTTTGCTATTTGCCTGTTTAAAATGTTATCTCTTGAAAATACTGACAGAGCAATAAGAAAATATTGCTTTATTCATTTAATGTACAGGACATGTGATTTTTCTTTGAAGGAAGTGCGTTTTTGTCCTGTTGAAAGAAGTTTTAACTTGAAATTACTGACGAAGCCATAAGAAAATATTTCTTTATTCATTTAATCATTAAATAATATGCACTGTGTTAGGTCTTGGTTCAATAGGTTATATGTAGGGCCACACGGAATCTGCGTTGCAGAATTCCGCAGATTTCCGCAGATTTTTAGCCCATCATTAATTCTGTTTATTTACTGGTTTAAATGTGTGTAAATTTATATTTATTCAGTTTTCAAATTAATTTCAGTAAAAATATTGATAAATATGAAAATATTCATATGTTTTTTTTACAATACAGTTTGTAAAGTACTATTTTCTGTCTTTTAGAAGAGATTTTATACGAGAGACTTGCTTTGTTTACCAAATAAAGTGGATCTAATTGGATTCGCATTGTAAACATTAAATAAAAGTTAAAAAGGTATTACTTTTTATTTCATACTTAAATTTTTTAGTTATGATACTCCTAAAATCATTCCGCATGAATCCGCAGATTTTTAACAAAATACTCCGCAGAAATAGCACAAAATGTCCGCAGATTCCGTCTGGCCCTGGTTATATGCAATCATTTCAATATGTTTTTAATAAACATTGAACCAGTCTGGCCCTCGGCTTGTAGCAAATTAGTTTTTTTGGCCCTCTGTGATATTTGACTTTGACATCCCTGGTCTATGGTTCTCACAGTCAGAAGAAATAAGTGCTTGTTTTAAGGAAATTATCTGCCAGTGGAGTAAGCAAAATAATCTTGTTTTCGCTTTGAAATGCAGATATTTGGACTAAAAACAAGACAAAAATTCGAAGTAAGAAATGTTTTTGCATAAATCATATAAACTCCATATAAATACAGTGATTAAATACAATTCTGCAGCTCCTGCTCAACTATAATTGAGTCTGGACATTGCATATCTTTGCGATGTGACTATTGTGGATGCGCACATTGCGATTATCGATGCTGAATTGATATTGTGCAGCTCTAATGTAAAATACCAAACATAAAATATCAAAACATGATTAGTAACTGTTGATGTACCTACATGTATTTTCTGCGAAGTGAATTTGAACCGCTTTATTGTCAAACGTGCAATAAAAATACATTTGCCGTGTTTGTGTGTGTCTTTCACGCAGTCGTTTCACTGTAAAACGGTCAGGAAGATGCCGTTTAGCCGCATGGACCCCAGCTGTACAGTGGGCTTCTATGCCAGAAGCAAAGCAGATTTCCACAGTCTGTGTTCAGACGTCAGTCAGGTGAGGGGAAACAAACACTCGCTAAAACATTTCAGTCTCCTCATCAACAGCTCCTGCTAGTGTGCACAAGTGAGCTGTGATTGTATGCTCTCTGTCTTAAAACTATTCACAAACATTATCTGATGTTAATATTAGTTAATTAAGCTAGTTAAACACTGTATTTCTGAGAAATTATTTATTATTATTATTATTATTATTATTATTATTATTATTATTGTTATAATTTGATTCAATTTTCGATTTCAATTTTTTTAAATATTGGGTTTGTTGTTGTTAACACTTAATTATTTTCATGTTAAAGTACAATAGTATTAAAATGTAATTTACTTTGTATAATTACAGTGTATATTTAAAAGAAACATTTATTATTATTATTTTTATTAATATAGATTTATACTCCTATTTTTGTCATAATGAATGGATTCTATATAAACAAAGCAAATAAATGTCTAATGGTAATATAAAATATGTTATATTGTTTTATTGTTGTTAGTATTATTATTTCAATATTTGAAAGCAAAGAAATTAATATAGAAGTATTAGAATTTTACTGTTGTAAAATAAAAGGGACTAAGCCGACAAGAAAATGAATGAATGTTGTAAAATAAAACTGTTAATGCTGGTCATTTCCGTCCGTCCGATTGATTTTATTTGACAATTTTGACAAAAATATACAAACAAGTCCAGTTGGACTAATTCATACTTATTTTAAAAACTGTCGAGGATAAATTACACAAAGTCACCGGCTTATTTCCACTGTGGTTCTTGATATTCCTAAAAAATGGACCAAATCATAAATGGAGTGCAAACATCATCAGCATAACAACTCAGCACAACAAAACTCCTCAACTTTAATTGTAAAGCATTTTTTAATTCCCCTTATAAAAATGCTCTCAAATTGAATCTCTTTAAAACTCCTAGGCAAAACATTCCAAGCAACAGAGCTAGTACACAAAACAGAATTTCTACCTGATTTACTCTTAAATCTACAGGGATAAATACCCCTGCTACTTATCTGTCTGTCTACGGCTCCGTCTACGGCTCCGTCTACGCGTCCGTCTACGCGTCCGTCTACGGATCCGTCTACGCGTCCGTCTACGCGTCCGTCTACGCGTCCGTCTACGGGTCCGTCTATCTATCTCTCCGCCCGTCCATCTGTCTGTCTATCTGTCCGTCTATCTGTCCACCCGTCCATCCATCCATCCATCCATCCGTCCGTCCGTCTTTCTATCCATCCATCCATCCGTCTATTTATAATTTAATAAAATATATATTTAAGATAATTATAATAGTTAATGTATTATATTTAGGTTAATATAGAGTTTCTCTGTGTTCTCATGTTAGAATATCTTTATGCCTTTATATCTTAATGCCTAATGACTACAGCCTCTGCCAATGCATTGATGAAATGAACCGTGGATGTGCCAAAACTTCCTTCAGTTAAATAAAGAGAAAACTGAAGTCATTGCATTTGGGAGCAGAGAAGAGGTTCTCAAGGTGAATGCGTACCTTGCCTCTAAAGGTCAAACAACAACAAATAAGGACAGATCTCAGTTTCAACAGTCATGTTAAAGCAGTCAGTAAATCAGCATACTATCATCTCAAAAACATTGCAAGAATTAGATGCTTTGGTTCCAGTGAAGACTTAGAGAAACTTGTTCATGCTTTTATCAGCAGCAGGGTGGATTACTGTAATGGACTCCTCACTGGCCTTCCCAAAAAGACAGTCAGACAGTTGCAGCTCATCCAGAACGCTGCGGCCAGGATTCTGACCAGAACCAGGAGATCAGAGCACATCACACCTGTCCTCGGGTCTTTACACTGGCTCCCAGTTACATTCAGAATAGATTTTAAAGTATTACTACTGGTCTATAAATCACTAAATGGCCTAGAACCTCAGTACATTACAGATATGCTGACTGAACACAAGCCTAACAGATCACTCAGATCTTTAGGATCATATAAACTAGAAATTCCAAGAGTTCAGTCAAAGCAGCGTGAATCGGGATTCAGCTACTAACAGCACACCCCGCTGCTGGAATCAGCTTTCAGAAATGATCAGATGTGCTCCAACATTAGGCACATTCAAATCAAGATAGCAATGTGCAATATAGAAATCTGTGCAAGATAGCAATCTGTTTAGCACTGTGCTACATCTGACAGATGGCACTATTATGTCTTTCCTTTTTATTCTTTTATAACCTGTTTTAACATATTTTACTCTGTTTTTAATCATGTTTTAATCCCTTTTATTCTTTGTTTTTATTTTTTTTATACTTGTCTCTTTTATTCCTGGCTGTGTAAAGCACTTTTAAATTATTATTGTGTATGGAATGTGCTATATAAACAAACTTGCTTTGCCTAAATAAGATATAAAACAAAACAAAAAATCCCTATAGATTTGCATTTTTGTCTTTTCTGACTTTCTCCCTACTTTAATGAACAGGCTCTGTCATCATCCGAGGAGAAATACCCCATCTTCACCTTTGTGGAGGGTCACAGTGAGGGTCACAGCGGCTCTACATCAGACACGGACACCACATACACAAAAACCAAAGACAGACTGAGCCGAAATCAGAAGAGGAGCAGCACGGAGGAATTTGTGTTCCTGTGACTAACCATGACTGTTAACTGTTTACTTCCTCCAATCATGTGACCAAGGATGCAAGGATTTCAAAGGGAAATTTCAGTCAAAAATGAAAGTCATCATTCAAAACCAGTTTGAGTTTTTTTCTTTCGTTGAACACTAAGGAAGATATTTTGAAGAATGTTTAAAAAACTGCCATTGACTTCCATAGTGTTTATTTGTTTTAATATGGAAATAAATGACAGCTTTTATCCAACATTCTTCAGATTATCTTGTTTTGTGTTCAACAGAAGACAGAAATTTAGTTTAGAATGACTAAATTAGGAAATGTTCATTTTTGGGTGTTGAACTCCCCTGTTAAAGGAACACACAGTGAGTTTTTCCATTTTTGACTCCATTGCTGTGTTTTTAGCTTAGCTTAGCATAATTCATTGAATCAGATTGGACCGTTAGCATCTCAGAAATGACCAAAAGAGTTTTTAACATTTCCTATATTCAACTTCACTCCTCTGTAGTCACAGTGTGCACTAAGACTGAAAATGAACACAATGATATTATACAATGCCTAAAAAAAGTCCTCTGCTAGTCAGCTAGAAAACCACTGAGTAATATCATGGTACAGCACTAAAGTTCCTCGACTGTTACGTAGTTTCTTGCCATATAAGTCCAGAAAACGGACTTCCTTTGGTCTTAGTGCACAGTGCAACTACAGAAGATTCAAGCTTTAAATAGGAAAATCAACAAAACCGTAAATATTTTAGATGCTAATGGTCTAATCTGATTCATTTATTTATGCTAAGCTAAAACTGAGATCGACTGAATTGATGATAAATAAAATGGTAAAACTCAACTTTAACTCAAGGGAATCTGTAAAATGAGATTTTATTCAAAAACAAAAAGAAGAGTGTTCATTTAAGCAGGCATTAGAAAATCTGACCATGTTTTTTGCTAGTACATGTGGCAGGTTTTGCCCTCAAACTGCTGTTTTTTTTTTTTTAAATAGGTTAATTTTACAGCTACCCCAGAGTAAAACAAATAAGTTTTACCATTTTTGACTCCATTTAGCCAATCTCCGTGTCTGGCTGGAGCACTTTTAGCTTAGCTTAGCATAATTAATGGAATCAGATTAGACCATTAGCATCTCAGAAATTACCAAAGATTTTTGATCATTTTCTTATATGCAACTTGTCTCTTCTGTAGTTACACTGCACCAAGACTGAAAAATGAACACGATGATATTATACAATTCCTAAAAATAGCTAGTTAGCAAGATAACCGCTGTGTAATATCATGGTACAACATCAAAGTTTCTTTATTATGGCAGAATGAGACTAGTTTTTAACTATGTCAGTGTAAAATAATAGCACTTTTTTATTTCTTTTGAGCTTGGTGAACAATGTAACTACAGAAGAGTTGAGCTTAAAATAGGAAAATTATTAAAACTGGTCATTTTTAAGATGCTAATGGTCTAATCCGATTCAATGATTTATGCTAAGCTAAGCTAAAAGTGCTCCCACTAGAATTGAAGATCAGCTGAGTTTATTAAAAAAAAGGTAAAACTCAACTGTTTAACTTCTTCAGGTGAGTTGTAAAATGAGCTTTTCTAAAAAAAAAAAGTGTTTATTTAAGCAGGCATTAGAAAATCTGACAATGTTTTTTGCTAGTACATGTGGCAGCTTTTCCGCTCAAACTGCTGTTTTTTTTTAAGTAGGTTAATTTTACAGCTACCCCAGAGTGAATCACATGAGTTTTACCATTTTTGACACCATTTAGTCAATCTCCGTGTCTGGCTGGAGCACTTTTAGCTTAGCTTAGCATAATTAATAGAATCAGATTAGACCATTAGCATCTCAGAAGTTACCAGAGTTTTTGATCATTTTCTTATATGCAACTTGTCTCTTCTGTAGTTACACTGCACCAAGACTGAAAAATGAACACAATGATATTATACATTTCCTGAAAATAGCTAGTTAGCAAGATAACCGCTGTGTAATATCATGGTACAGGAAAAAAGTTCCTTGATTATTATGACAGAATGAGACCATAGTTTCTAACCATGTCAGTGTAAAATAATAGCACTTTTTTATTTCTTTTGAGCTTGGTGAACAATGTAACTGCAGAAGAGTTGAGCTTTAAAGAGGAAAATTATTAAAACTGGCCATTTTTAAGATGCTAATGGTCTAATCTGATTTAATGATTTATGCTAAGCTAAGCTAAAAGTGCTCCCACTAGAATTGAAGATCAGCTGAATAAAGAAAAAAGGTAAAACCCAACTGTTTAATTTGAGTGAGTTGTAAAAGGAGCTTTTCTAAAAAATAAGTGTTCAGGCATTAGAAAATCTGACAAGGTTTTATGCTAAGTACATGTGGCAGCTTTTGCCGTTAGATTATGTAAACCATGAGTTTTCCCCTCAAACTGCTGTTGTTTTCTTGTGTTTCTGTAGTATAAACACACTGAGCTCTGTGTGTATGTGTTTGCCAAGCAGGTGGCTAAGCAGATTATGGCGGATGTGTTTGCCGTGATGATAATGACTGCAGACAGTGAGGATCTCAGACAGACCAGACGAGCAGACGCTACTCTTTGACAGGCAAACATCAGATTTAGTTGCTTCAAACACTGTGATTTAGTCTTAAAGGGACAGTTCACTGTAAAAAAAATGTAACTTCAGTCATCACTTACTTATTTGGTCCAAAAATTCCTGTTTGAGTTTATTTCTTCTTTTATAGAGGAGGATATTCTGAAGAATGCTGGAAACATTATCCATTGACTTCCATAGTAATAATTTTTTTTGTTAATATGGAAGTCAATGGCAGCCCTCTTTAACATTCTTCAAAATATCTTGTTTAGACACTAAAGAATGCTGGAAATATCAGCCATTGACTTCTATAGTGTTCTTTGTTCCTAATAGGAATGTCAATAGCTGCGCCCTCTAACATTCTTCAAAATATCTTGTTTAGCGTTCAACAGAGGAGAGGTGTTTAGATTGGAACAAGAGTAAATAATGTGGAAATTGTCATTTTAGGGTGAACCGTCTAATATATACGCATTTCTGGTTGGTTTAAACACTGTGATTTAGTCTTAAAGGGGCCGTTCACTCAAAATAAATTAAAGTTTGAGGAAAAAATCATGTTTGAGGAATATATACTGAAGAATACTGGAAAAAATGATGATTCCTATAATATTTTAGTTTTGTTCCTAATATGGGAGTCAGTGGCTGCCCTCTTGAACATTCTTCAAAATATCTTAGTTTAGTGTTCAACAGAAGAAAGAAATTTAGTTTGGAATCACTTGAGTAAATGATGTGGAAATTATTATTTTAGGGTGAACCGTCCCTTATATTTTCCCATATACACATTTCTGGTTGGTTTAAACACTGTGATTTAGTCTTAAAGGGGCCGTTCACTCAAAATAAATTAAAGTTCAGTCATCATTTACTCATTTGTTCCGAAAACTCCTGTTTAAGGAATATATCCTGATGAATACTGGACAAAAATAGCCATTTTATATGGTGTTTGTTTATTCTTGTCTCCGATATGGAAGTCAATGGCTGCCCTCTTGAACATTCTTCAAAATATCTTGTTTAGTGTTCAGCAGAGGTATTTAGATTGGAACCACTTACGTAAATGATGTAAAAATTGTCATTTTAGGGTGAACCGTCCCATATGCATACACATTTCTGGTTGGTTTAAACACTGATTTAGTCTTAAAGGGGCCGTTCACTCAAAATAAATTAAAGTTCAGTCATCATCTACTCATTTGTTTTAAAAATGTCATGTTTGAAGAATATATACTGAAGAATGCTGGAAAAAAGACTGATTTCTATAGTATTTATTTAGTTTTGTTCCTAATATTGAAGTCAATGGCTGCTCTCTCGAACATTCTTCAAAATATCTTGTTTAGTGTTCAGCAGAGGTATTTAGATCAGAACCACTTACGTGAATGATGTGAAAATTGTCATTTTAGGGTGAACCGTCTAATATATACGCATTTCTGGTTGGTTTAAACACTGATTTAGTCTTGAAGGGGCCGTTCACTCAAAATAAATTAAAGTTCAGTCAATATCTACTCATTTGTTCCAAAAATTTCATGTTTGAAGAATATATCCTGAAGAATACTGGAATTTTTTTTGATTTCTATAGTATTTATTTAGTTTTGTTTGTAATATTGAAGTCAATGGCTGCTCTCTCGAACATTCTTCAGAATATCTTGTTTGGTGTTTAACAGGGCTACTTGAGTAAACTATGTAGAAATGTTCATTTTAGAGTGAACTGTCCCTTTAATGTTACCGTTATAGTATGTTACTGCTTGTTTTGTTTAAGCATCATATGATGATGTGATGTTTGGTGTGATACAGAAACATGGGTTTGGGTCACATTTCACTTCTTTTTTTATAGCGTTGTGAAATTGTTTTGATGTCATAAGCACTATTGCATCTTAACTGATATAAAATGAATTGTTTTCATTGGCAGTATTTTTTTTCATTCATTTGTTCAAAATTCTACTTTTCTGCTCTATGTTTTCTGGTCTTTCAGGCTTTAATTTATAACCTTTTATTATTATTATTATTATTATTTTGGTTAATACTTTAGAAATGCAACAACACGTTTGTTTGCTATTAATAGTCACATGACACACTGGTAAGTCAAATATTTCATAATGTTTGGTTAGTATTTCTACAATTTACCAACACATTTGCGTGGCATTAATATTCATGGCATTAATATTCAATTCAATTAATCTTTATTTGTATATTCCTCTTTATTTGCATTAATAGTCACATGAGATGCAGGTAAATGCATAAGCTATATACATAAAACAAATATTTATAAATAAATGTATACAAAATGTATGTATTACACATTTTAAAACACAAAATGTTTAAGTTTTTGTTATTTTAAGTTCACATTTTTATGATTTAAGTCAGGGGCGTCGCTAGACCACATTTAATGGGGCACGTGTTCCAGCAAAAAAATTCCAGTGCAGTAAATGCCTTGAGATACGGTTTACTTTATATGCAAGTTTATTAATTAAGAGTGGTTATTCCAGAGTAAAGATGTTATTCTCTGTGCACCTGAACCAACGCTGGGGAAAGCAATGTAGTTTAATCAAAAAACAAACTGAGCATGTGAGCAAGAGAAAACAACAACAACATACCTCACGCTCCACTCTTGCTTGACGCTGAAGTGCTGCTTTGCGCCCGGTGTGGTTCCCGGTTGTGAAAATAGCTGTGCTGCTCATGCATTGTGAAACCGGCATAACAGTCTTTTATGCGGTGGTGTCGGCACGCAGTGAATATTGCAAGTCGACAAAACAAAGTTTGAATAATGTGATTTTATTTAGTCTAAGCATGGCTCCTGATATATATATATATATATATATATATATATATATATATATATATATATATATATATAT
>CAIGQQ010029417.1:79431-90979 GCA_903798035.1 Danio albolineatus
TATATATATATATATATATATATATATATATATATATATATATATATTTATGGTCGACAATAAGGACCCTAAGACAACACACAGCAGATAATTCTAGAAAACATCATTTTTTTGTATTCTGTTGAATTGTAGTATTTCATTCTCATGAAATTAATATTCATCCAAAAGATTCTTAAATGATCCTAGAATCCCTCAGTTGTGTCTTTACATTGTTTTCCAGTTACATTTAGGATTAATTTCTGTTAGCGTATTTTTTTAGAATAATAATTGTATAATAATGACAATATAACAATAATACTGTTGTTTATAGTTATATAAATTGATTTATTTTTATTTATTTATTTATTTATTTTATTTATTTATTGAGGGGCAGCTGTGCCCAGTAGAGCTTTATGTCTAGCAAAGCCCCTGATTTAAGTAACTAGTTTGACTAAACATTTTAATTACCTGTTAATCCACTCAAGATTCCTCCACTGTTCCTTCTTAAACCTGAAGGAGATTGTGTACACACAATCCCCTGCTTTTGTTTTCTTCTGAAATCTCAAATCTTTTCTAATTTTACAGTATCTCCCCCCTCCAGCCTTGTACATGCTCACGTCATTATTAGGTGTCTTTTCTTTCACCTATTTTTTTAAGCATGTTGTGACATTGAATTAAAGAACACTGGAAATATGTATTAATTCTAAAATGTGCATAAAAAATTGCAGTTTTGTAAAAAGAAAAAATGCATAACAGTTTTTGATTATGCCTAAAATAACCTTGGATTAAAACAGAAAGAAAAAAAACTCTAAAAATGTGCATGTAAAACTACACACCTAACTTGGCAATTATTTGTCCAAAAAAAAAAAAAAAGTTCAGTGCTGTTTTTTCTCTCTCATGTTTTTATTATACTGGAGACATTAAAGTTTTTCTCTTAAGTATAATGCTGGATTGAGGGCGCCACGGTGGCCGAGTGGTTAGCACGTTCGCCTCACAGCAAGAAGGTCGCTGGTTCGATCCCCGGCAGGGCCAGTTGGCATTTCTGTGTGGAGTTTGTATGTTCTCCCCGTGGTTGTGTGGGTTTCCTCCGGGTGCTCCGGTTTCCCCCACAGTCCAAAGACATGCGGTACAGGTGAATTGGGTAAGCTAAATTGTCCGTAGTGTATGTGTGTGAATGAAAATGTATGGATGTGTTTCCCAGAGATGGGTTGTGGCTGGAAGGGCATCCGCTGCGTAAAACAAATGCTGGATAAGTTGGCGGTTCATTCCGCTGTGGTGACCCCGGATTAATAAAGGGACTAAGCCGAAAAGAAAATGAATGAATGAATAAATAATGCTGGATTGATGGTGCAGTAGGTCCATCTTTGTTCCACTTCTGAGAACTGATTTACTTGAAGAAGATTTTTCTTCTTTTTAAAGTTTAAAGTGTAACCTTACACTAAACACTAGTCATACATACAGTGCATCAGGAAAGTATTGATAGCGCTTCACTTTTTCCACATTTTTTGTCACACCCTTATTCCAAAATAGATTAAATTCATTTATTTCTTCAAAAATTCTCCACACAATCCCTCATGATGACAATGTAAAAAAAAAATTCTTAAAATTTTTGCAAATTTATTTTGTTTGATGCATCACATATTCACAGCCTTTGCTCGATACTTTGTTAATGCACCTTTGGTATTAATTACAACCTCAAGTCTTCTTGAATATGACGCCACAAGCTCGGCACACCTGTCTTTGGGAATTTTGCCCATTCCTCTCTGCAGTACCTCTCAAGCTCTATCAGTATGGATGGGAAGCGACGGTGTACAGCCATTTTCAGGTCTGGGCTCTGGCTGATCCACTCAAGGACCTTCACTGAGTCGTGTGAATCCACTCCATTGATATTTTGGCGGTGCGCTTTGGGTCATTGTCCTGCTGGAAGATGAACCGTCGCCCCAGTCTGAGGTCAGGAGCACTTTGAAGCAGGTCTTCATTCAGGATGTCTCTTTACATCGCTGCATTCATCTTTTCCTCTATCCTGACTAGTCTTCCAGTTCCTGCTGCTGAAAAACATCCCCTCAGCATGATGCTGCCACCACCACGCTTCACTGTAGGGATGGTATTAGCCTGGTGATGAGCGGTGCCTGGTTTTCTCCAAACATAACGCCTCGCATTCACTCCAAAGAGTTCAATTTTAGTCTCATCATACCAGAGATTTTTCTTTGTCATGGTCTGAGAGTCCTTCAGATGCCTTTTGGTAAATTCCAGGCTGAGGAGTGTCTTCCGTCTGGCCCCTCTACCATACATGCCTGATTGGTGGATCGCTGCACAGATGGTTGTCCTTCTGTAAGGTTCTCCTCTCTCCACTGGAGAACGCTGGAGCTCAGACAGAGTGACCGTCGGGTTATTGATCACCTCTCTGACTAAGGCCCTTCTCCCCAGATCACTCAGCTTAGATGGCCGGCCAGCTCTAGGAAGAGTGCTGGTGGGTTCATCATCTTCCACTTACGGATGAAGAAGGTCACTGTGCTCATGGGAGCTTTCAGAGCAGCAGAAATGTTTCTGTAACCTTCCCCAGCCTTGTGCCTCGAGACAATCCCATCTCGGAGGTCTACAGACAATTCCTTTGTCTTCATGCTTGGTTTGTGCTTTGACATGCACTGTCAACCCTGGGGCCTTATATAGACAGGTGTATGCCTTCTCAAATCACGTCCAATCAGCTGAATAGACCACAGGTGAACTCCAATGAAGCTGCTGAAACATCTCAAGAATGATCAGTGGAAACAGAATGACATGAGCTCAATGTAGAGCTTCACAGCATGTAGCTTCAACATGTGATCCTTCAGGTTTATTATTTGTAACAATTAAAAAAAAATATTTTTCCACATTGTCATTATGGGGTTTTCTGTGTAGAATGTTGAGGAAATAAAAAAATGTAATCCATTTGGGAATAAGGCTGCAACATAAAAAATGTGGAAAAAGTGAAGCGCTATGAATCCTGTCCGGATGCACTGCATATCTCAGTAAAGGGAAGCATCATCCAAATTTGAAGGACATGTTGAAGCACCAAGTTGGGGGGAAGCTATATAGTGCACAGAACTCAAACACTTCAGATTGCTCTGGGGTTTGCTCTGGACTTTATTGTAAAGTACTCAAAGTCTATCTTTTATTGTGAACGGTGGCTCAGTGGTCACCACTGTCACCTCACAGCAAGAAGGTCGCTGGTTTGAGTCCTGGCTGAACCAATTGGCATTTCTGTGTGAAGTTTGCATGTTCTCTCCGTGTTGGCGTGGGTTTCCTCCGGGTGCTCCAGTTTCCCCCACAGTCAAACACATGCACTATAGGTGAATTGGTTGAATTAAGTGTATGAGTGTGTGTGAATGAGAGAGTGTCTCTCATTCACGGTTCATTCCACTGTGGTGACCCTTGATAAATAAGGCACTAAGCCGAAGGAAAACGATTGAATGGTATTAAAAACCTCCAGACTGAGCTTTATTAATAAATAAAAAGGCCAAACCAAGACACCATTTGTCAACACCAGTCTGTTACGATTCCCGCATTTCAGAGTTCAGTCAGCTGAAGCGGCTCTCATATCTCTCCCGTATTGCCTGAAGTACAGGTGTGAGTGATACTGAAGCTCAGGCAACATCATGCGCACACAGAAGCCCTGATCCTGCAGCGAGAGGTTTCCCTTCACCTCATATCCCACGATGGTGACCGTCTCCGTCTGCCACGGTCGCAGCAGGTCCTCCAGCTCTCCAGGGGGCACTGCAGCCTTCGATACACATTTCCGCCGAATACTCTCAGTAGATTCCCGAAGCCGCGCAGTCTCCGCTTTCAACCTCTCCATTCCAAACTGAGCCGCCTTCTCCCAGAACACCTGCACGAAGAAGTCATAGAGAAGCGTGTCCAGGACGTTCCAGGATCGCAGTTTCGCTTGAATATTCTCAGTGAGCTCTGTTTTGCTGTTACTAGCACGAGCGTTAAGTCGAAGATAAGCCAAATCTTCATAATCAAGTCCGAGAAGAGATCCCAGAAGAATTAGAGACTCGTCAAAGTGTTCGGCGATCATCACCAGGTGAAACCCCTCCTCCAGTTGCGCCAGGTCTTCAGGCCAGGAGCTGTTCCACTTCTGATTGTTCAGCCCCATGTCGAAGCTCATGGGATTTTTGGCGAGACCGTTCCACGGCTCCGTTGGGTCCCAGAAGGTCTCCGGAGAGTCAAGGAAGACTGAGAGTGCAGGTTTGCCCGTGTTGCTGGCGGCTCTGTCTGCGCTGAGGAATGCTGGGACGGTGGTGGTGTGGTATCTGAAGACGGATTCGAAGGTTTTGATCGGGTCTCGCAGTAGTGTGATGAAAACTGTGTTCTGGGGCATCACCTTCCTCACCTGCCGCAGGTCCAGACGCATATGGCTGCACAGCAGGTCAAACTGAGATGAACCCTCGGGCAGCTCGTCCACTGATGATGCTCTGAATCTGAAAGAGAGAGACAGGGCAACGATTTAGTTTTCGTTTTAATTTCATTTTTAGGTTCATACTTGCCAACCAAGGCTGTGGTTAAGCATGCAATTCCTTACATTTTATATAGCTTTTTTTTAGACACCCAAAGTGCTTTACACAATGGGGGGATCTTCTTGTCCACCTCCAGTGTGCAGCATCCACCTGGACCACCTGCCAGACCGCATACCACACATCAGCTGTTTGGTGGAGAGGAGACCGAGTGATTAAGCCAATTATGATATGGATTGTTAGGAGGCCATGATGGACAGGCCAGGATGCCGGGGTTAAACCCCTACCCTTTCCGAAGAACAGTCTGGGATTTTTAACAACCACAGTGAGTCAGGACCTCGGTTTGACCTCTCATCCGAAAGACGGCGCTCACTGAGCAGTATAGAGTCCCCTTCACTATACTGGGGTGTTAGGACCAGTGTTGGGTAAGTTACTTTAAAAAACTAATTAATTACTAATTACTTTATCAATGTTGTATTTAAAATACTTTTCTAATTACTGTGTGTGAAAAGTAACTTAATTACTCAATAAGTAACTTAACTAAATACTTCTTGAAATCCCTATAAACCTTGAGTGGACAAATAATAAAAATTTAACTCTGTAAATAATAAATACTTAGATAAAACATATGAGTCAAACATGAAATAGTTTAGCCTTTTAGTTTTCTGAATCATCTTTATTATACTCTAATTAAAGAAAATCTATAATAATTACATGCATAATAATTTTTAGTATGCAATGTAACGTTCTTTCATATTATTCTGCATGTCTATCGATCAGGCAGGATTATGCAATCTTTACAAAAAAGCATTATTTTTGGTGGTATTAGAATGAAAGCCCGTGCAGTTTGATCGAAAGTGGACAAAAGGCTTAAGATTTATACGGCATGTTTTTGAACTGGATTGTGTCTCTTTTGTTTACCTGTGATCCGATCGAGCAAAAGGTGTCTTATTACTCTGTAAACAGAGCAGCATCAGTCATGTTAAATTCGCCGACTCCCTCTGTCACATCTGCATAGTCATCCAAGCCTTTCTCATAGTAATCTTCATGAACCAGCCCATGTAAGGTGCGCGATAGCCTTGAAAAAGTCGCGCGCTACAGCACGCAGGCGCGCAATGAGGAAAATTAAATTGATTAATACTGTAATGTTCTTGTCTGGGAATATTTTCATTTCGTAAAACAGCCACTCGCTTCAGCTGAGTCCAACATCTTCCGCTTTATGACCAGCAGCAAACTGGCGCGGCGCTATCACATGCATCTGCACTACGATGATTTTAAAGCGCCAGAGTTTACTTTTACCTTTAGAACATAAATTTAATAAAATTGTGTAAGATTATTCAGCGAGTTTAATTATTTTACAATGTAACGCAGGTACATTATAAGTAACTGTAATTAAAATACCTAAAAATGAACAGTAATTAGTTACTTTACTTTTTCTGTGGAAAAGTAATTTAATTACAATAACATGTTACTTAGTAACGCGTTACATCCAACACTGGTTAGTACCCACACACAGACCGCAGGTTGAGCGCCCCCTGTTGGCCTCACTAACTCCACTTCTGGGCTGCAACCTAGCTTTCTGTGGTCTCCCATCCAGGTACTGACCAGGCACAGTTTTGCTTAGCTTCAGTGGGCGACCATGTGAGAGTTGCAGAGAGCTAGCTGCATGCATATGAATGGAAGTCAACTGGTTGAAAAGTGCAGTATGACCGGAGCTTTAATGGTTGAGTCATGGTCATATTAGAGGGCTTTGACTCCCCTCTCATATGACTCTAATCAGTGATTCCAGCAGCGACCAATGGTGGTTTTTTCGATTCCAAGTACACGTGTTCTTGTGAGACCGTATTTAATTTCACGATAATATTCACATCATTTCATGTGTCCTTCGTTCTTGACGCGATGGACAAATGGCCTGGGTGTGTGGGCAAATTTGGCCAGGATATTTTGGTTAGCCCTTTTCAAAGCACATTCTCAGATTTTTAACGACCACAGTGAGTTAGGTCCTCAGTTTAATGTCTAATCACTGAGCAGTATAGTGTCCACTTGACTGTACTGGGGCGTTAGGACCCACAACCTAGTTTTTCCCATCCAGGTACTGATTGGGTGCATCCCTCCTTAGATTCAGTGGGCAACAATTTGAGAGTTGTTTTTGCAGTGCCCCCTTACAAGGACATTATCACACAACTACTTTGTAAAAACGTAATTTTGAAAAGTACAGCATAATTGTAATTAGTGCACTTGTAAATTTACAGTCTTACTATCAACCAAAATTGCCATTTAACCCTTGTTGTTCAAATGTATTACCCTTTGGTTATGTTGGTGGCTATTTTTGCCCTATTGACTTCCATTTATACCACGACCCAGCCCTGGAAAAAGCAGATGAAAACAACATTTCCATTATAATTACTTTTTTCAATTGTAAATTCATGACAGCATACAGTAGATACTACTTAAATATGGCCATTACTTACGCGCCTTCCGCCGCCGCGTAAGAACAAGCTTTAAGGTATGACCGCAATTTGAGACTTTGCTGCCAGGGGGCACAAACGGACGGGATGCGAACAGACAGAAATATACAGTAGCTGTAAATACCCTGCTACTTATGAATGAAGATGAAGCATTATAATTGCTTTATTAATCATTAAAAACTTGTTAACAGCTTTATTATTATTGTAAACGTGTTAAATAAAATGAAGATTCGTTTTGGAAAAAGAACACACGATTATATGCTGTCATAGATATGCAATCCATAAATGTGATTATAATGGAAGTCAATGGGGCAAAAACAGCCCCCAACATAACCAAAGGGTAGTCAATTTGCCCAGAGTGTAGTGAGTTTTTTGAAAAATTTCAAAGCATTTTCTCAAAATATGTGTCAAAAATAAGATTTGTCCCCAAAAATAATTACATTTGCTGAAACACAGTGAAAGCTGTGGCCAACTTTATCCTCAAAATCACCTCAGAGTGGATGAAAATGACCCAACAGCACACAAGGGTTAAGTAATTGTACATTTCACAGCGTGAGGTGATTTAAAGGGCCACGAAACCACCCTGGCTCCGCTGGGTGTTTTCACACCTACAGTCTGGAAAAGCTCAGGAAAGTGGGTGTGTCCAGCTCTGTTTAGGTGGGAGTGTAAGGGGAGGGAATGAGGGAAGGTTTTGCATAAAGATGGGAGTTTCCATTTGTGCACACGCTCATTTTCAAACAAGCGACGCACACACACAGACGCAGGGGAGAAAGACAGTGACTGTTTACATGGACATCAGTCATCTAATCATTAGCCAAATTTTTAATTTGTCGACTTTAGCGGCAGTTTGGTGCTTATACTTTAATCCAGGAACATTTCCTGCATGTCCCCCGTGACAAACGAGGTGTGAGAAACTATTAAGAGTTGTTTTTATGGAGTCTTTGATACCGCGCGGCGTAAGGGAGAAATAAAAACCCTCCGCAGACTATCCGGTCACAAAATGCGGCGAAAATTCTACACGAAAGCAATTGTTTGACTGCAGTGTTTACACCCGGAGAGCAGAATGTACAGGGGATCTTTCAGTCTTTAATATTGTACGGATATTAACGTTCTGTAAACTCCGTAACAGTTAATCATTTTAACAAAGGTCTGTCTTTAAACACTGACAGAGTTACGAACTCTACAAACCACTAACTAACTACGAACTAACTTCACCATCTGAATAAACAAACAAAGAGCACTGATGGCTTACTAAATCTGTAGCCTAGAACAATCCACATAAACTGGAGCGGCGTCTGTTTTAAAAGGAGACGAGCGGCAAATCCCGATTTCACCATTTCAAGATGCGGAAAGCTCTCGGGTGAAAAAAAAAAAGTTTCTTACAGACGCATTTCTGCTGCGCGCGCGTGAGTCCAGCTGCACTCTCATAGCGAAAATGAAGACTAAACCTGCAGCACATAAACACAACACTGGCGATCTGCGTCTCCTTCTACTTGTTTTGGAAGCACAACGTGGCATCCCTGCCGTCTGGACACTGCAAACGTACACAGTCTTCGAAGCTCTCGTGCATAATAATGAGTTGCGCCGCATACACAATAGAGCGCGCTGATTGGCTTGAACAAAGGCTATCTCATGAATTAATGCCGCACGCGCAGAGACGTCAGAATGTTCTCGTCGGGACAGGCATCCAGTGTGCACGCTGGAATACACGCATGGATATCATCGGCGTGTCGCAGCTTTAAAAATTTGTTTCAAACCGGAGGAACGAATTTGCTCGAAATAACGCAAAAACAACCAATTTTCACTTTTTAGTCAATTATATGTGTCGTAATAGTGTTTATAGCAGCATGGGACACATATATGACTGTCAACAGCTCAAAAGATGTGTTTTGGTGTTTCGTGGCCCTTTAAATGGGTGAAAGCTTCGTCCAAGCCACATGAAGTGTGTGTGCTGGTACCTGTGTGGGTAGTTGAACTGGAAGGTGCGGGAGGGAAAGGCAAAGGTGGCGCTCTCTCTCTCCCCGAGTCGAAACAGTATGTTCTGCACGGAGCTGCTGCCGGTGCGGTGTGTTTTCAGGAAGACCACGGGTGGGTGTGCTCTCCCGTCTGCCTGTGCGTGTTTGGGTGGATGCTGTGTGTGTGGAGGAGCATGCGTGTGTTTGGGTGGATGCTGTGTGTGTGTATGAGTCTGTGTGCGTTTCTCCGCAGCTCTTCTCTGGTTTCTTCTGTCCACCGTCGGTCTCTGTTCACGAGTTCTGGAGGGGGAAACTCAAAGTTAGTTCTGTTTTGATGCATTCTTTGTAAAGTGCCCTTGAGCTCTGGAAAGGCGCTATATACATAAAACTTATTATTATTATGACAGTGGTTTTCATGTTAACTGAGTAGCTGTATATAATCAAAGTGAGATATATGAACAAATTACGTGATTTTTCACAAATGAAGCATGACATTGCTTTGGACCCCATAAAGCCAAGCTTTAAAAATACACTCTGGACCACCGCTTTAAACGTTAATAAAAGTCACTTTTTTGAACTTTGTCGAAGTTAAAAGTTGTAAGAAAGATCAAGATCCCTTAAAGCAATTCAAAAACAATAAAAACATGAATCACAAACTACCTGAAACCACTAATGTACAGATCTCTTACACAGTTGACTCTCTGACCTGTTGTTGTTGTTGTGCAGTGAGTGTGTGGCCAGCAGCGTCAGCAGCAGTAAGATCGCCAGCACCGCCAGTAAACCCGTCACTCTGTGTCTCCATAACCAGCGCATTTCCTCAGATCTGAACCCGACGCCGTCCCAGTCTCTCTCTGAGGATTCAACGGCCTCCGTTGACCTGTGTTTAATCCTGCAGGATCAGGAGGTAACACACACTCGCGTTCCTACACACTCTGTCTCCCACCATCTGCACACTGCGCTTCATAGATTCTCAAAGTGCGGCGAACTGAAGTCAAACTCGTTCGTCCTCCTGTGAATTATTCTTTCTCAAATGTTTCCCAAATGTTGTTGAACAGATTCAGGAATTTTTCACAGTATTTCCGACAATATTTTTTCTTCTGTAGAAAGTCTTATTTGCTTTATTTTGGCTAGAATGGAAGCAGATTTAAATTTTTTAAACCATTTTAAGGTCAATATTATTAGCCCCCTTAAGCAATATTTGTTTTGGATTGTCTACAGAACAAACCATTGTTATTTAATGACCTGCCTAATTACCCTAATTAAGCAATATCTAGTCAAATATTATGTGCTGTCATCATGACAAAGAGAAAAGAAATCAGTTTTTAAAGCTATTATGTTTAGAAATGTGCTTCTGTTAAACAGAAATGGGGGGGAAAATATACAGGAGGGTTAATAATCCTGACTTAAACCATTTACGCTTTAAAAGGGATCGTTAAATAATTGACCTTTTCTGTATCTTTAAAGGGGATCTATTGTGCAAAAATCACTTTTTAAGGGATTTAAACACAGTTGTGTCTATGTGTATATATATATATATTAGGGCTGTCAATTGATTAAAAAAATTAACTAATTAATCACATTTTTGTTTGTGATTTATCATGATTAATCACAAAAAGCTGTATTTATTACAGAAATAAAAACACAGGCATGTAAGTGCCATTTGAATTTTAAAACAATCAATGCCAATAACAAACAAAAAATATTTCCATGTTGGATTCTAAGAGAACTACAAAAATACAGACCAAAATACAGGCATTGCAAATATGGTAATTGGAAGAAAAAAAATAATAATAATAATTAAGTATTGAATACAAGCAATTGTATTTATTGTAAAGTTGTTTTTGCGAGATGAGAACATTAATTATAAAGTAGAAACAATTTTGCTTAGTCCTCCTTAACATTTTGCCAGTTGCTAAGACAGTCCAGTCTGTTGACATTATTGGGTGACAACACACACGTATGCACGCACACACACACACACACAGACAGAGAGAGCGAGAGCGCAGTACAGCGCACTCCCTTCAGATCATCACCGCGCACGACTACAGTTCTTAAAGTATGGCTGTATTTCTCAAGCAAGGATTCTGATACAGCAACGTGAAGCAGACGCTTTAGAAAAGTTGCGTGTAGGGGGGAAACACGTCAAACTTAATGAAACATTTGAGGGTGCTTGTAATCAACTGAGAGAGGAATGGGCTGTCTTTGACAGCTTGCGACATCATCTGGCACTTTCACTGAGTACATTTACATGATCCATATTATCCTTTATCCATATTCCTTTGCTCATTAAACACACGCAGGGCCGGAGCAAGCTGAACTGGTGCTCTAGGCGAACGGTGATCACGCCGCCCTCAACCCCAAAGTGAAAAAGAAAGTGACCGGTTCGCAGATGAACGTGAGGACCGGGAGGGAGGGGGTAGGTGTCGCGGATTAAAGTGAGGACCGGGGGGTTTGCTCACTATTCTGCCGCCCTTGTCGGCCGTCAAGGTCGCCTCTATGGACGCGCCGGCCCTGAACAAACGTCGGCCACAACAGGGAATAAAAAAAACTGGGTTTAAACGGTTTAAATATTTCAAATTAATCAGCGTGCATTAACGCGCTAATTTCGACAGCCCTAATATATATATACACACACACACACACACATATATAT
>CAIGQQ010029417.1:125817-144098 GCA_903798035.1 Danio albolineatus
ATCATGCTAATTCATGCTAGAATCATGCTAGTAACATGCTAATTCATACATGCTAGTTACATAGTAATTCATGTTAACAACATGCCATTTCATGCTAGAATCATGCTAACAACATGCTAAAATCAAGCTAGTAACATGCTAATTCATGCTAGAAACATGTTAACAACATGTTAACCTATGCCAGAATCATGCTAACAACATGCTAATTAATGCTAGAATCATGTTAATTCATGCTATAATCATAGTAACAACATGCTTACTCATGCTAGAATCATGCTATTCCCAACCTCAGACACAGGGATCAACTTTAAAGCTTTTTACTGGCTTGCTTCAGTATTTAAAGTGGTTACATTGTTGACTGCAGCGATCTTAAACATTATTTCAACCAACTTGATACTTTTTCAAACTAAATAAACTACTTAAAACAGGCTTTTCAAGCCACCATAAAGTTTGTCCTCAAACTTTACTATCTAGTTGATACTGTAATTGATCAATGTCGCAGACATTGAAAAGCTACATGCATCTTAATTTAACAATGTTTTTATTAGTAGTTTTTATGAAATAAAACTAATTCTAAATATGCAGCAAATTTATGCCTCTGATTATCAGGCAATGATATTATTGAATCTTTTTTTTGTTTGTTTGTTTTTTCAGAAACTGTACTTTTTGAAGTATAAAATAAAAAATAAAAATAAAAAAATAAAAAAATATATAGACTAATATTTAATTTTCAAATAGAAAATTGTTTCTGTGTGGAGTTTGCATGTTCTCCATGTGTTGGTGTGGGTTTCCTCCGGGTGCTCCGGTTTCCCCCACAGTCCAAACACATGCGCTTTAGGTGAATTGAGAAAACTAAATTGGCTATAGTGTGAGTGTGAATGCAAGAGTGTATGGATGTTTCCCAGTGTTGGGTTACGGCTGGAAGGGCATCCGCTGCGTAAAACACATGCTGGATAAATTGGCGGTTCATTCCGCTGTGGCGACCCCAGATTAATAAAGGGACTAAGTCGAAGGAAAATGAATGAATGAATGAAATTGTTTAGAAATTCCCACTAAACACATTTGTATTTACATAAGCTGTGACACATTACGAGTGTATGAGTGAAAATATTTATCCAGTGTAAAAGAAAAAAGGAAATATAGACAAATGCATTCTGATTTAGGTGTTTTGATGCAAAAAGTGAGTAAAAGATTCTTAATTATGCTGCCAAAAATGTTGATTTGCCTACAGAATGATCTAATTTGAATTAGTATTTTCAGAAAATGCAAACAAACAAACAAAAAAAAGTTTTTTTTTTTAATGCATCTACACTCACCGGCCACTTTATTAGGTACACCTTAACTAGTACCGGGTTGGATCCCCTTTTGCCTTCAGAACTGCCTCAATCCGTTGAGGCATAGATTCAACAAGGTACTGGAAATATTCATCAGAGATTTTGCTCCATATTGACATGATAGCATCACACAGTTGCTGCAGATTTGAGGCTGCACATCCATGATGTGAATCTCCCGTTCCACCACATCCCAAAGGTGCTCAATTGGATTGAGTTCTGGTGACTGTGGAGGCCATTTGAGTACAGTGAACTCATTGTCATGTTCAAGAAACCAGTCTGAGATGATTTGCACTTTATGACATGGTGTGTTATCATGCTGGAAGCAGCCATCAGAAGAGGGAGACACTGGTCATAAAGGGATGGACATGGTCAGCAGCAATACTCAGGTTGGCTGTGGCGTTGACACGATGCTCAATTGGTACTAATGGGCCCAAAGTGTGCCAAGAAAATATCCCCCACACCATTACACCACCATCATCAGCCTGAACTATCGATGCAAAGCAGGATGGATTCATGCTTTCATGTTGTTGATGCCAAATTCTGACCCGACCATCCGAATGTCGCAGCAGAAATGGAGACTCATCAGACCAGGCGACGTTTCTCCAATCTTCTACTGTTCAGTGTTGGTGAGCCTGTGTGAATTGTAGCCTCAGGTTCCTGTTCTTAGCTGACAGGAGTGGCACCCGGTGTGGTCTTCTGCTGCTGTAGCCCATCCGCCTCAAGGTTGGATATGTTGTGCGTTCAAAGATGCTCTTCTGCAGACCTTGGTTGTAGCAAGTGGTTCTCTGACCTCTGGCATCAACAAGGCATCTGCGCCCACAGAACTGCCGCTCACTGGATATTTTCTCTTTGTCAGACCATTCTCTGTAAACCCTAGAGATGGTTGTGCGTGAAAATCCCAGTAGATCAGCAGTTTCTGAAATACTCAGACCAGCCCGTCTGGCACCAACAACCATGCCACGTTCAGAGTCACTTAAATCGTCTTTCTTCCCCATTCTGATGCTTGGTTTGAACTGCAGCAGACTATCATGACCATGTCTACATGCCTAAATGCATTGAGTTGCTGCCATGTGATTGGCTGATTAGAAATTTGTGTTAACAAACAGTTGGACAGGCATACCTAATAAAGCGGCCAGTTAGTGTATCTATTTTGCTGTGCCAACATAAAAATAAATGGTTAAGCTGAATGTGCCTATGAGCCGTTCAGCAGGAGCGTTGATGGTTTTTCTCCTCATTGCAGACGCCTGCGGCCTAAACAACTCTAATGAGAATGTTGACACGTCTTTGCTTGTGTGTGTGTGTGTTTGTGTGTGTGTGTGTGTGTGTGTGTGTGTGTGTGTGTGTGTCTCTCTCTCTCTCTCTCGCTCTCTCTCTCTCTCTCTGTTTGCATGTTACAGGTTCCGTCAGCTGCTATTCTGCCTCAGGCCAGTGCTGGACGAGTGTATGTTTGTCTGCTGACTCTCTCAGGTCCTCATCAGAGCGGTGAGTGTCTGAAACACTGATCATGATGATGATGATGATGATGATGATGATGATGAATGAGCAGCTGAGAGAGTTTCTTATGTTCATCTGACTGGACTGACTGCATTCCTGCTCCACCACACACACACAAACACACACACACACACACACACACACACACACACGCTTTCATCGAAAAATACATACACTCTCTCTCTTTCACACACACACACCCACACACTTGTACAGCTATATATACGGGCTCTTCTCATAGGCATCATGATGTTTGTAATGTTCAGACAGTATATTGTGTCCTCTTCTCCAACTCTACTCCTAAACCAGCAAACCATCTGCACTTTTACACTTCCAAAGCACTTCATTCTGTCTGATTTGTGAGCCGTTTTCCTCATGAGGACCAAAAACAGCTCCACACAGTCAGTATGTACTGGTTTTGCTATACTTGTGGGGACATTTAGTGCCCACGATGTAAGGAACACAAGGTAGATGCACAGACAGACACACACACACGCTGCATTAAAAATAGAGAGGTAAAATAAAGAGTTTAAACAAATCACATAACTTTTTTTATTGCATAAATATCACACTAACACATTGTATCTAAAATGCAAGTGCACAACCGTCACATAGAAAGGGCAAACTCACACCTGGTAAAAGTCATGTCGCCTTGTTTTAGGAACAACAAATAATAACTTGACTTCTATTTGATCGTTTGGTATCAGAAGGGGCTTATATGAAAGGCAAAGGCCTCTAGATTACACTTAATTTACCAAAATAAAATATGATCATGGCTTGATGTTGAATTATTTCATTAGAACAGTGCGGTCTGACTCTGCTTAGACTAAAGTCTCGTCACTGAACGGAAATAATGTCCAGTAGAGAATATAAAGTCATGCTGCAGTGGAGAAAGAATGAATATTGTGCATGACTCCAATGATCTTGGAGGACTGCATCCACACATCTTTGCAGTGACTCAAATAACGCATTAATAAAGTCATCTGGAATGGCAAAGAAAGCGTTCCTGCAGAACTCCCAGAGCTCATCAACGCCTCCTCCTTCATCTGACCCCAGATGTGCTCAATAATGTCCATGTCTGGTGACTGGGCTGGCCAATCCTGGAGTGCCTTGACCTATCCTGCTGGAGAATTTGCCCTCTGCTGTGGTTTGTAATGTAATGGGCAGCACAAATGTCTTGGTACCTCAGGCTGTTGATGTTGCAGACACTCTGCAGATCTCTCGTACGCCCCCATACTGAATGTAACCCCCAACCATGGTTTTTCCTTCACCAAACTTGACCGATTTCTGAGAGAATCTTGAGTCCATGCTGGTTCCAGTAGGTCTTCTGCAGTATTAGTGATGATCAGGGTGTAGTTCAACAGATGATTCAACAGAAGAATCAACCTTCTGCCACTTTCCCAAATGATCAACTAGAAGTCCGGTTATTTGTTGATCCTAACAAGGATCGACGACAAGACTTTTGTCAATAGCCTTACAACACTAAAATAAGAGCGTGCAGTGTACAGCAAACACCATTTGTGTATCTACATCATTGTGTGCATAAGATACAGATTCATTCATTCATTTTCATCCGCTTTTCCGGGGGCAGCAGTCTTAGGAGAGAAACCCAGACTTCCCTCTGCCCAGACACTTCCTCCAGCTCCTCCGGGGGGATCCTGAGGCGTTCCCAGGCCAGTCGAGAGACAGTCCCTCCAGCGTGTCCTGGGTCTTCCTCAAGGCCTCCTCCCGTTGGGACATGCCTGTAACACCTCCCTAGGTAGGCGTCCAGGAGGCATCCGAAACAGATACTCGAGCCACCTCAGCTGACTTCTCTCGATGTGGAGGAGCAGCAGCTCTACTCCAAGCTCCTTCCGCGTGTCAGAGCTCCTCACCCTATCCCTAACGGTGCGCCCTACCACCCTGCGAAGGAAACTCATTTCAGCCTCTTGTATCTGAGATCTTGTCCTTTCATTCATGACCCAATGCTCTTGACCATAGGTGACATTGGAACATAGATTGACCAGTAAATCGAGAGCTTTGCCTTTCAGCTCAGCTCCTTCTTTACCACAACGGACCGGTACATCAACCGCATTACTGCACCAATCCACCTGTCAATCTCACGTTCCATCCTTCCCTCACTCGTGAACAAACCCCCAAGATACTTGAACTCCTCCACCTGGGGTAAGGACTTTCCTCCAGCCTGGAGATAGCAAACCACCTTTTTCAAGTGGAGCACCATGGCCTCGGACTTGGAGGTGCTGATTCTCATCCCAGCCGCATCACACTCCGCAGCAAAATTTTCAGAGGGGGGACCGGAGGGTGTGCACCAACTCTAGGGGGATCACACTCCTCAGCCTCCCGGGGAAACTCTATGCCAGTGTACTGGAGAGAAGGACCTGGCCGATGGTTGAACCTGGAGGAACAATGCAGTTTTCGTCCAGATACAGATATTACTTTAAAACTTAAAGGAACACCATTAACTTAAAGGAATGAGATGGCTAAGTACTGCTCCGAGTGTGCTATAAAAAGCAGCCTGCATGTTTGTAAAATACAGTGCCATCTCTATCCTTAATATGTCGATACTTTACACCTGAAACTAAGGAGTCGCGTCTGAACTATGACCAGTGTGCTGTAAAAGATACTCATGCTGTCTGCCTGCACACTGTTTATACTGGGAAACATAATCGTCTTTTTTTGTGTGCGGATGCTGTGTTGTTACATTCAGTATTAGTCATTACAAATATATCATCAAGTGTGTGTGCAGGTTTAGCTATAATTGCGAGGGCTCAGTTGTCCTTACGTATTAAGAGAAATGACTCAGTGGTGAGGATATTTCACTGATCCTCAGTAGTTTAAAATACTTTTAAATCAGCCAGAACTCCGCAATCAGTCAATTTTTTTAAAGGGGACCTATTATTTTATATAATAAAAGAGGCTTAAGTCTCTGATGTTCCTAGAGTGTGTGTGTGTGTAGTTTCAGCTCAAAATAACACACAAATAATGTGTTGTAACTCTCTGAAACTGCCCCTTCTAGGCTTTGATTCTAATTGTGGTGTTTTGGTGACTGTCACTTTAAATGTAAATGAGATTGTGCTCTTTTCAAAAGAGGGCGGAGCTACAAATGCGTGTGTGTGTGTGTGTGTATCAGCAGATTCCAAAACAAGACGAACGTCCTATGTAAATGAGGGAGAGATAATGTCACTAGTGGGCGGGGCTTTCCCCCTGTGATGACACGTACAAAGGGAGAATGTTAATCGAAGTGTTTCTGCAGACTGTTTTTATCAAGTGTGATTATAAACAAATACAATTAATTATTGTTTACCATTAGATGCTGGTTATATTCACACACTGCTGATGCACAACTTTGATTAAACCCCTTATAAAAGAGATTTTTGCATAATAGGTCCCCTTTAAAAGTGCAGTGGATTGACACTTAGTGGCTGAACTAGGTATTGCAGTTCAAATTGCGGTTTTTCACCTGTCAACTTTTACGACGAACATAAGCAAATTTATGCTGGGCAGCGTAAAGGAAGCAAACTGTGCAACACATTTGCCATGAACGCATAAAATGTGCCTCATATGTGCAAATTAAAATAATTAACTTGTACTGAAAATTATTTTGGAGTGGAAAAACATCCCGCGAGTAAACTAGAGCAAGTGATCCAGTTTGAACCCAGCATTATACTTTATGCTGCTCAGCTAATGTTTAATTTACTAATATTTGTATTGTTTGCGTGCAAAAATCTACCTCAGGCTGCTGCTGTGCTCCAGAGGTCGAATCTTCAGCCATATTCACGAACATTAACGAGCCTTCATAGTATAATATATAATATTTAATGCTTATTTAGCATAATAATTAGCATAATTGTTGCACTGATATGGGTTGCGGCTGGAAGGGCATCCGCTGCGTAAAACAAATGCTGGATAAGTTGGCGGTTCATTCCGCTGTGGCGACCCTGGATTAATAAAGGGAGTGAGCCGAAAAGAAAATGAATAAATGAATTAGCATAATTGTGCGAGTTTTTAAAATTGTATGTATATATGTGTGTGTGTGTGTGTATGTGTGTGTGTATGTGTATATATATATATATGTAAATGTGTGTGTGTGTGTGTATGTGTATATATAAAGTCTGGTTTTTGAATCTGATTGGCTGATTCTGCAAATAACAGCACTCGTACAGCCTCTTCACCCTTGAGTATTACTCCGCACACTCTACAGTTTGACAAATATTGCAGCAGTTGGACAACATAATGTACTGTTGAGGCTTTTTCAGGCGAGAATGTAGTTGTTTAGATTGCAGCTATGCAGTTTATTTATAAGGACAGTGCCTATTTTTAATATTTATAATTTCAGACCTAATGAGCAGACCAAAGAAAGGGACGGTTGACGTTGTGCCTCAAGATGGCGACAGAGACCGCATGATAAGTTCTTAGAGGGAGAAAAACTCAGCGTTTTCTCAAACTACAGCTGAACAAATCATGATAAATCAGGTAAGTGGCCTTCTAAGTCGATCCCTCTCTTTTGTATGTTGTAGTGCTGTATTTATACTACAGAATCTGCAAGTGTTTGGGTTGCTTTGGCGAGGTTAATCATTGTGAGCAACAGAGAAATACTGAGAAATCTCTGTAGACTGATGGCATTTCATAGCGTTCAGCCTTATAATCTTAAAAGTGAGCAAATCACCTGTTTTGTCATCACTTTAGACATTACCCTAGAGAATCATTCAAACACTAGCTCTAAAGTGACGTTGGTGAAGTAGTAATGGTTTCTGCTGTGCTGACGTCAGCTGCAGATGTGAATGAATGGCGGAAGAAAGTAGTTCCTCTAACAAAAGTATTTTGAGACTCTATGTTTGATTTTCTTTTTTATGTACAAGATTGTGCCGTCGAACTGTTGTATACATGTAAATGCAATATCACATGAGTAGCAGTGCAATATGGCTGTATATCATCACTTGTGGGGGCACTAAGGCACTCGACCTGTGGCCTCGAACCAACCCACGCCACCCACCAGTGCCAATATACAGCCAAACACACTGCTACTCGTGTGATATTGGTCATATGTATATTTACAGGGCTCGACATTTTATATATATATAAAATGTATATATATATATATATATATATATATATATATATATTAGGGCTGTCCAAAAATTAATCGTGATTAATCACATCCAAAATAAAAGTTTGTTTTGACATAATATGTGTGTGTGTTATATATATTTATTATGTATATGTGATAAACACATTCATAGAAGCCAAAACTATATATAAAAAAGTTACATCAAAGTAGTTACATCATATTCAAATGTAAAATTTGTGTCATACACATATATTTTTTAGATATCTAAATATAAACCAACATTTTATCAAGTATATGCATGTGTGTATTTATATATTCATAATAAAATATACACAGTACACACACAAATATTATGTTAAACTTTTATTTTGGATGTGATTAATCACGATTAATTTTTGGACAGCCCTAATATATATATAATGTATGTGTATATATATAAATATATATATGTATGTGTGTATGTATATATATATATATATATATATATATATATATGTATGTGTGTATATATATGTATGTGTGTATATATGTGTGTATGTATGTTTGTGTATATATATGTATGTGTATATATGTATATGTATATGTGTGTGTGTGTATATATGTATATACTGTATATATATATATATATATATATATATATATATATATATATATATATATATGTGTGTGTGTGTGTGTATATATGTATATATACACATATGAATGTATAAATAAACACACACACAATTTTACTAACTCGCATAGACAAACATAAACATATACATATTCTCACGCACACACATATACAAACACATTCACATATATACATACACGCACATATACTGTGTGTGTTTATACACACACTCAAACTGTCTGTCTGTCTATGTGTGTGTGTGTGTGTGTGTGTGTGTGAGTTGATTATGTGTGTGCATTCATTAGAGGAAGAGTTGAGAGTGCAGGAACAGGTACGTCCAGTCGGAGCGCCTCCATGAGCCACACCTGTTTAAGTGGGCGGAGCCTGAACACCTGTCCATCAAAACAGAGGACAGACGACAGCGAGTCGCTCACAGACGACACACACACTCACACACACACACTCCAGCATGTTCAAGAAGAAGGAATACAGCCCTGCTAAAGCCGGACAGTGAGTACATACAATCCTTTACCTGCTTACTATAGTAAAATCAGCTCTCCTGTGAATGACAGAAAGGACTTTTGAGTGTGTGAGGGACTGTGTTTGTGTGTGTGTGTGTGTGTGAAGTGATTTATCTTTATGGCAGGGCAGGGCCGTATCTCCAGAGATTGAGAAAGCTGGATGTTTTATGAGGGATAATCTGACGTTATCGCTACATAACGCGTGACGGAGCGATCAATGTCTGCGCAATAGTGCTGATAAATGACGGAGGACAAGAAAAGAGCTGAAAATATTTGAGTTGAGATGAATTAATTCATTTATTAAGTTAAAATAATGTAATAATGTTACAATATACATGTTTCAGTTGTTAGTATTAGTCGAAACACTTAGATAAAACACACAAAAATGCTAATTTGGCTTAATTAATGGGTGGCTCAGTGGTTAACACTGTCGCCTCACACCAAGAAGGTCACTGGTTTGAGTCCCATCTGGGCCAGTTGGCATTTCTGTGTGGAGTTTGCATGTTGGCCTCCTCTGGTTTCCCCCACAGTCCAAACACAAGCGCTATAGGTGAATTGATAAACTAAATTGGCTGTAGTGTATAAGAGTGTGTGTGTGTGAATGAGTGTGTATGGGTGTTTCCCAGTACCAGGTTGCGGCTGGAAGGGCATCTGCTGCATAAAACAAATGCCGGAATAGTTGGTGATTCATTCCGCTGTGGCGACTTCTGTTAATTAAGAGACTAGACTGAAGAAATATGAATGAATGAGTATAATTAATGGTGAAAATATCAAATATATTAGATATTTAATTATAATAAGTGTAATAAAGTATAGTAGATTTAAATTCAGTATCAAAGTATGCACAATATTATATGGTGTTACAGTTTTTCCAGCTTGATCTCACAAGAAAACGTAAGCATTTTACATTTTGCCAGTTTAGTGGTTAAATTCAGTACAGAGTTCAGTCGTACGAAAATGTACAATTTTAAAAAGGAGGCGTGGCACCTAACCCCACCCCTAGTGATGAGCAAATCGTATTAAATTGTACGAATTAGATCGTACAAATTCATACGAATTAGCCACTAAATCAAAAGTTACGGATTGCCGTGAGAAAGCGTTTGTTTTTCTGTAATTTCTGTTTAATTAACTGATTATTATTTTTATTGAAGGAAAAGAATAAACATTAAAGTTTCTGTTTTAATTAATTGATTTGATAATTATAAATAATATTAAATTAGTAAAATAAACGCTTAAGATGTCTTTCTATATAATCAGTGATGAAAATGTCATTTATAATAGTTAGCATATAGTAATAAAGTGAAAATACTCAACACTAAATGGCATATTTTATGGTGAAAATGTTAAATATAATAGATATTTAATAATTATAAGTGTAATAAAGTATAGTATCAATATCATATAATGCATAATATTACATAATGTTATAGTTTTTCAATCATTTCTGTGTAATTAATTGATTGTTAGTGTTTTTGTAATGAAGGAAAAGCAAAATAAAATATAATAAAACAAACATCGAAGTTTCCTTAATTCTGTTGTAATTAATTGATTTATTATTCATTTTTATTGAAGGAAAAGCTCATTCACATACAATAAACATTAAAGTTTCCTTCGTTCTACTGTAATTACTTGATTTAATAATTATAAATAATATTAAATTAGTGAAATAATAGCTCAAGATGTCTTTCTATATAATCAGTGATGAAAATGTCAATTATAATAGTCAGCATATAATAATAAAAGTTGAAATACTCAACACTAAATGGCTATTTTATAGTGAAAATGTCAAATGTAATAGTTATTTCATCATAATAAGCATAATAAAGTATTATAGTTTTTTTTAATTCAATATCAAATAATACTTAATATTACATAATGTTATAGTTTTCTGTCATTTCTGTGTAATTAATTGATTTATTAGTATTTTTGTATTAAAGGAAAAGGAAATTGACACAATAAAACAATAAACATTGAAGCTTTTATTTATTTTTAATTTTTTTTAAGGAAAAGCAAAGTTACATACAATAAAGTTTAAAGTTTCCTTCGTTCTACTGTAATTAATTTATTTAATAATTATAAATAATATTAAATTAGTGGAATAAACGCTCAAGATCTCTTTCTATATAATCAGTGATGAAAATGTCAATTATAATAGTTAGCATATAATACTATTAAAAGATAAAATACTACAATAAATGGCTATTTAAATATAATTAATGGTGAAATGTCAAATATAATAGTTATTTAAATATTATAAGTGTAATAAAGTCTAGTAGATTTAAAATTCAATATCATATAATACATAATGTTGTATAATGCAGGGGTGTCCAAACTCGGTCCTGGAGGGCCGGTGTCCTGCAAAGTTTAGTTCCAACCCCGATTAGACACACCTGAACCAGCTCAAGCTCTTTCTAGGTATAGAAACTTCCAAGCAGCTTGTGTTGAAGGAAGTTGGAACTAAACTATGCAGGACACTGGCCCTCCAGGACGGAGTTTGGACACCCCTGTTATAATGTTATAGTTTTTTGTAATTTCTGTTTAATTAACTCATTAATTAGTATTTTGTTATTGAAGGAAGAGAATATTTATATACAATAAAACAATAAACAAATTGATTTAATCATTAGAAATATATTGAATTAGTGAAATAAACACTCAAGATGTCTTTCAAATGTAAATTATAATAGCAATTATATAATATTTAAAGTTAAAATACTTGAATAAATTGCTTTTTTTAACGTAGTTAATGGTGAGAATGTCAAATATAATAGTTATTTAAATATATTAAGTGTAGTAAAGAATAGTAAATTTAAAATTCAATATCAAATAATACATAATATTACATAATGTTGAGGTTTTTCAGTCATTTCTGTGTAATTAATTGATTTATTTGTATTTTTTATTGAAGGAAAAGCAAATTTACACACAATAAACATCAAAGTTTCTGTTGTAATGAATTGATTTAATCATTAGAAATATATTGAATTAGTGAAATAAACACTCAAGATGTCTTTCAAATGTAAATTATAGTAGCAATCATATAATAATAAAAGTTAAAATACGACAATAAATGGCATTTTTTAATGTAATTAATGGTGAATATGTCAAATATAATAGTTATTTCATTATAGTAAGTGTAATAATGAATAGTAGTTTTAAAATTCAATATCAAATAATACTTAATATTACATAATGTTAGAGTCTTTCTGTGATAATAATTGATCTAGTATTATTTTTTATTAAAGGAAAATAACATTTACACAATAAAATGGTAAACATTAACAGTAAAATACCACAATAAATGCCTTTTTAATGTAGTGAATAGAGAAAATGTCACGTATAGTAGCAAATTAGTAACAATCATTAACAATTTATTTATAAAAATGCATAAAAGCATTAAAGAGCCCCTATTATGGGTTTTTGAAAATGAGCTTGTATGCAGTGTGTCACACAGCTCTAAGTGAAGTGAAATGTCCAGCTAAGGCTTAAATCTGAAAGTGCAAAGTGTTTAAAACTATTGATTCATCTATAAAAGAGTCGACTCATAGTTCCTCAAACGAGTCGCCGTGCTAACGAGTCTTTAGCCGTTTCGGCATTACGTGAACACGAAACATAAGCCCCGCCCATTTATGCGCGCGCAGATTCGAAATCCCCAATCCTGCCCACAAACAACAGCGGTGAGGAAATGTTGCCAGATCGGGCGGTTTTCAACTTGATTCTGCAGGTAAAACCCTTTGGACAGGGTTTGGGCTGAAATCAGTCAGCAACATCTGGCAACACAGTGAAGAGCACTGTGCTTAGCTGGATATTGGAAGTGTGCAGAGAACCCAGAGATGAGACTTTGAAGAGTTAGTAGTTTCTGCAGAAATATCTCTGCATTAAACCCTAGCCATGTGCTGTTCCCCCTCCGAGGAGTGCTTACAACGGAGAATTAGGAGCACCGGGACATTTCCTGGCCTGCTATCCAGCAAGTGTGAGTAAGTGCGATTAAAACAGTCACCTCATTGTTTTCTCTAGCTTGTAAATGATGCATTTAACTGTGTTTTGTAACTTGTAACCGCTTGTAGTGTCTCTTGTTAACTTGTATTCTCATATCGCGTCTAAAAGCACGTTGTGAACGCGACGCGTGCCGCTGTGTTTACGGATTAAAATGCGTTTGAGCGTGTTCCTCTGCTGTTTGTCGTTGCTATGGCTACCATGAGCTCTGCTACACACGTGCGGCGGTGCTGTTTATAATGGTTCAGCTTTTGCCGCTGTGTGCATTAATACTGAATGTATGTCGCTGTTTTTACTTCTGGTTAAGAATTAGAGTGATATGCTGGGAGACCGGGGGGTTAGTTTTCGGGGTGAGGTGTCTGAAATACGGGCGACTCCCGTTAAAAGCGAGTGTTAGCAGATTAGCTCACGCACACACTATGACTTCAATGTTGATAAGCCGTGGTGGACATTCTCTCACGCTGAGCGCTGTCGACCAATCGCAAAAGACTGGTTCATCGGTCCAATCAGCGCAGTTTAGCATCGCGCGAAGGAGGGGTTTTGGAACAAATGAATCGCTGAACGATTCATATAGGAGTCGCTGGGATAATGAGGTAAAAATAAATGCATATTATAAGACAATGAAAGTGTTTTTTGACCTTGCAATCAGATCAGCCTGCTGTTGGAGACCCCCAAAACTAAAATATGACCCTTTTCAATGTATAATATGGGCTCTTTAAAATTAAATACTGTAGTATTTAATTAATACAATAAAATGCATAAAATATTAAATAATAGTATGTAATACACTCTTAAAAAAAGGGTTCTTCAGTGGTTCTTCAGTAGTTCTTTACGGTATTTGAGGTGCTATTTAGCACTTTTACTGTGTAAAGAACATTTAAAGCACCATAAAGGTTTTTCAGTGGTTCTTTGGGGGGTTTAAAGTGCTATATAGCACCACTACTACTGGTAAGCACTTGTTCTTATAGCTAATTCTCATAACTCTTATGCCGGTTTTATTTGCGGAAGGGTAAAGTAACATTATGAGCATCTTAAAATATAGGTGCTATATAGCACCATTTGACAAAAGTACTATATAGCACCTATTTTTTTAAGGCGCTGTATAGCACCAAAAAGGTTCCCTCCCTGATAACCAGTTTAGGTGCTATAGCACCTTTTTTTTTTAGAGTGTAGTTTTAAAAACATATTTTGGTTATTATTATAATACATTTTATTATATATAATTAAATGACTATATATTTAATTGATATAAATTATAAATTTTGCATGATAATTATACATAATCTTGTAAAAAAACACTCAAGTTTGTTATTAAAGGTAAAAATGTCAATTAATATAGTCGTTTTGGTAACACGTTACAATAAGGTTCATTAGTTAATGCATTTACTAACATGAACTAGTCATGAACAACACTTGTACAGCATTTATTAATCATAATTGAACATTTACTAATGCATTAACATCCAAGTCCCTGCTTGGTAACATTAGTTAATGCACCGTGAGTTAACATGAACAAACAATGAACAACACATTCACTACAGTAGTAGAGTTGTTCATTGTTAGTTCATGTTAATAAATGCATCAATTAACATTAACTAATAAACCTCATTGTAAAGTGTGACCGTAGTTTTAAAATTAAACTTAATTTAATACACAATATTACAATAAAAAATGACTGTATATATTTATATATTATAAATAACATTTTCCACCATTTTATATGTCATTTACATGTAGAATCATTGCAAAGTAGTTATTATTGAAATCAATTATTGCTATTTTTATGAAACTAAAAAAGATGCAACATAAAAAAGGTTTAATTACGTAATATAATAATAATAAAAATCGATGTAATATAAAACATATATGCAATATTTAGTGATATTATAATCAAATATGATCTGAGAGAGACTCTTTTTCATTTTAATGTGGAATATTTGACATTTAAATTTCATATTATCATTGAAATTATTTAATATTTAAATATTTATGATTAATTTCCTCTTACAAACTCCTCGTTAAACCTCTTTATTTGATATATTATTTAATAGAGCATCGACTGAGAGTCATCAATGGTGTTTTTATTAGCTAAACTAATGAAGGATGAATGATTACTACAGTAAATGTGTTGGCTGTTGTAAGCTAATGCATTCTCTGACGGTGACTAAAGGGTGACCTGCTCAGTTACTCCGTTTCAGTCAACCTAATAATTGCTGTCAGCCAATCAGAGCGCTGCATTCATGACATGCCGGTGTATGTGTGTGTGAAGTTTAAATCACAGTAAATGATGGTTAATGTGTTTATGGGTCAAACACAAGGCGTCAGACACACAAAAGAGAAAAATGAGCCGTCAGGCGCTGCTGTTCTGCTCATCAGACTTCTGCTGTCTGGTGTTCGTGATGCTTTTAAGGGTTTTATTAGCGGAGAAGCTTGATCTTTATGTATGTTCAGAAATATGCTGAATCCCTCATTGTGTCCTCGGCGCATTTCAGTGTGGTGCAGATGTGGAATATTTTCAAAAAGAGAAGACAAATTATTATTATTATTTTTGTTTATTTATTGGTTGTAGTTTCATGCAGTTAGTATTTGATTTTGTTGTATATTTTATTTTAAAAATGTTTTAAATACTAATAATTTCAGATTTAACTATAAATAAACACAACAATAAACAAGCTTACTTAAATAAAATATTATACATATCAAAAATATATATTTGTTATTTATTGTAATGACGTCTTTTAAATAAGAATACGTTTTTAATTTGTTTTATTTAACTGATTTATTAACTGATTTTATTAATTTTTAAAAATCTCATTTTTGTTTGTCATTTGATTTGATATTTTTATTCAGTTTTTACCTTTTATAATCTATTTTTATTTCACATTTTGATATTTTTAAATATATTTTTTAAATTTCATAATACAGTTATTTTTGCGTCATTTAATTTATAAAAGATAATAAATTATAATCTAAAAATAGTTTATTTGTGTTTGATTTTTTATAATTATTTTCTTATTATTTCATTTTGGTTTATTAATAATAATGATAATGATAATGATAATGATAAAGATAATAATAATAATAATAAATAATAATGATAATAATAATAATAATAATAATAACAATAGTAAATTAAAATAATTATAACCATAATAATAATAATAATAATAATAATAATAATAATAATAATAATAATAATAAATATTAATATTAATAATAATAATAATAAAATAATTATAACAACAACAACACTAATAAGAGCAATAAATAAATAAATAAATAAAATAATAATAACAGCAACAATAATAATAATAAAAATTAAAATAATAATATTTTTTATTATTTCAATCATTCATATTATTTTAATTATTATTTAATGACATTTATTTTTATGTTTATTTTAAGCGATATTTTATGTTTTTATATTTTATTTATTTGTTTAATATTCTTTATTCATTACATATTTTATTTCATTACATTCATTCATTCATTCATTCATTTTCCTTCGGCTTAGTCCTTAATCAGAGGTCGCCACAGCGGAATGAACCACCAACTATTCCAGCATATGTTTTACACGGCGGATTCCCTTCCAGCCACAACCCAATACTGGGAAACACCATACACACTCATACACTACTACCAATTTTACCCAATTCCCTATAGCGCATGTCTTTGGACTCGGAGGAAACCCACACCAACACGAGGAGAACATGCAAACTCCACATAAAAATGCCAACTGACCTTCTTGCTGTGAGACGACAGTGCTAACCACTGAGCCACCGTGCCGCCCATTAATTATACTTAAGTTTTTTCACTCATACCAACATCTAGAACACGTCTATAACCTTGTCCCCCTTGTGTTATTTAGTTTGTATTAATATTATAGTTAATATCTTTCATAGTCTCTCTTTTTTACTGTGTTTTTAAGATATTTTTACTTCATTAATATTGTTTATTATTGAATTTTTTATTTAGTTGAACTTTTGTGTCGTTTGATTTTAGGTTATATTTTATCTTTTAGAGTTTATTTTGTATTTCGTTACATTAATAATAATATATATATTTTTATTTTTGACTTTAAAGGTATGACTAATCATATTTGAAACTTGAGTTGATGTGTAATGTAGCTGTGTGAACATAAACAACATCTCTGAATGGAAGACGCTCAAGTTCAACGCAAAGGGAGACATTGGCTATTATAGAGTTAGCTTAGCAAAGCCTACAGCGAATGAAGTTTGGGGACTACAAATAAATACTTCCTGGTTAATGATGTCATAAACTCTTCAGGTTACAAGCATACACCCAGTGCAGCGAAGGGGCGTGGCCAGATGTGCTGTAATGTTATAGCAGGACGCCTCCTGGTGACGAGGAGCTGATCTCCGAATCCCAGTACATTATGTTAGCTGACCAATCAGAGCCTCTTGAGGACGGGCTTTTGGAGGAACTAGGAAATATGACAGTCGTTTCATGTTAGCTGAGTAACTATATATAAACAAAGTAAGATATATGAAATAAATATATGAAATACAAATTGCTTAGCACCCCATAAACACAATCAAGCTTTAAAAATACACTCTAGACCATCCCTTTAATTTAAATATTTATATTTAATATATTTAAATCATTTATTTTATATTATATATTTACTATTTTATTTCATAACGTTAATTTTAAGTTACTTGATTTCACTTTTTGTGTGTGATTTGATTTAATTTAATATTTTTTTTATGAATTTTATGTGTTTATTTTTTATTTCTTATCACATATTTTATTTTATATATTTTTATTTCATATTTATTTTATTTTATATTTTGATTATCATTTTTTTGATTTAATGATATTTATTTTATAATGTATATTTGACTTTTGTATGGTATTCCTCCAGTCAGCAGTAGGTCAGAGGTCAGAGAGCTGCTGTTTCTCTCTCTCTCTCTGTGTTTCATTAATAAACTGAGTCACGTTTTTCATCTCGACTGAAGTCCATCCGGTTCGTCCGGTCACAGAGGTGTGTGTGTGTGTGTGTGTGTGTGTGTACATGTGTTTCCTGTTCTCAGTGTGTTTTATGGCTGTTTATGTGCAGGATCACCATGGGTGTGTTGTTTAAAGCATCGTTCTTTGTGTGTGAGTGAGTGTGAGTGAGTGAGATTCATGTAGCTTCGTCACTGATTGTGAATTGTCTCAGCTGAATGAAGAAAATCCCGCTCTGTTTGTGTGTGTGTGTGTGTGTGTGTGTGTGTGTGTGTGTGTGTGTGTGT
>CAIGQQ010029417.1:170891-188366 GCA_903798035.1 Danio albolineatus
GACGCTCTAGGCTAGTGTTTAACAGCAGATGATGCTCTAGGCTAGTGTTTAACAGCAGACAATGCTTTAAGCTAGTTTTTAACAGCAAATGGCGCTCTAGGGTAGTGTTTAACAGCAGACGATGCGCTAGGCTAGAGTTTAACAACAGACGGTGCTCTAGGTTAGCGTTTAACAGCAGACAGCGCTCTAGGCTAGTGTTTAACAGCAGATGAAGCTCTAGGCTAGAGTTTAACAGCAGACGGCGCTCTAGGTTAGTGTTTAACAGCAGACGATGCACTAGGCTAGTGTTTAACAGCAGACGACGCTCTAGACTAGTGTTTAACAGCAGGTGGCGCTCTAGGTTAGTGTTGAACAGCAGACAACGCTCTAGGCTAGTGTTTAACAGGAAATGCCGCTCTAGGCTAGCGTTTAACAGGAGACAACGCTCTAGGTTAGTGTTTAACAGCAAACGACGCTCTAGGCTAGTGTTTAACAGCAGACGGCGCTCTAGGTTGGTGTTTAACAGCAGACGACACTCTAGGCTAGTGTTTAACAGCAGATGTCGCTCTAGGTTATTGTTTAACAGCAGACGATGCTCTAGGCTAGTATTTAACAGGAGATGCCGCACTAGGCTAATTTTTTTTACATCAAATAGAGATCTTGGCCAGTTTTTGAACAGGTGGTGCTCTATGCTAGTTTTTAACATCAGAGGGCACTCTAGGTCGTTTTTAACTCTCGGATGGAGCTCTAGGCCAGTTTTAAACAACAGACAGTGCTCTAGGCTAGTATTTAACAGCAGACCGCACTCTAATCTAGTTTCTGAACAGCAGACAGTGCTCATTTTGTTTTTAACTGGAGATGTCACTCTAAGTTAGTTTTTAATAGCAGAGGGCACTTTACCCTAGTTTTTAACATCAGATGGAGCTCTAGGCCAGTTTTTGAAGAGCAGACCTCACTCTGGGCTTGTTTTTGAACAGCAGATGGCGCTCTAGTCTAGTTTTTGCACAGCAGACAGTGCTCTAGTCTAGGTATTAACAGGAGATGCCACTCTAGGTTAGTTTTTAACATCAGATGGAGCTCTAAGCCAGTTTTTTTTGAACAGCAGAGGGCGCTCTAGGCTAGTTTGTGAACTTGACTACTGAATCAAATCGTAAGCTAAGTGAATATTTACATGACAGAACTTGCGACCATAGTTGGCTAACGACAGTTTTGGGAAGCACCCCCCAGACTGGGATGAAATTGTGCTGAGTGTAAGGTTTGTGTCCTCAGGGCCACGTCCGCCATGTTCCTGGAGAAGCAGATCAGGATGGTGGACGGTGTGCTGACGGGCTTCGAGGATCAGCTGTGTGCAGATACGGGGCTGTTAGACGAAGACAACGCCCTCCGCAACCACTCCAAACAACTGCAGGTACAAAGTCATTGCACACACACTTTATTTGAGAGATTTGATAGAGTGGTTCGCCCATATTTATGCAATTCTAAATGTGACTCACACAGGTGAGTGGGCTTGACAAACCACCTGTAGAAAACACACTCTTTCATCTCTCTGTCACTTTACCTGATACTTGCACCAGTTTTCCACATTTACACCAGACACTTTCTTAAAATCACTCCATATCTCTAATAAAAACACAGTGTACATTTATGAAGTGTGCCTCACACAGGTGAGTGGGCTTAACAAACCACCTTTAGAAACACACTTCTCTAATTAATAATAAAAAACACTTGTTTCTTACTCCAGCACTTAATTCTCTGAGCACTAGCAGTTGCTTTATATAATTAATATTGTGTGTATTGCCTCTTCTTGTTGAATCGCTGAATGCCTCCTCAATTGTAAGTTTGCAAAATGACTAAATAATGACTACCCATAGCCCTACTTAGTTACCCTGATACTCACATGATTGCCCATTTATGGCACTATTGCTCGAAACCTTGCCCTGTGCATCATCAGCATCAGTCTGTATTGTTACTTTTCCTCCTCAGCTCTTGAGTAAAGACGTTGCATCCAGGAAGGAAGACATTCAGCAGCTGAACGGCGAGCTGGAGGCCACCGAGCAGATGTGCAGCTCCCTGCAGAAGAGCTTTCAGGAGTTCTGCCCAGATATCCGCCATCAGGAGAGCCAAGTCAAGCGCTTGAGGAACCGATACTCCAACATCAACAGCCAGCTGCAGCAGAGGTGAGGCGTCCCGCTGTGTCTGTCCGCTTGGGGGCCCGATCATAACGAACACGCTTTTCTCTTCTGTTTTTGTTGACAAGGGAAAAAAAAGAAGTGAGCTGCGCTTTTTATGTTGCTAGGCAACCACTGAATCAGCTGCATATTGTGGGCAAGCGTTTATTTTCCTTCTCTATTTCAGATGTTGCCACAGCAGAATGAACTGCCAACTGTTCTGACGTGTTTAACGTAGGGGATGTCCTTCCAGCCGCAACCCAATACTGGGAAACAGCCATACACACTCATACACTACGGCCAATTTAGTTTATTCAATTCCCCTATGGCGCATGTGTTTGGACTGTGAGGAAAACCGGAGCACCCAGAGGAAACCCACACCAACACGGGGTGTACATTCAAACTCAACAGAGAAATGCCAACTGGCCCAGCCGGGACTCGAACCGATGACACTGCGAGGCAACAGTGCTAACCACTGAGCCTTATGATGTCATACAGGGCCAGATAACTGAAACCAGTGACCTCTAGTCTCTCCTGCATCTTTAAGGGTGCTTTCACACTAGCACTTTTGGTCCGCACCTGGGTTCGTTTGACGTCATAGTACGGTAGGTTTAGCTAGTGTGAACACGTCTTCTGAACTCGGGTGCGCACCCGTGAACCGTACCCGAGTCCGCCTGAAAGAGGTGGCCTGGGATACGGTTCATGTGAACTCTGGTACGATTTACTTGTAGTATGAATGCAATCGTACAGCAAACTATAGTTTTTAACGTTCATTCGTGTGTATGTCTGTGAATGTCACCTACCTTGACAACAAGCGGGACTGACCCAGTACAAACAGTGATAATGTCTGCTTGTCTCCTCCAAAAACAGCTTCTGCAGACATCACGTGATTTTCAGAACGTTTATATTATTTTTGCAGCAGATAGGCGCAAGTCGCTTTCTGTACGTCCAAAACCAAAAGGTTCAGTAAAAGCGAAACGACCGCGATGTGCGGAGTGCGGACGTCTTTCCATTTTGTCGCTTTGCTTTCGTGTCAGTCACCTGGCAACAGCCGTACACAAAACAGCGACTTGATGACGCAAGCGTACCGGGGTTCAGAAGGAAAAAAGACCAACCAACTGAGAAGGTGGCAAGGGGGGACAATTGGACTTGGGTATGGTCCAGGCAATTGAACCAAGTGTGAAAGCACCCTAAATGTCTCTGTAGTCATCATGACAACACAAACACTGCAGTCACCTCAATTACATCAGAAAATATCATGATTTTGCAGTAGTTGGCTATTGCTCCACCCATCTATTTTAGGGGTATTTTGGACTATGGTATGAAAAATGCTTAATAGAAACTCCAAGATGCGCATAAATTTGGAAAATGTTCTGGCACTTTCTGAATTAGGGTATTCTCAGTGCTGTATGTTTAGTTAGGGAAGCACACATTCACATCTAATTGCCGCTCTTATATCCCTGCTCAAGTATTTTGACTTTCCCTTTAGTCATTTTTACTTCACTATTGTTAATTGTTTACTTGAGGCTTTCTCAAGTAAAAATTCATCTGACATTTAAACTGCCTCTGTGTTTGCTTAACAGGGCAACTCTGTTGAAAGAAGCTGTCAGTAAGTTCCAGGAGTTTCATAGCCTCGACCAATCGCTCACTGCTTTCCTCATCAACATGCCCGCCAACAAGGTTCAGCCTGGTGAAAGCATGACGCAGGTCTATGCCAAGCAAAACTCTCAGATGGTCAGTATTGAGTTGTATTGTATTTGATATTATTTATTGAAATTATTTAAAATCTACATCTTATAGTATAACAAAAACATGATATAAATAATTCAGTTTAGTTCTTTTAGTGGTGCAGAAAATTAAAAGGTTTGGATTTGTGTTTGGTTGCAGAGAGCAGTTGAAGACATCAAGAGGAAGCAGGACGATGTAAACCGGATCATGAAACTTTCTGAAGAGCTGCAGAGTGTTCTTAATGTACGTAGGCCATCTTGAACTTAAACTCATATTGCAATGCTTTTCAGTAGAGCTGTAGTCATGAACGTTAATGTATGGTTAAAAACTAGCCTAGAGTAGGCTCTGTGTTATAAAACTAGCACTATTTATTGTAAAAAACGAAGTTCTGTTTCAATTCAAGAGAGAAAAGCTATGCAGAATCAGTGCACAATTGATTTCCCCATAATTTTTTTGTCTCAGCTCAACATTTTAAATGTAATTTCAATGCAAATCTGTTGTTTCTGTGTTTCCAGGAGTATGAGATCAATTCTAATAAATACCGCAGTGCATTGGGACGGCCTGAAATTAATTCACAAAGACTTGATCGCTTAACCCTGGCTGAATTTGTGAAGAAGAAGGTAGGCTGGGTTCCATAATGTCCAGGATATATCTACCATTTAGGTTCCCTTTGAAATATCTGTATAATTGTTTGCTTTTTAGGAAAAGGACGTTGTGAATCTATACTCTGAAGTATCTGCTGAGAATAACCAGCTTCTAAATCAACTGGTCTTGGCCAAAGATCTCATCAACAAGGTACACTTTTTCAACAGTCATTTTTGCAAGTGGAACCTTTAAGAGAGAACCATGAACTTCCTAACTAACTCAATGCATTTGTATTTATATCCCATGATCAGAATGACGAAATTGTGAACCATGTGGTTGTGAGGCAGCAACTGCAGATGCAAAGTCAGCAGAGAGAAATAGTGGAAGTTGATGGCTTGAAGCAAGAGCTTGTTGAGGAAATATCTCGTCGTACTCATGCCGAGAATGATCTATTGGCGCAAAGGAAACGACTGGTGTCCCTGAAGAGTCGCAGAGGTGTGGAGCGAGTGGAGGAAAAGGAAACTGTGCATTACTATCGCGATCCGAAGGTTGAGGCTGACTTGGAGGTGCTGAAGAAGAGGATAGCAGACGAGATCTACAAGCGATCCGAAATGCAATCCGAAATTGAGATTTTCAAGCAAAAAATTGTCAGCCGTGAGCGAGAAGTTGTTGAAATAAAGCCCAAGTTGGTGACGAAAGTGGTGACAGAAATTGAGCGTGACCCCAAACTGGACGTGGAAGCGGCGAGGATCAGGGAGCTCATACTTAAACTAAAGGAAGAAATTCGAGTGCTTGAGAGTAATTCAGTTAACATCCGAACGGAAGTAACTGTCCTGGAGAACAAGAAGCCTGTGATAAAGGAGAGGGTGATCCTTAAAGAGGTTGTGAGGCTGGAAAAGGACCCAGAAATGCTGAAAGCTGTAATGAGCTTCAAGAGTGAGATATCGGATGAGAGTATCAGATGCAAGAACCTGAATGATGAAATATTCGTTATTAGGAGTCAGATCAATAACTTGGAGAGGATTATTCCAACCATACAACCCAAAACTATCATCAAAGAGGTAAAAAGGGTGGAACAAGATGCCGACTTACTACAAGAGTCCAGGACCCTCCGTGTGACCCTGGAAGAGCTGATCCAAGAGTACAGTATTTTGATGAAAGAGATCTCCAGCCTTCAGACCCGCTACTCCCAAGTTGAGACCATCAGACAGAAGATTGAGTTTAATGAGATCATTCATGAGATCTACAGAATCGATCCTGAGACGGAGATGGAGCTTAGACGGCTGAGAAACGAACTTCTCGAAATAGGCAAACGCCGCACTAGCATTGAAAGTGAGATTAATTTGATAATGGTGGATCTGAAGACTCTGCGTGCAGAGAAACCCAAGGTTGAGCTGAAGGAGGTGACTCGAGAGGTTGTGAAAGAAGAGAGGAGCCCTGAGATTATCAGAGAAATCAAGAGGCTGAATGAGCAACTTACCATTTTGCGCACCAACTATGATTCTACTACGAGTCGAGTGATTCGTCTGCGCAAGGACAGGGATGAGTGGAAAGCTGAAAGATCCAAGGTGGAGACCAAAGTGGTGACCAAAGAGTTGATAAGGTATGAAAATGACCCTCTTCTGGAGAAAGAAGCTGAACGTCTTAGAAAGGAACTCAGAGAGGAAACTCAATGTCGCCGAACAGTGGAAGAGAATGTGTTTGATCTTCAAAACAAGTACATTGTGCTCGAGAGACAGAAACCAGAGGAAAGAGTTGTGGTCCAAGAAATTGTGCGTCTCCAGACAGATCCCAGTCAGATTCAGAGTCATGAGAGGTTAGTCAGGACTTTGGAAGAGACCATCAAGGTTCGACGACAGCTAGAACTTGAGGTGCAGCAGATGAGATCTATAATCCTGGAGCTGGAGAAAAAGCTGGAGCTTGTGGATCGGCAGAAAAAGGTCCTGGTGGAGACAGAGCTGAGACAAATCAAGGCTAGAATCTATGAACTTGAGACCTGCCCAAAACCTGTTGAGGAAAAGATTGTCATTGAGGAGGTTTTGAAAGTTGAGAGAGACTCTAAAGTCGATAAACTCATCACTGGGCTTCGCACTGAGATTGATAATGAGGGTGCTAGCATTTCCCGCCTGGAGAGAGAGATTCGAAACCTTAGAATTAGGATTGAGTCCCTAACCAAGGAGAAATCCGTCGAGAGGATCATCCACAAAGAGGTGATCAGGGTTGAAAAGGATCAAGCAGTGGAGGCAGAGAGAGAGAGCCTTCTGACTCAAGTCTCACAAGTGAAGAGTACCAGGACCCTCAGAGATGAAGAACTGCTGAGACTGAAAAACAAAATCACCCGAATTCAGACCACCAGGACAAACTTCTCTCAAGAGGAGGTCACCTTGATTGCTAACAGGGATAGGATCAAGAAGGAGCAAAACGAACTTCTCCAGGAGCTGAAAAGACTGGAGACTCAAAAGCAGGAGATCAGCATAACTTTCCAACAACAGACCAAACTCCTGAGCGAGAGGAACCAACTCAGCAGGCAAAAGAGCATCAAGATGGAGTCAGAGATCCAGCGCCTGGAAAGGGAAATCCTGGAGGTGAAAGAACTGATCATCGTTCGGGAAAGAACTCTCATCGAGCTCCAGAAAGAGGCAAAGTCTGTGCAGAATACAGAGACAAACACCAGAGAAACCAACGTCTCTACCAAAATCACCATTCTGGATCCAGAGACTGGCAAAGACATGTCTCCATACGACGCCTATCTTGAGGGCCTGATTGACCGCAATCAGTACATTCACCTGCAGGAGCTGGAGTGCAGCTGGGAAGAAGTCACAACCACGGGTCCTGACGGTGAGGTCACACTCCTGCAAGATCGTAAAAGTGGAAAGCAGTACTCCGTCAAGACGGCCCTCCAAAATGGACGACTAACCCAGTATGACCTTCAGCGCTACAGAGAGGGCAAAATGACCATTTCGGAGTTCGCTCTCTTGGTTGCAGGAGAAAAAAAATCAACCGTCTTTCCTCCCTCGAGTGTAACGCAAACAACATCCCTTCAGACAAACTCCAGCTACAGCCCCTCAACACTGACCCGGCGCACGTCCTACTCCAGCAACAGCAACTTAAACTCTCTGAACACTAGCGGAGATGAGCTCTACCCTATTTCTGGCATCCTGGACATCACCACAGAGAGCCGAATGTCCGTAAGAAGTGCCTTAACGCGCAAACTGATTGATCAAGACACCGCAATGAGGCTCCTAGAAGCTCAGGCCGCTACTGGAGGAATTGTAGACCTCAATAAGAAAGACAAGCTCTCCGTTCATAAGGCTGCAGAGCGCGGATTGATCGATTCCAGCCAACTTCACAAACTCCTCAGTGCCCAAAAGGCCTTCACTGGATTTGAAGATCCTGTGTCTAAAGAGCGTATGTCAGTGGGAGAAGCAGCCCGTAGGGGATGGATCCCCAATGATAGTGCCATGTGGTTTATGGAGGCACAGCTGTTAACCGGTGGCCTTGTTGACCCAAACCGAGCAGGTCGCATCGGTCTGCAGAACGCAGTTGATGCAAAACTAATCGAGGCACCAGTGGCCAAGCAACTCCAAGATGATCTGGCCCAAGCGAAGAATGTTGTGGATCCCGTAAAAAAGGATAAAATCACATATAAAGAGGCCATGGCTCGATGCAAGCGAGACCACAGCACAGGACTGCTCCTGCTGCCGGCAGCCTCCACTGATGCAGTCGACGCGCCATCCTACTCCAGCTACAAATTTACCAAGAAATAGAGACGGCGTGCAAGAATGCTAATGAGGTTTGAGTGCTACATAGTAAGGGACATTTCTAGGGCTTTATTTTTTTCGATCTCATATATAATAATCAGAGGAGCTTTTTTTTTATTATGTTTTATCAATTATTTCTTTCTGTCTTTTGTTCCAGTTGCATATTTTCTAATTCATCTTAATGAATGGGCTGACTTCTTTTTTTAAACTATAAACAACTAATAAACCTGATATTAATATTAAACTTAATATTGAATAAACGACTGTCTCTGGAATATTTTGTGTATTGTTGTACCTATTAGTATTTGTTTACCAGATTGTTGTGAATATTAACCAACATTAGAGAACCATGTGTGATCCTGGACCACAAAATTATTTGTAAGGTTAATTTTTTTTTTTCAGATTGAGAGTTTGTTAGGATAGGTGGCTGCACGGTGGCACAGTGGTTAGCACTGTCACCTCACAGCAAGGTCATTGGTTTAAGTCCCGACTGGACCAGTTGGCATTTTTTGTGTGGAGTTTGCATGTTCTCTCCGTGTTGGTGTGAGTTTCCTATGGGTGCTCCGGTTTCCCCCACAGTGCAAACACATGCGCTATATTATAAACTAGTACTGGGTTGCAGCTGGAAGGGCATCCACTTTGTAAAACATATGCAACAATAGTTCACAATGGTTCATTCCACAGTGGCAACCTCTGAAATAGAGACTAAGACGAAGGAAAATGGTAGGATAGGACAATATTTGACTATTTGAATATGAGGGTGAATTCATATATATATATATATATATATATATATATATATATATATATATATATATATATATACACGGTAGAAAAATTACAGTAAATTTATTGTTAATAATTTTTATTAATATTTAAATAATTGTTGGCACAATATGAGATAAATTATTAAAATTAAATTCAAACTCATAACAATATATTCTAATAAGATATATATATATATATATATATATATATATATATATATATATATATATATATAAAATATAGAGAGGGAGAGAGATCCAGATATATAGAACCAGATCATGGTTGTTTCGTTTGGATCACAACACACGTGACCTGCAGATTAATACATTTGCTTACTTGTAGACTAATCCTTAATTTGTAACGATTGCAGAGATGTCACCTCTCGTATCATTCAAACCACATGTATGAAAGCATTTAGGCTTTTCTGTAAAACATAATGATGACATAAGAAGTTGTGGTGGGTTATTCTGGGTTTCTTAGGTTATTAAAGGTGTTTTCTATCACTAGTTGTTTAACTGCAATAATGCATTCAGCGTAAGCTGCACGATTAATCATTAAAAGATCGGGATCTCAACACTCACGCAACAAATTATAAATGATTGTGATTTGCATATGTTTATTAATCCTAAAAGTTTCAGTGTTTAGTCTTTTGAGTTGGTTAAGAAGTAACAAACAGCCAAATAACACAGAAGCACTAGAATAACAGTTTATAGTTTAGATAAAACCACAGAGGTTTATGGTAAAAATTTAAAATCACCGTCATATGCTCAAAAATAAAAGTTGTAGGCAGCAAGTACATTATTTAACCAAAGGGTGGTGACAAGCAGCCATCAGAAATATGCCACTGAATAATTCTTCAAAAATGATCATCTAGCAGTTAAATATTAAGTTTTATGAGTGAATCATTTATTGAAAATGAGACTAAACTCCACTAATACTTCATATTAAAAGCATAAATCATATATTTAGAAAAAGATTTCCAAGACAAATTGATTTCCTTTTCACCTGTATTAACATTAATAAATGCACAGAAACAAGCTTACCACCTGAAATTTTATTGTAGTTGTTTATCTTTTTCATACAAATGTATGACTTGTAAAAATATAAATCATAACATACATTATATCATGTAATAAATACATTGATACACACACACACGTATATATCTATATAGTCAAGTATAGAGAATGCTATTTCAGTATAACAGTACAGTTGCAGTCATTCACACATTTTTAAATTAAAAAACAAAAAACCAAAACACCCATTTCTCTCTCTGAATGTCAAACCCCCTCAAAGGCGAACAAACATAACAAAATCCCTTCAATATAAATGATTTATTTACAGAATTTCAACTCCATATGGCTTTACACCCGTCAGTCATCTTTACCTGAATCTGTCCACTGGGCTGCGTTTGGCTGGTCTGAACACCAGCGTAACACAATGTTCAAGTTTCCGAGGAACAAAATGTACATTTAAAGGAAGGTATTGCAGTTAGATTACAGTCTGTGCTACGATATATGCAAAACAAAAGCACCTCTGAGACTCATTCATGATTAATAATATGCTGCGTCCCAATCCGCATACTATCCGTCCTAAACAGTATGTGAAAATAGAATTAGTATGTCCCAAATCGTAGTATTGAACAGAGTATGCCAAACATTCCCGTATGGTTTACTATTTCCAGTCAAAATGTTAAGTGTAGAAGCGTCCATAGTCTAACCGCTGATATTGCCCACAGTGCATTGCGCGTTGGACGTGAATTCGATTAGAACTACAAAACGCGGGTGAAAAGTGTAAACAAACTACAAACAAGATGGACGTGCGAGACCAACCGCCAAGTAGGGAGGATTCGGTTAAGATGTTTAAATGACTGTTAGTTAACATCTAGCCCACTGGAGAACATTTAAATGGCGTTGTTTGTGTTATATTTCATCTGAAACAACAATACTGAACTTATATAAAGACGTGTTTGGACATTACCGTCTGAATGCAGAATTATCCAAACACCTGAGGAGATTTCTCTGCAGGAAAGACTCGTGAATGTGAGATTAACCTACTGCTGCTTCTCCAATAAGGTAGGAAATTAAGTACGACAGAAATGTGGATGACTGACAGGGCTCTTAACTAAGCAACACAACGATCTGTTAATGAGGTACAGTAGTAGTATGTCCCAAAGCTTGCATACTCTTCTGTCACACACTCAAAAGTTTATATTTTTCCTCCACTAAAAAGTACATACTTTTAGGCCCTAGTATGTATGCGAATTGGGATGCAACATTGCCACGTAGGAGGGGACGACCTTGCGCAACGTTTCCTAAATGTTCTGTAAAGGTGACGAAAGTTCCAAACCTTTATAGAACACTTTATAGGGGCGTCCTTAAAACGTTCTCCTTTGGTTATGAAAGTACCATTGTTTAACGTTCCCAATATGACATTAAGTGAACGTCCTGTATTGGTCAATCTATTGTCATCTAGCAACATTAAAAAAGAGAACATCTGGGACTTTAACAGATTGTTCAACCAATGGTCCTCTATTGGTCTGATAATAATGTTCCCAATGTCAATTCCGCAGATTTCCGCAGATTTTTAGCCCATCATTGATTCTATTTACTGGTGTAAATGTATTTTTAATCAGTTTTCAAATTAATTTCAGTAATAATATTGACTAATATGAAAATATTCATATGATTTATTTACAAAACAGTTTGTAAGGTACTATTTTCTGTCTTTTAGTAGATTTTATATGAGAAACTTGCTTTGTTTACCAAATAAAGTGGATCAATTTAGATTCGCATTGGAAACATTAAATACAAGTTAAAAAGGTATTACTTTTTATTTCATATATTAAGGTTTTAGTTATGATACTCCCAAAACTATTCCGCATGAATCCGCAGATTTTTAGCAAAATACTCCGCAGAAATAGCAAAAAATGTCCGCAGATTCCGTCTGGCCCTACATAAGGGGGACGTCCTGCTTTGGTCATCCTGCGGTCATACGGCAACGTTACAAAGAGAATATCTGGGACTTTAACAGAACATTCTTAAATGGTCCTCTGTTGGTCAGATGATAACGTTAAAGAACTCAACATCATGACCTTCTCAGAATGTCCTGGGGACATTACCATGTGACCTCCTTAACACCAGTGGGGACGTTTTGAAAACTGCCAAAAACTCACCCCCAGGTGAAAATTGTATACTATAATTGAACGTATAGTAGGAATGATTTTAAGCTCAAGCTTTGGTTATAAGTGGATGTGCACTTAAATAGCGCTTAAAAGGCACAGTTCACCCCAAAATGATCATTTATTCTCCATTCACCCTTTTCTGTTGATCCCAAAATAATATTCATTCCTTAATTACTTTCCGGCTCAATCCTTTTATTAATCTAGGGTTGCCACAGTGGAATGAACCGCCAACTTATCCAGCATGTTTTATGCAGCGGATGCCCTTCCAACTGCAACCCATCACTGGGAAACATCTACACACACTCCTTCACAACGGACAATTTAGCCAACCCAATTCCCCTATAGCGCATGTGTTTGGACTTGTGGGGGAAACCGGAGCACCCGGAGGAAACCCACGCCAACACAGGGAGAACATGCAAACTCAGAAATGCCAACTGACCCAGCCGAGGCTTGAACTAGCGACCTTCTTGCTGTGAGGCGATCGTGCTACTCACTGTGCCACTGTGACGCCCCAAAAATAATATATTTTTTTCAAAATAAACCTATAACCATTGACTTCAATAGCGTTTGTTTGTCCTTCTATGCAAGTCAATGGTTACAGATTGTCAGCATTCTTCAAAATATCTTCTTTTTTTGGGGTTCAACAGAAGAAAGAAACTCTATAAAAGGTAATAATAAATGGTTGACACTTTACATTTTTGGGGTGAACTACCCCTTTAATGACATCATACAGGAAGTGACGTCATCATAGAGGAGAAACAGCTGCGGTAAGTGTGTCCGATGTTTTATTTAGCTATCGTCGACTTGCTTGATGAGTGTTTATGTCAACATTTGTTTAAAAATGGAACTTTGATTGTGTGTAGATGCTCTTGTCGATTTGATTGTGCGTTTGGAAAGTGTTTAAAATGCAGCTGATTGGAAATGGCTAGAGATTTGCAGCATAAAATGTGCATCATTTGCTCTTCGTTTATTGCATTTATCACTGAAAACTACAAAACTTCCCAGTGCATCCATTTTATTCTCTGTCTAAAATATATATGTAAAGTTGAAAACAAAATTATTCGCACTCCTATGAAATTTGACATCTTTATTTAAATGTTCCCCAAGTGCTGTTTAACAGAGATAATTTTTTACAGTATTTCCTGTTATATTTTTCTACTGCAAAAGTCTTGTTTCCTTTAGTTCAGCTGAAAGAATAATTAAAAAATCTTTGTTTAAAGTTTTTTTTTTTTATCTGCTACGGTCAATATTATTAGCCCCCTTACAGAATTATTTTATTGACTGGTTGCAAAACAATCCAATATTTGCATAATTACCTAGTTAAGCCTTTAAGTTGCATGTTGTGCTATAGTAAAATATTATGTACTGTAATCATGGGGAAAAAAAAGAAATGAGGGATCATAATTTTGCCTTCAACTATTTACACTCACTGGCCACTTTATTAGGTACACCTTACTAGTACCAGTTTAGACCTCCTTTTGCCTTCAGAACGGCCTTAATCCTTTGTGGCACAGATTCAACAAGGTACTGGAAATATTCCTCAGAGATTTTGCTCCATATTGACGTGATAGCATCACGCAGTTGCTGCAGATTTGTCGGCTGCACATCCATGGTGCGAATCTCCGACTCCACCGCATCCCAAAGGTACTCTATTGGGTTGAGATCTGGTGACTGTGGAGGCCATTTGAGTATAGTGAACACATTGTCATGTTTACACGCCTAAATGCATTGAGTTGCTGCCATGTGATTGACTGATTAGAAATTTGCGTTAACAGGCAGTTGGACAGGTGTACCTAATAAAGTGGCCGGTGAGCGCATATCTTGTGAGTAAACACAAACTGTAATTTGTTATGAGGATCTGAAGGCAGCACAATATATACCATATAATATAACAGTACGACAGTTTCATGGCTGGAAGACAAATCATTATGTGCAAAAGACACAAAACTTCTGCCCTGATGGTGTTCATAAACACACACACACACACATAGAGAAACCACTTATGGACAAATGGATAGTTCACCCTAAAATTAACATTTACAGTCTCCTTCAGGTCAATAAATATGTTGGTGACAATTTCATATAATGCAATTCAATGGTTACCTGTTTTTGAGACACAAAATAAACACATTGGCGCTAATAATATTGTAAATAATGTTCAATTTCGTACATGGAGCGATCGTTTAGATTCACAAGACCTCAGTGTGCCATCAGGAGCCATGACTATTGCTTTAGACCTGTTTCTATGTGTTTATTTTTAATCTCAGAAACCGGTCACCATCCACTGCCATTAAATTAATCACCAAAGACCACAGATTCAGCTCAAAATGTTCTTTAATGTTCGACATGTTCTTCAAAGACCTGAGAGACCTTTCCAAGTTTTGGATGAACTATCCCTTCCTATAATAATAATAATAATAATAATAATAATAACAAACATAAAACGTTTCGATTTCTAGAAAAATAAAGATGCACAGCTACTGTATATCATGGATGTTCACTGTTGGCACTTCTGAAAGTCAAGATTAGCGCATCGCAGCAGCAGAAATCCAGCATAATACATCAGAAACACAACTCTGCCCAAAAACACAAGACAATATACATTGTTTCAACCCAATGTTGGGTTAATATATAGACAAACACCAACCAATGGGTTCATTTATTAAATTAAAGTTATAGGTCCAAATTTAACCCTTTTAATTAGCTGCTTTGACACTATCAACATTGTAAGAAGTGTTTCTTATTTAACCCAGTGTTTGAGTTTGTCCATATTTGACCTAATTCACACATTGTTTTTGTGATATTCATTCATTTTCCTTCAGCTTAGTCCCTTATTTATCAGGGATCGCCACAGCTGAATGAACCGCTAACTATTCCAGCATATGTTTTATGCAGACGCCCTTCCAACCGCAACCCAGTACTGGGAAACACCGATACACTTATACACTATGGACAGTTTAGTTCATCTAATTCACCTATAGTGCATGTGTTTGGACCGTAAGGGAAACCGGAGCACCCGGAGTGAAATGTGACCAAAAAGTCATATAAATGAGTATTAAACAGATCATGTTTCATGCCAATCTCAAATAAAAAAGAGGGTTTAATACACTCTAAACAATGCTGGGTTGTTTTAAACCAAATGCTGGGTTGTTTTAAACCAAATGTTAGGTCTAATATGGACAAACCCAGCCATTGTGTTGAAAAGTGTCATTTAAAGGGGACCTATCATGCCCATTTTTACAAGATGTAAAATAAATCTCTGATGTTTCTAGAGTGGGTGTGTGAGATTTTGGCTCAAAACACCACACTGATAATGTTTAACAACTCTTTATAACTGACCCTTCTTGTTTTGATCGTAATTGTAGCTTCTTATGTGACTGTCGCTTTAAATGCAAATGAGATTGTGCTCTTTTCAAAAGAGGATGGAGCTACAAACGCCTGTGTGTCAGCATAGTGGCAGATTCAAAACTCTTAAAAAGGCAGGCGGCTGCTTCTCACTCAGAGCTGTTTATGCTAATGAGGAAGGGTTTATGTCACTAGTGGGTGGGGCTTTCCCCATCTGATGACACGTACAAAGGGAGAATGTCAATCGAAGTGTTTCTGCAGACTGTTTTTATCAAGTGTGATTATAAACGTATACAATTAATGCATGTTTAGTATTAGAAGCTGGTTATATTCACACACTGCTGACCCACAACTGTGTTTAAACCCCTTATACAAGTGATTTTTGCATGATAGGTCGCCTTTAAATGTAATTCTTTGTCCATATTTGCAATAAGAGTGTGTTTAACAGTCATATAATGTAAAATAAACAGTGTATTTAAAAGTAATAGTGAAGTAATTCGACCTGGATTTGTTTCCAGTTGCATTATCATCGGAGATCCTGAATCAGCTCGTCCTTTGTCACACACATAAAACAAACAAAAAATGTGTATTTGCTTATGATTTTCGGGATGTATTGTGACCTAGACAAGTTTTCAGGAGCACAAACATCTCACAAAACCCGTTCAGCTCATATTTTAACCCCTCAAGATTTAGCCAGGACTGATATTTTGGAACGGTTTGTTTGTGTATCTCATAAACAATTAAAACGCGACCATTTTGTCGTGCTCGTATTTTATGCCAACCACCAAGGACTGTTAATGAAGTCCATGTTAAATACAATGTTTATTTTGCTAGTGCACATTGTTATCCTTTAAGTCAGTGTTTCTCAACCACATTCCCGGAGGAGCACCAGCACTGCACGTTTTGGATGTCTCCTTTATCTGTCACACCCATTACAGGGGTTTCGGTCTGTGCTAGTGAACACAGTTATAATCACAATATTTAAAATCTTTCATAATCAACCAAAATATTTTCTTTAGGGGATGAAATGTGACCTGAACATGTTTCCTGTGAGATTCACTCAGTTACAATTCTTGACGAAAACAAAAGACAAATGCGTTAAAGGGATGGTTCACTCAAGAAATGAACATGTATGCAAGGTATCTCACCCTCGTGAGGCTCTAGAGACGTTGAGTTTCTTTTTTCTGTTGAACATCAATGAAGATATTTTGATGAAAGCTGTAAACCTGTAACCGTTGACTTCCATAGTGGCAAGAACAAATACTGTGGAAGTCAGTGGCTTCTGAAATGACTACATTTTAATTTACTTCACTGCTATTAGAATAGTATGTTGAATATGAGTAGTATGAATGAAACTTGGACCCACATCAGTTGCGTCTTCACCCTCATTCATGAATTCTCTTGTGTGGCGTCCATAGGATGTGCACTTTAGAATCTTGCTGGAAGTAGTAGGTCCAATACTATGAATTAGGCATGTGCCGGTATAGGATTCTGACGGTATGATGACCTGATAAATATCTCCGTATTGTGATTACTGCTCTAAAATGCCTTCTTTTTAAATGTTTAATTTGTCTAAAAAAACTAGTTTGTTCCACACTGAACACAATATGTTGTATTTTGAGAAACATTTAAAGTATTTAGGAACAGTAAACATGTCAGGCTAGATAATTATAATAAATCATTCACTTCAGAATAAATAAATCACAACACAGATTTCTTTAGCACTAGAAAAAGCATCTTTGGATATTTGTATTTTCTTTGGATGTAAAGGAAGCCACTGGACTGTTTAGGTCTATGGTATGTTTGGATGTTGGTTTATAAGCGATTTGTTTTTCAGATGTTTGCTTAATCATGGGCTGACCAGTAGCTTTTGATGTTGAGGGACCTTTTCTGCTGGAGATACTGTTGCCCTAAAAAACTATATATATATATATATATATATATATATATATATATA
>CAIGQQ010029417.1:230721-263388 GCA_903798035.1 Danio albolineatus
GCTGTCTGTTTAGCTCCGCCCACTACTTCAACACCGCTGTCTGTTTAGCTCCACCCACTACTACAACATTGCTGTCTGTTTAGCTCTGCCCACTACTTCAACATCGCCGTCTGTTAAGCTCCGCCCACTACTTCAACACTGCCGTCTGTTAAGCTCCGCCCACTACTTCTCAGTCATCTCAGTGTTTATTCATGAAGACTGTGGTCTGCCAATCACGTATGCAGAAGTGTAGATGAGCGGACACACAGCCCTCTATTTATAAAACTGTCAATCACACCAATAGGCGTGTCCAGAATACCATGGCAACCTAGAATCCTTGGTACAGTGATGTCATCATTTAGAACTTGCCTGTATTCCGTTCTAGAACTCCAGATGTGTGTGGTCCTGTTGACTCTCAGTGTGTGTGTGTGTGTGTGTGTGTGTGTGTGTGCGTGTGTTTTCAGCGTTTCACAGCAGAAACGGAGAAGCTGTACCGAACAGGATCTGACAAAACTCACAGGAAGACTCTGCCCTATTTTTAGATATTCAAAGATTTCAGCGGCTGAATTATGCATGACATAATTACAATATCTATTGCCTAAATGATGCTGGAACATTTTGTCAATGTGCACAAAACAAATAGATTAAAAAAATGGATTTTTTTTTCAGCACAATCCAAACTCACTGACATCTAGCTTATTTTTCATCTGCTTTCTGGTCCAGCTGGTGAACTTGCTGATTCGGTTAATAACAGGAATGCATGCTTATATACACAAATCCTGAGTCTCTACGCAACTTCCTGGAGACTTGGGATGTCTGAACAATCACCAGCGATCTAGTCCATACAGATTGCTGGAGAACTACAAATCTGCCATCGAAAGAACTACTAATCCCATAATACCTGTTCACACACACCAGTTGCAGGTCTCCCACTGATAGCACGCACACAGCTGGAAGCTCATCATAGACTGATTACTAAGACTATAAATACACCTCACATTCACACACACAGTGCTGAGTCTTGTTTACCTGTGCTTTTACGAAGCGTTTCCTAGTCGTCTTTCCGTGTTCCCTGACCCTTGTTTTGTTCTTTGTTTATCCTGTTTGCCGCCTGCACCGACCTCTGCCTGTGAACATGACTATGCTTTTGAAGTACCCTCATGATACTGTTTGTTTCTATTGACCATTGCCTGTCTAGCTGTAAATAACTGCGTTTGGACTCTCAACTCTGTTGTACCCCAACTCCCAAGTTACAAAGTTAACTCTTTCCTCTATGTTTTACTATATTAGACCATACATAGGGCGACACGGTGGCACAGTGGGTAGCACAATGACCTAACAGCAAGAAGGTTGCTGGTTTGAGCCTCGGCTAGGGTCAGTTAGCATTTCTGTGTGGAGTTTGCATGTTCTCACCATGTTGGCGTGGGTTTCCTTCGGGTGCTCCGGTTTCCCACACACAGTCCAAACACAAGCGCTATATGGATTGAATAAACTAAATTGGCCGTATTGTATGATGAGTATGAGTGTGTATGGGTGTTTCCCAGTGCTGGGTTGCAGCTGGAAGGGCATCCGCTGTGTAAAACATATGCTAGAATAGCTGGCGGTTCATTCCGCTGTGGTGACCCCTGATAAATAAGGGACTAAGCCGAAGGAAAATGAATGAATGCCAATGAGGATAATTCATATGTATTCACTCTGAGACATAAAATTGAACAGAAAATTATTATTTATTGTTTGTTTATAGTGTATATATAAAATAGTATGATTTCGTCCTCATTCCGTGGTATAATAGAAACAAGAAATTGATTTCCAACGCTCGACTGATGTTATGAAGGGATTTTAGAGTAAAAGTATGTTAGTAAATCTCTGTAAACAAACTCAAACACACATGCAAAAGCTGTATCGCCTGGGTGTATTGTTGTTATCACAGGAATTATTACAACATAGGCTCATTCGGAAAACGAAGCCCTATATACGTTTCTGGAGACCGCGAATTATGTAGACAGAGGTACGTATGGCTGCATTTCTTTTTTTAATGAACGCTAAGAGGCGGTATGATGCCATTCCTTCCACTTCGCGCTTACCAGCTGACCGTTTACCTCCATATAGACGGCTTTCCCTCTGTAACCAGTTTGTCCTGTTAGCTCGCTATGTACGTCGGCGGACATGAGACGCAGAGAGGAGTTGACCACGACGATGGGATTCGAGTTCGGTAAAGAGCAGTTCCAGAATGCAGGTAAGACAAAAACAAAACCAAAAAGATATAAAATAAACAAGTAAATAACAGGGGGAGAATGTGGTAAAACATGGTAAAATCAGACGAGGGCTTTTCTTTTTCTGGATTGCTGTTGAAAATTGTTGGTTAGGTTTAGGGAAGTGGATGGGGGGATCAATCAATACAATTGGTTGGGTTTAGGAAAGGAGGAAGGTGGGTCAGCCGATTAGTCAGTCATTCAGACAGTCGACAGCGGCCTCTGGTGGGTCTGAAATCTGAAAAGCGCACACAGCAGCCTCTCGTCGATCCGTGAAAACAAAAACTGCAAAAATGTACCCCCTGGGATGTATTTTGCAGTGTTCAGAAATGTATATAGAGGTACGTTTTCAGAATGAGCCTGGGCTGAATTATCATCACAGGGAGATATTTTAACGGTATATCGTAAATGATATTGCCCATCCATTTTAATATACCGTTTGGCAGTATTCACTAAGGTTATCTAAACTGTTTGATTTCAGCTTGCCGGTCTTCACAGGGTTAAACCCACATGAGGGCAAACAGATGGTGTCGGACACGTCCCATATGTGGCGCATATTGTGTCCTCTCAGCATCTCTTCACATCTTCTCGCACACAGATATTCATACACACTTTATACCACCACAAGATCACTAGCTAGAAGATGAAAACATTCATTAAGCCGACATACAGCTGAAGTGAGAATTCGAAATATTTCCCACATGATGTTGAACAGATTCAGGAATTTTTCACAGTATTTCCTACAATATTTTTTTCTCTGGAGAAAGTCTCATTTGCTTTATTTCGGCTAGAATAAAAGCAGCTTTTATTTTTAAAAACCATTTTATGGTCAATATTATTAGCCCCCTTAAGCAATATGTGTTTCTGATTGTCTACAGAACAAACCATCATTATACACTTGCCTAATCACCCTAGTTAAGCCTTTAAATGTCACTTTAAGCTGAATACTAATGTCTTGAACAATATCTAGTCAAATATTATGTGCCGTCATCATGACGGAGATAAAAGAAATTAATGAGTTATTAAAATTCTTATGTTTAGAAATGTGTTGAACAAAATCGTCTCTCCGTTAAACAGAAATAGGAGGTAAAGAATATACAGGAGGGCGAATAATTCTGACTTCGTCTGTTCCTAACAATCCCCAATCTGCATTTGAAAGCTGATCTTCAAGCTAAACCCCAGCATATATATCACAACAACCTGGAGCTCAACACGCCCAAAACAGTGGAGAGAATAGTGGACTTCAGGAGAAACCCGCCTGCTCTCCCCCCACTGAGCATCATGGACAGCACTGTGGCTGCAGTGGAGTCATTCGGGTTCCTGGGCACCACCATCTCTCAGGACCTGAAGTGGGACACTCACATTGACTTCATTGTCAAAAAAGCTCAACAATGGCTGTTCTTTCTTCATCAGCTGAGGAAGTTTAACCTCCCAAAGGAGCTTCTGAAACAGTTCTACACCTCCATCATTGAATCAGTCATCTGCACTTCAATAACTGTCTGGTTTAGCCCAGCTACCAAATCTGACCTTCGAAGACTACGTGGAATAGTTGGGACTGCTGCGCGAATCATTGGTACAACCCTCCCTACTCTCCAAGAACTGTACTTATCCAGAGCGAGCAGAAGGGCTGCCAGAATCACTCTGGACCCCTCACACCCAGCACACTGCCTCTGTGAACTGTTACCTTCTGGTCGACGCTACAGAGCACTGCGCACCAGAACAGCCCCACACAGAAACAGTTTCTTCCCTCAGGCGATCCATCTCATGAACACTTGATGATAACAATCATGGAACCAACATCACTACTTGCAATACACTCTTACACACACATACACTTATTTAACAACACACTTTACATGCCAATTTGCACATAACAGCTGCACATATAACATTGTATATAGTAATACGCCTGTACATACACTTGTCCATTTGTGTATTTGCATTTAACACTTACTTCTATTGTTAAATATATTTATTATCTGTTTTTTGTCCTGTCTCGGTGCACTGTAGAAGCTCTGTCACCAAAACAAATTCCTCGTACGTGTGAACATACCTGGCAATAAAGCTCTTTCTTCTGAAAAATATCACTAACCGTCGCTCAGCAGGTTAAACTAGTTCAGTGTGAACCAGCTGTACTTTCCTCCCGGCACACAGTCACACCTCATCCTAACACGTTAAACAGGTGAAGCCCTGCAGGAACAGGCCTGCTAGAGGACAAAATACCATGTTCACATTTTTGTATGATGTTGTATATACAACATCATACAAAAATGTGATGTGTTGCCAACCCCGCCAGGACATAGAGGGCAGCACAAACGTCCTCTTCTTAACACACAACTTTCTTCCTAATAATTGCAATCATTTAATTAAAAAAAACGTATGTTACACACTAAAATGGGTCGTGTTAACCCAATGTTGGGTCGAATTTGGTCTTTTTTTTAAAATACTGCCCTAGAAATAACCTAGTGGTATCACCCTTTCAATACACTTCCATACGTTTTAGTATAAAATATTAATATGGACCCTCGAAGTACAACAATTTAGCGCCTTTTGTGTCTATTTCTGAGAGTCTGCACTACACTTTGACCTTTTTTGCGTTTTTTTTTTATTGTAATGTCATAACAGACAATAGTATAGCAATAATTGTTGTGAAAAGCACTATATTCGTATTTTATTTGAACTTATAGTGTGGGTAAAGCAGATTAATACTGTTAGCTACTAGCTGCACACATTTAAAAACGCTCCGTGATCATGAACAATAATCTTACTACGTAGTATTCATGAGGAAATTCAACATATAACATGGTAACCCACGTTTAAAAAACACTGTAGTAATTTATTGTAAATACTGTAGTGTTTTTGAATGCATATGTTATAGTATTTACAATTCTTCATCAGCATTAACTACACTATAATGGATGCTGTAGTATACTTTAGTTTTTACTACAGTAAACTGTGGTTTATTGTAGTATAAAATACCCTATAGTTGTGGAAGACTACAGCATTGGGTCGTTTGTTTATATTACAGTTGTTGATTTGTTACCACAGCAGATTAATTCAAGTACTTTACTATAGTGTAGTTTAAAAACACTACAGTATTTACTAGGCTATAAGTCACTGTAGAAATTTGGTAACATTAACTACTGGGTTATTGCCTGCTTATTGTTAGAATATCAGATGTTTATTAGCACTTATAAAGTATGATCTTTATACCAAGTATGAGATAATCAGTCGTTTATTGAGCTAAAGGTTTTAGTTATTGTTAATGGTGTGAATACATTTAACAATTTCGTTATCTATTTATTTTGCATCTAATAGACGTCTTGGATTTAAAAAAAGGCTAAATTTGGGCTGTCGTCTAATAGACATCTAATAGACATCCAAGAACAGCCCAAAACTAGACTATAGTCATCAAATACACAGATGTGACTGAATTTTTATTGTGGTATTCTCAAGATAAATGTCACTGAAAGCACAGATTAGTTTATTGCCCAGCGAGCATTATTTGTTTTTTCAAATGAAATCTGAAAGACGTCTAATAGACATCAAATGGATGTCTTGTTAAAAAAAAAAAATGCTGAATTTGGGCTGTCGGTGAACATCTGCACATCTAATAGACATCTAAACTTTGACGTTTTGATTAAAAGAGTCTAAATTTAAGCTCTCATTGAAAAATCAAATAGACGTCTAATAAACATCTAAGACTTCTGTGTTTAGATGTCTATTAGACGTCTATTAGATTTTTCACTGAGAGCCCAAATTTAGACTCTTTAAATCAAAACGTCAAAAAAAACGGCTAAAAAAAAGGCTAAATTTGGACTGTCAGTCAACATCTTGACATCTAATAGACATCTACATAGAAATGCTTTGGTTAAAAAAAGTCTAAATTTGGGCTCTTTGTGAAAAATCTATTAGATGTCTAATAGACATCTAAACAGATGTCTTGGTTAGAAGAGTCTAAATTTGAGCTGTCTGTGAAAATCTAAAAGGCCTCTATTAGACATCTAAACAAAGATGTCTTGTTTAAAACAAGGCTAGATTTGGGCTGTCAGTGAACATCTAATAGACATCTAAACATAGACATTTTGGTTAAAAAAGTCTAAATTTGGGCTCTCGGTGAAAAATCTAATAGACATCTAAACACAGACGTTTTGGCTAAAAAAATGGATAAATTTGGGCTGTCAGTCAACATCTAGACATCTAATAGACATCTAATTATAAATGCTTTGGTTAAAAAAGACAAAATTTAAGCTTTCATTGAAAAATCTAATAGATGTCTAATAGACATCTAAACATAGACGTCTTAGTTAAAAGAGTCTAAATTTGGGCTGTCAGTGAACATCTAAAAGGACTCTAATAAACATCTAAACACAGACGTCTTGGTTTAAAACAAGGCTAAATCTGGTCTGTCAGTGAACATCTAATAGACATCTAATAAACATCTAAACACAGATGTCCTAGTTTAAAACAAGGCTAAATCTGGGCTCTCAGTGAACATCGAATAGGAATCTAATAAAGATCAAAACACAAACGTTTTGGCTAAAACAAAGCTGAATTTGGGCTGTCAGTGAACATCTAATAAACGTATAATAAAGGTCAAAAACTAGACTAGTCATCAAATACAGATTAGACAGACTTTACATGTGTAACCATTCATTCCTTGGACAGTTTTAGACTATTGTTAGACGTTCACTAACAACCCAAATTTGGGCTTTTTTTAAATCCAAGACGTCTATGTTTAGATTTGTTTAGATGTCTATTAGACGTCTGTTAGATGTTCACTGACAGCCCAAATTCAGCCTTGTTTTAAGTAAGACGTCCATGTCTATCAAACAAAAATTGCTATATAGTCACGAAAAGCCTCTCAGTTGAGTTTACACTCAGCTTTTGAATAAGTTAGTTTCTTACCGCGCGTATTTCCCGGGCGGTTTCTGATGGCGCGCGCCCACCGTTCCGCCTCGCGCAGCTTCGCGTCTTCTTCATCCTCCTCCTCATCATTATTATCATCCGAATTGAGCACAACCCGAAATCGCCGCTCGTCCCTTTGTCGGACCGGACCCCAAGCCATCCATCGGCGCCGGTACGGATAGAAATAAACACACAGATAATACGCGTCCCGGTCCTCGCGCTCGCCCCGGTGCGCGCGGCTCCCCAAGCAGTCGCGCAGGTCCAGGTGCTCCGGTGCCGGTGTTTGGGATGGCGGGGACGGGACCCTCTGCACCGTGAGGCAGTTGTCCGACAGACTCAACGCGTATGTGAGCCGCCCGGTGTCCGCGTCCGTGAATATCCCGTGCATGCGCGGTTCCTCCATCCCGCGGCGGGACGGTGCTGCAGTGAGTGCGCGAGCGAGTGTGTGTGTGTGTGTGAGAGAGAGAGAGAGAGGGAGAGAGAGTTGACAGATCCCTCCCTAGTGACAGAAGAGCGGCATGACATTAAAATCACGGAGACAAAAGGGCATCTTGCGATCGGACACTCCCGAAATGAAGCCCGACAGTCCCAAAAAGCACCCTTTGTGTTTTAATGATGTGTTTTATTCATTTTTTTGCTGTCTTTTTTCCTTCAGAACACTTTAATCTTCTTTTCGGAGGTAAAATAATATATTTATGGTGTAATTATTAGGTTAAAATAATGGTCCTTATTTAATGTTCTGTAAAGCGTTAATTATATGAATAATCCTGTAAATCAATCTGATCATAGTTCAACATTTACTAATGTATTATTAACATCCACAGCTGTACTTGATTACATAATGCGCAATGAGTAAACATAAAGTTAACTAATTCATTCATTCATTCATTCATTTTCCTTCGGCTTAGTCCCTTTATTCATCAGGGGTTGCCACAGTGGAATGAACCGCCAACTAATATATACACTCACTGGCCATTTTATTAGGTACACCTGTCCAACTGCTCGTTACCACATATGTCTAATCAGCCAATCACATGGCAGCAGCTCAATGCATTTAGGCATGTGGACATGGTCAAGATGATCTGCTGCAGTTCAAACCGAGCATCAGGATGGAGAAGAAAGGGGATTTTAGTGACTTTGAACGTGGCATGGTTGTTGGTGCCAGACAGGCTGATCTGAGTATTTCAGAAACTGCTGATCTTCTGGGATTTTCACGCACAACAAATGCCTTGTACAGGTTAGAGCAGAATGGCCAGACTGGTTCCAGCTGAGAGAAAGGCAACAGTAACTCAAATAACCACTCGATACAACCGAGGTCTGCAGAAGAGCATCTCTGAACACAGAACACGTCCAACCTTGAAGCAGATGGGCTACAGCAGCAGAAGACCACACCGGGTGCCGCTCCTGCCAGCTATAAACAGGAAACTGAGGCTACAATGCACACAGGCTCACCAACACTGGACAGTAGAAGATTGGAGAAACGTCGCCTGGTCTGATGAGTCTCCATTTCTGCTGCCACATTCAGATGGTCGGGGCAGAATTTGGCATCAACAACATGAAAGCATGGATCCAGGAATATTTCCAGTACCTTGTTGAATCTATGCCACGAAGGGTTAAGGCAGTTCAGAAGGCAAAAGAGAATCCAAGACGGTGCTAGTAAGGTGTAAAAATAACATATTAAAATAAATAAATAAAATAGAAAAATCATAATTGTAAAAGCAAAAGTTACACAACATTTAAGTTCAAGAAATCAATCATTTTCCCCCAGACCTTTGGTTTGTCTTGCCAGAAATATCCTGTATGAGTGAAAATTATTGTTTGGGTTATTTATTAATTTTTTTTATAAAAAATAAAAACCAATGGCAAATTGTCATGCCAATATTTGTCAGTAATAAAATGTGTTAAATATATTTTGTAATCTGGAAATTAAAAAATAAATATGTGTTGTAAAGCTGCAGCTTTAGTGTTAATTCAGTTATGATGAATTCAGTTATGTAATTATGTATCTATCATTTTGCAAGTTTATAACAAAAAATTGAAATAAATAAAATATTTATAAAATAATATAAATATAAAATAAATGTTATCGATTGTGCCATTGATTAAAACGTTTTAAAAACATTTATTTGTAATTGAGTGACCATATGTGATTCTGTTCATTTGCATTGTTTCTTTATCCATTCATTAAAAAACGTACTGCAAATTATTCGGTAATATTTATATTATTATTATTATTATTATTATTATGTTATACTAATAATGACCTTTATTCAGTAAATTTAAAACATCAAAAAGGAAACGTTTTAGAAGATGCGGCGGATTTAAGAAGTCAGATTTTAAAACATATTTTAATTGTAACTATGTGATTTTCTACATTGTTTATTAACACCTTTGCTTAAAAAAAAACGTTTAGCGAATTATTCGTCAATATTTTAATGACATTTATTTTGTAAAAGAGTCACTTTCCCGTCCTGGTTTCCCCATCTGCAGCGTTCCAAACGTCGCCAGACAGGACTGATGAGTACTGATGATGTCCACTATGTAGGGTCGACCAAAAGTGAGTCCCTGTAATGAACGCTTCCCCTCTAGATCTCAGAGTACTCTTCGAAGGGAGCAGGGCGTAGGGATGATTGCTACTGAACACAACACGTCCCTCGTCACGTGATTAGTGACGTTGCAGCGCTATAAAAGCGGGAGCCGCCTGTTTCTCAGCCTCTTTCGCTCTTCAACACGTGGAGTTTGGATCTCTTCTGACGCAAAGGAGAATTAATCGCTATTAAAGCATGTTAATGTTAAATTTAAGACAAAAATCTGGTCGCTACTCTTCCAGACCACCATGATAACTGTAAGTTTGACTATTAAGCGTGTTTTTAGGCAGGGCTTACTTACATAATGGCGGTCAAGAGTTTTCAAGCGTCTTTCCTCCCGCAGGCTGGTGCTCTTCATGTTAGGCCGCCATGAGTGACTTTACGCACGTTATTGGGTTCTTTTCACCATAATGGTAGGTACTATGGTTGTTTTTGCTAACGTTTTAAGGTTTTACACCGCAAGTAATGGTTTACGTGGAGTTTGTGTTATTTGTTGTCCAAATATCTGAAAGTTATTTAAACAAGCGATTTCAGCTTGAACAAGTTAAGAAAAAATGGCTTCGTTTCCAAATTTAAACTGATAATGTTAAATTTCCCGCCTAAAACAAGCTCAGTCTGCAAGGGATTGAGGTGAAGTTTCTTAATATTCGCTCAGTCGTTCATTTTAACGCTCTCCATACTGTTTATATTACTTTGATCGGTGGAAACTCCAATGCAAGTGTAACTTTTTTTTTTTTTAACATCAGCACTATTTACTTGTATTTAGTCGCTAATGGGACTTCCCTATTTACAGTTAGCAAATAATAAATATCGGCCCCAAATGCGGATATTTAGACATTTTTACCTTATAGCAGTGTCTTACCCCACTAACGTTATTTAGGTTTAAATGGATAATTCGGTCAACCTAACGTTTCAGTTATATATTTTTCTTTAGTGCAAAATGCTGCTTTAATAATTGATATTTGGACCACAAACAAAACACAGTACAGAGTTCATACGGTCATGAAAAACTTAAAGTCATGGAATTTTGGCAAAAGTTTTGGAAGAACTGGAAAACCTTCAGTTTTTCAAACGTCCTGGAAATTAGTTCAACAAATGGCTGTAAACTTAAATATAGGTTAGTTGCGTTTACTTTTTCAGTTCACGTCAAACACGTGCTCATTATTAGTGCTGTGAACATTATCTGAATTTTCTATAGATATAGATTCATTTAAATTAAGAGATTGTTCTGTGTTATTTATGATAGTTGAAATCAGAATTATTACCCCCTTTTGAATTATTGTTGTTGGTTTTATTATATTTCCCAAATTGTGTTTAACAGCAAGGAAATTTTCACTATGTCTGATAGATAGATAGATAGATGGATAGAGAGGGAGGGGAGGAAGTCTTTGTTATTTCAGCTAGAATAAAAGCAGTCTTAAATTGAAGAACCATTTTAAGGTCAAAATTATTAGTCTCAAGCATTTTTTTCAATGGTCTACAGAACAAACCATCGTATACAATAACTTGCCTAATTAATCTAGTTAAGCCTTTAAATGTCACTTTAAGCTGAATAGAAGTGTAAAATAAATCAGTTAGCAGATGAGTTATTTAAACTTATGTTTAGAAATGTTAATCTTTCAGTTAAACAGAAATTGGGGGAAAATAAACAGACTTCAACTGTAATCTAACTTTTAACTTGCATTGCATAAGTGGTCAAATAAATGCAAAGACGGTACATGAAACATTAGGTCATGAATATTTACTCAAGTCATGGAAATTTAGTCATGAAAATGTGTATGAACCCTGACTGTAAACCATTTTTATTCAGTGTAAATCTGCTTGTACACTTACCTCAGTGTGTGTTCTGTGATGAAAATGCTATATAGGAAGTGCCGTCTGATGCGATAACTGACGATGGCAAAGCAAAATCTTTCTGAGACACACTTATTCAAATATCAGCCACATAATTTATTTTAAACTAACATTCTGACTAGTCACCTGCTTTCTCTTTACAGGTGATCATCTGCATCTGAACAGATCCAAGCTGAATCCCTGAGGGTCAAGACTGCTGCACAGGTGAGTGTGCTACAGGAGAATAGCATCTTTCTCATTCACTCCCTCAAAGTAGAAATTAAAATAAATTATGTAAATGTTACTTTGTGCCACTAAAGCATAGGTGTCAAACTGTATTCCTAAAGGGCTGCAGCTCTGCACACTTTTGCTCCAACCCTGTTGAACAGCTGATTTACATAATCGAGGTGTTCAAAAGTCATGAACTCCATTATTTGGGTCAGCTGTGTTTCGGGTGGGAGCAAAACTGCAGAGCTGAGGCCCTCCAGGAATGCAGTTGAGACCAAAGCAGCAATGACTTAGCTAATGCCAGTAAAATGTAATTAATTTCTGGCTGTTTTAAGGTATGAATACTGTCTTCCTAAACTTCGCTTGTGCATGAGAAAATAAACCCTTTACTCTAGTATGAAATGAGAAATACACCCTCAAACCTCAGTTTTAAGACTAGATTTGAAAGAAATCATTGGCCATGGGCTAGACATATCAGTCTTTTACATTTAATGTTGGCATGGGTAGTTTCCTAATACCTTTCACATTAAAAAATAAATTAAAAAACATTACTTTGAATCGTATTAACTAATGCAGTCTTTTTGTTAATTAAAAAATTACAAAATTTCTGTTTGAAACAGTCACATTTATAACACTAAAGTTCAATGCTGACTGCACTGGTCAAGCAGAAGATGCCTTGATTTCACTCACTAAAGTCTGCATTGTCCTCCGTGCGTCATGTACATTTTAATCTCTAAACTATTCTCAGATGGGCCACCACTAGCTTGGGCAGCTCTATGCAAGAGTAACTCCATGGTTTGCTTGAAGGTGAAGACCCTAGTGAGTTACTTGCAGTAGGGCTGCACAATATTCAAAATCTGACATTGCAGTATTTATTAATCAGGTTATTTTTATGAAAACAATTTCACCAGATGACTTTAACCTCTTTGAAAACAATTTTTATCTAATTTTTAATTGAATGTAATAAATCATACCAAATAAAATGTTCTCTTTCCCATGGAGTCTTAACACCATTCAGGTGTAGTAATTGAATCAAATGTAAATGTAATACTGCATTGTCTCTGCTGTATAAACAGTTTGATTAAACTAATCCTCATTGAAGTTACAAAAGCTAATTTATGCTCTTGTAAGGATTTAAGAGCTTTCAGTCACAGGCCTCAAACATTTGCAGAATGATCTGTTATAACCCAGACTCAACATTGCAGGAGATGTGACTGTTGTGAATGCTCTATTGCTGCTGAAACCATATATTGTGCAGCTCTACCTTACAGTAATGCATTCTACTGAACTGTGCTGCTTTTTAAGGCTCTCAAGGACATCTTTAGCAGAGTATCACTGGGGAAGATTAGGATTTTATCATATATTAACACTAAGATTCTTTAATTTAATGCCATGTCAGTCATTTTCGTGGCAAGAACATTTAAACCTTAATGAATGAAAGACACTAATGCAGAGTTTGAAACGAGTTAACCACTGATTAAACCCTAAAGATGGAAAAACTGCATGAAGTTTGTCTTTTATATTTATTTAGTTTATTAACTAACTACGAAGTTGCAAATCAAGCTCAATGAGTGCAGCATTTGCGCACTTGTTTTATATGATTGCTGAGGCAGATTATTTTTTTTCTCCATGTTTTTTGCATTACAAGCTCTGTGCGGCATGTGAAGCTGTGTGTTCTGTGATGAAAATGCTATATAGGAAGTGCCGTCTGATGCGATAACTGACGATGGAAAAGCAAAATCTTTCTGAGACGCACAGATCATGCAGATATCAAGGTTTAATGTGTCATTACAGCACTGAATCTGACCACCCACTCTTTATTTTCTACAGATGAACACTGATATTCAGAGAGTCTGCATCTGTAACCGCTTCTGAATGTTCAATCCCAGCAGGAGACTCTCTCAGATGTATGTATATTTCATGTGTTAATGTGTCTTAAATGGGTTTAATGTCAATGCTTGGGTCAGATTATTATTATTATTATTATTTTTTTAAGGGGACAGTTTTATTTTATTTCACTTTCAAACTTTTGTTTCTTATGTTAGAGCACTGTAAAAAGCAGCCATTGACAATTTTTGGACCAAAAGTAAGCGCATACTATTGGAAGAAAAGTAGCCATTGACTTCCACTTTCTTTACAATATCTTTTGTCCAACATATTCATTTTAGGTGAACTATCCCTTTAAATGTTAAGTGAGCAATCTGACCCTAGATCAGTGTTTTTACACCCTGTGTGTTTACCAAAGCCTGTGATGATAGAAGTTATCCCTGTCTGAAAACTGTGTGGACTTCTGGTAACCTGAGGCTTGTCTGAGTTTTACCTGTAGGATACTTTTGTTTTAGTTTTGGTCACTGAGCTTTGCCTTTTCCCACTTTTTCACAGGAGTGTGTGTGGTGATGAGTATTGGAGTTCTACAGTGGATCAATGCCTTCAACATCATTGCGTAGCACTGAACTGAAATTTTGCTGTCTTTACACTGAACTGAATCCGTCTTAGTGGAAGTGGAACCACACCAGCATTACACCCCACTCTCCTGCCTGCCTGATATGCTGGAGTGTTCCTCTGTCTGAAATACTGCTGCAGCTGCATGATGCTGAAGTAAAGCGAATTGAGATGCTTTACTGAGCAATGAATATTTTTCAATAAATGCAGCTTCATTAGAAGACTTAAACGGCTGTTCTCTCTTTATTTAAGGCGAGTGTATTTCAGTGTTATATTTAGGTTTTATTCTGAATGACAATCAAATTATCACAGGAAAACACTAAATGGAAAAGCAAATTGAATAAATGGTAGTTCTTTGGAGTAATGTGGTATTCAGACATAAACAATGGACAAAAATATGACTAGTCTGCATTTGAAGTGGGTCAACCCACCCTTCCCTCCCCAATAGCTTTAAGATCTCATCAAAAGGTTTGATCCACTTCAAATGTTGTACTGTAGTATTTTAATATAATAATCAGGTTTCAAGTCCAATTTAAGACCATTATAATTGGAAATCCTGTTGGGTCAATAGAAAGTCAGAATACTTGCATGTTATTGCTTTGCCACATATTTGTAATATCTAAAGCAAACTAGTTGTATAAATTAACCTTTTTATTTATTATTTCCCCTACAATGTTTCTCTGAAGTTTTTAAAAACAAGCTAAATGCACAAGTTATGGTGACCTGAAGCTTTCTGAACTAGTGAATTGTTTGCCTCAATTCTATTGTGAAAGGTTCAAGTAACAAGCCTATCCAAATCAGAGCTTGATAGGGCCCTCTGCTGGTTAAAGTGTGGGTAAGCACTGTTCCTAAAATGTCAGACACACTTTTACAATAAGGTTCATTAATGCGTTTACTAACATGAACATTTACTAGTTTTTTTATTTTTTAAACATGTTAGTTAACATTAATGTTAACTATGAACAGCTGTATTTTTATGTTAACTCAGGGTGCATTAATGTTAACAGGCATGGACTTGGATGTTAATGCATTAGTAAATGTTCAATTATGATTAAAAGATGCTGTACAAGTGTTAATGTTAGTAAATGCATTAACTACAGAACCCTGTTGTAAAGTGTTACCAAAATGTCAAACATTAACAACTGACCAGCGCAATGTAGAAATGCAAATTCTTTTTTTTTTTTTTTTTTTTGTAAGTTGTGTACACACTTCAGTATAGTTCAAAATGCCTTTTAGTATAAATTACTATTGAATTTTAGTTGAGTTACTGGTACGTTGGAGTGGTGCAGTGCTTTGATCAATGCCTATTCTTTTGTTATAAACTTTACTGACCCATGAGGGTGTTTACACCTTTGCATTAAAATTCAAAGTAGTCCCGTGAGTATTGGCAAAAATGAAGCTTCGGATGTCACTGGGTGTTAGTCCAATGGGCTATATGCACACAGAATTGTAATTTTCAACAAGGCAGCACGGCAGCTTTCGGTGACCTGTTCCCAATATAAAAAGTCACGTTTAAGATCTAATTTCTTTAAAAAATCAGCGATCTTCATCGCCTGTTAGATTTACGATATGAAGTGGGTCTCAGATCAGACAAGAAGCACTGGATTAAATTTAATTTCACCCTGCCATGTCTTTAAAATATGACTGTTTATTTTACCCTAGTATTTTCAATGGAGTTTCTTCGCTAGCCTGTTGCTACTGACAGCGCTAGAGGTTACACGATGTTTCATCTCGTTTTATGCTTGGACAACTAAATGAATGTACTGTAATTACATTACAACATCAATGCTGGAAAAACAACCTTGTGAAATTGTAAATAGTCACATTGCGCTTTCACCATTGGCTGTAAAACTCTCGCTGTGCATAGAGCCTGTTAGCTAACTTCACATGTACTTGGACTTTAAACTTTATATAGACAGGAAAAAGACCAATGAAATATGATTTAAGACCTACAACACAATCTTTCAGTAAATCTAAGGCCTAAAATAGAAACGTCTCAGCGAACACCCTGATATGAATGCTTAACCTCCACTACATCATGGATAAACGGATCATGAACTATTGTACCCGATCAACTATAAACACGACGGTTTGGCTTTTATGTGCTGTGGTGAATATTGCTGAGCACATCGATGCTGAAACCATATAATGTGCAGCTCTAGTTCGGTTTTTACTCCGTTCTTTGACACAATCTACATCAGGGGTCACCAATCTCAGTCCTGAAGGGCTGGTGTCTCTGCAGGGTTTAGCTCTAACACACCTGCCTGGATGTTTCAAGTATACCCAGTGAGAGCTTGAGTAGCTTCTTCAGGTGTGTTTGATTAGGGTTGGAGCTAAACTCTCCAGGACACCAGACCTCCAGGAACACGTTTGGTGACCCCTGATCTACTTTGTTAAAAGTGTTGATGTAGATGAGAGCGGGGGATCAATAGGAAACCTCAAACTTGTTTTCAACATGTTTATTATAAAAGAATAAACGTATAAAAATGTTCCCGATGCGTGTGTGTCATGTGTTGAAGGAGCTGTAGGATGTTTTCTTCAGCGTGTCCAGGAAGTACTGCTCCTCCTGCAGGAAGTCTCTGTCCTGTTAACAGTAAAGTAGAGGCGTCGTTTCATCCATGCTTTGGGTAATTGCGTCCAAAGAAAATCAGCATACATTTCTAAAATGTGCATCGAGTCGGGTAAACGCTTCACCCGAGAAGAAAAAAAAGTGTGTATAAACAATGATGGAAACGCATGTGTCGAATAAATTCCAACATGTTCATCAGTAACGTCATGATGATCAGATAGAAGTGTGTTTCAGGGACACGTTAATGGAGTTTGCTGTGTTTCCAGCACATTACTGGTTATTTATTTTGCTGATTTCTAAACCCCGTCAGTCCGTCATCACGGCGCTTCAGTTTTATTCTTCTTCTATTATTATTCCCTCCAGAACTGTCGAGCATCTGAGAGCGTCTCACACCTCCAAAAGCACCACAGTGGTTTACATTCAAATACATTACAAATCTTTTACCTGAACACAGCATCATTCCCCTATAGAGTATAGAGCAGGGCTATTCAGTCAGGGGGGCCAGTTCATGAAAAGCATCCCAAACGAAGGGCCGGAGAGGTAAGACTAGCAATATGAATGAGGACACAACTGCATATGTTGCATTTTTGCTCATTAAGACACGCACGTTGGCTTTTCCTACATTAAAATGTTAATATGTTGTATTCTGAAACTACATAACATCACTGCATTGTACAATAGGCTTTTTTTAAACAATCATTCAAATGTTTTATTTCAAAGCACAACAAAAGCAGTGCATTGTTTAAGTAGGCTTCTTACATTCACACACATTCATATGTTTTGAACTGCATAACAATTATGGATACAACAATTATAGATGTTGGCTGTACGATTATAGTCTGAGGAATAATCATGGTTTCACTGTCATCACGTCTAATGTAAATGTAAACTTTATATTAGGTAGGCCTGAGTATTTAAATGAACTGTTGTTATCATCTGCGTTCAAAGATAATCATTTAAATTTTATATTTTAAGTTTATATTGCACTGAAAGCCACGCACAACCTCACCGCTACAGCATGAGATGTTTTCTACAGCGTGCGTCCGGAAAGCCGCGATCGCGTTTGCTCCGCTTGCACGCGCACATTGGCGTATTCTACATTAGAAATAACAAACTTGCACGCGGAAAGGACGGGATAGTGGAACGGCCCGCAGCTGTAGTTAATCCAGTGTGCGTGCGTATTGGCATCGGCGTACAAGCTCTGAACTCTAAACTAGCGCACAGGCGGCATAACTTCGTTTAATTTCAGCAGTTTCGTTCCGTGCAACAGAAACGTGGCGTTGAGAAGCCTTTACGTTTAATTAACCGTGACGAATTAAAGCGCAGTTAATTGTGAAATCGGCAAATCGTTGCATCCCTAATTTCAATATCAGTGTATTGTACAAAAGACCTTTTCTACAAACATATCCAAATGTTTTCGGCTGCCCGCTCCACTCGCTTAATGTCAGGTGACTCACGCTCTGCGCAGCCTTCAACTGCAGCTCGTGCTGTACTAAACAGACACACGTCACTTCATAACTATAGCGGCCATTTTTTGACTGAACTAAATTTATTTCTGATGTCTTGGTCACACTAATTGGAGGGCCAGAACAAATTGCCTTGGGGGCCGGGTTCGGCCTGCGGGCTGCCAATTGAATAGCCCTGGGCTAGAGTAATCCCTCGTGGACTTACACGTTAAGTCTGGTTTATACTGATCGGCGTGACCCACGACGCATGCAACACGCATTGTCGTGCATTTATACTTCTGCACGCTGTATGTGTTGCTCTGTAATAACACTTCCGAAACGTTAGCTGGCAGTGAGGTGTTTATGTTCTTCGCTGGTGTTTTGTATTTTCTGAACGCTTCCTTAATGTACAAGTGGCTTAAACTCACTCATTTTGAGGCGGGAACCGGCGGACATGCAACAACTTTAATCATAAGGTAAACACAAGCAACAGTTTCCATCTAGAGCTCCTTCATGGGACTCGACGATTGTAAACACTCACTCCATCGGGCTCGCGCAGCTCTGACCCCCGCCCACACTTGTCAGCTCGACAAGCTGGCCAATCACAGAGCTTGCGCTACGCGTCGTTTCGATGTGTACTTACGTTTTTTTGAGAGGTGCGCGACGGCGACCACGTGCAGGCTGCGCCGAGGCATACGCGTGTGCTTGACGCAGAAGTATAAATCAGCCTTTAGTCCTGAAATGCTGGATTCTCATTGGTCGGTTTCCCAGTCACATTTCTCATTTGCATTGTAACTTAAGGCTTGGAATCTCTTCAGCTCTCAAGTCACTATGCAAATGAGGCATGTGACTGGAAAACCGACCAATGAGAATCCAATATTTCAGGACTAAAGCTGCGGTCACACTGCACTTTTCTCCCCATAGACTTCAGCTGCGTCCCAAATGACACACTATACACTATGTACTTATGCCCTTACACACTCAACAGTATAGTATATGTATGTAGTGCTGTCCCAAATGTAACGCTAATGGCTTTTTTACTAAGCAGAAGTTTAAACCGTTTCCCTGATGACGTTTGAGGGTTGCCAAATTAGTGAAATAAATGACCAAAATACCAAATAATACCTCCATGAGTGTAACCGCGTTCACCATCGGGAGGCGCTATAATCACTCTCGTAGGAGAATACTGCTCTCACAGTCCAAAATAAAGTTATCCAACACATGCGCCCGATAGCTCCGCCCCTTCCGTTAAGTGCGCAAAGCTGTGGTCGTTGAGTGTGTGAAGTGTCCATCATTACACACTTCAGTTTACCGGTGGAATGAGCGCATCATCCGGGTAATTAGTACACTTATTATTTGTAGAGTTTTCAGTGTGAACGCACTACTTACACTATTAAATGGCTACAAAACGGCGTAGAATAGTGCATAAGTATGTGATTTGGGATGCAGCTTGTCATTCATACGCACGTTAATGTGTCAGACTGCAAACGTAAGGTTGCGCGGCGGGTTTCGCAGTTCGCTGCGTTGGAAAGTTCAAGCTTGGTGAACTCCGACCTGCGAAATCGCATCAGCTGATTGCGTGAGACCAATCGAGGATCGAAACACAACCTCTCTGGACAGAAATTTAAAACACTGACCAATCGCTCGCGGTTTTTAATGTTTAATCCCGCCCCTTTTCGCATCGGCGTACGACAGAATTTTGCAAGCTCAAACTGTAGCGTCACTGCAGCATAACGTTTAAGACCATGAGGGAGATTAACGATTAACTAGAGTGGGCGTGGCCACATTAAAAAATGAGAGATGTTTTATTTGTTGGTCTGTGTGCTGATAATGACGCGCAGCAACATCGAAACCTCGGGTCTTAAAGGGTAAAGTCTAGATCGGATATGCGGCCGGCTGGAAGTGCGATATGCACATCAATATAGCGTAATTTTTTTTTATGACACTGTATAATAATAGTTAATATTTTACAGTACTGTGACGATTGGGTTTAGGGTCGGGTGGGGGGTAGACGTTAATAAAATACAATAAATTTAAGAAATTTAATAAATAATACAAATAATTCTCGTTAACTTCCGGCCGCAACCGTATCCGATCTAGCAGCTACCGTCTTAAAGAGTCCAGAGGTAAAGGTATATGAGTCTCTGATCCAATTCCCACAGTAGTTGGTGGTAATGCTCTGTTTAGGAAAGCGAACTGCCAATAAAACAAGCAGAAGACGCCCTCCGGCCACTAGGGTGAGTGATGAGCCCTCATTAGTGTGCTGAGAGTCATAGAAGAACTGAAGGCGGCCATTTTGAACTGTGTGGTCAGTTTGCTGTGTTTGTTTGCACCTGCTCTAGTTCTCCTTCAGGTGGATTTGAATCTGGATTACACATGATCACTGGACTCCTAACGCTGCTGGATTGCTGACTTCATCGATGGAAAATGTGGTGAGAGCTGTTTTTTTACTGTACTTTAGTTTGTTTGGTGGTGTTTTCTGGTTTAATTGTTTTCCTTGGCTTTTCCTCCTGGATTTGATCATAAACTGCTGGTGTTTGCATGTATATGTTTGAATAACCTGCTGCTTTTGTTTCATATACATGCTGTGTTTTAGTGATATTGACGTCATCGGATTAATGCGCTAACATTATTTGGGAATGTGAGATCTTTATCTTATTATTTATTGATTTATATTTGATTATTTGTAGTGTTTTGGCTATTTTTGTGTATTTCTGAAGAGCTGAACTGGTTTACATGTTTAGATGTTTCCCACTGGAGTGGTTTATGAGCTTTTGGCTGTACTCTTTGCATTTTATTACTTTAGTTTGGATGATTCTCTTAATTATTGTATATTCGTGATATAATACACCCTTATTCCAGCTTATTCTTCATGTCTGAACTGTGATATTGGTTTTCAGCATTGGTTTATTGGCTCTAGAGTAAATGTGAAATGTGAGTGTTTTTTATTATTATGAATTCGTTTAAAGCGTATTACAGCAGTTTTGTGTGTCTGCGATGCATTTTGCTGATCTAAATGATTACTTTTATTTAGATTTTTCACTGAAACCGCTCAGTGTCTTACTTTGGCACGTAAATACAGATTTATCTACTTAATTATATATATATATATATATATATATATATATATATATATATTGATATATAGATAGATAGATAGATCTTAGCAAGATCTTTATTTTATTATAATTTATTGCTTTATGTTGGAATATTTGGGGTGTTTTAGGTTTGTTTTGTGTATTTCTGAAGTTTCTGATTGACCTTTAGACATTTTTAACTTGAGGGGTTTATTAATTTTTGGCTGCGATTATAGATTGTTTTTTAGCATTGGTTTACTGGCTCAAGAGTTATGCATTATGGCATAACGTTATGAGGTTATGGCATATTTGTATTGATATTATTAATTAGTTTTAAGGGGTAGCCAAGAGTGCATTTTTAAAGCTTGATTGTGTTTATGAGGGTGCTAAGCAATGTGTACTCATGCTTCATCTGTGAAAAATCAGGTTATTTGTTCATATATTTTACTTTGATTATATGCAGCTACTCTGCTAACATAAAAACCACTGTCATATTTCCTAGTTCCTCCAAAAGCCCGCCCTCAAGAGGCTCTGATTGGTCAGCTAACATAATGTGCTGAGATTCGCTTATCGGCTCCTTGTCACCAGGAAGTGTCCTGCTGTAACATTAAAGCACATCTGGCCACGCCCCTTTGCTGTGCGGGGTGTATGTTTGTAACCTGAAGGGTTTATGACATCATTAACCAGGAAGTATTTTTTGTAGTCCCCAAACTTCATTCGCTGTAGGCTTTGCTAAGCTAACTGTAATAGCCGATGTCTCCCTTTGCATTGAACTCTGAGCGTCTTACATTCAGAGATGTTGTTTATGTTCACACAGCTACATCACACATCAACTGAAGTTTAACATATGATATCGTAGTGGGCCACCACTTTAAAGCGTATTGCAGTAGTTTTGTGTTTCTGACATGCATTTTGATCCAAATTCTTACTAAATGAACAATTAATAAATAGATCTGCATTTCTATAGGGCGGCTGATACTGCAGAATGAAATCACAATCGTGATTATTCAAAAGTCTTGTCAGGGAAGAAATAAAAATAAAATAAAAACAAAACGAAACAAATAACTCAAGCGGTCATCTGTGGCGTCGCATTGCAGGTTGTATTTGCGCTGTGGGTATGTGTGTGTTTGTGTGTGTGGCTGTACCTTCTCAGCAGTGTGTTTGATGATGGCAAGTCTGGCGTGTAGTTCAGCGGGCAGCGGGTTCACAGCGGCGCTCAGGTGTGTGCTGGTCAATACTGGAGACAGATCTGACACACACACACACACGATGATTTAATGATGATGATGATTTAATGATATCATGACATAATGACATGATATGACGATATAAAGATAATGATATGATGAATCATCATATCATCATATCATATCATTATATCATCATTGATTATATAATGATAATGGTATGATGATATAATGATAATAATATGATATGGTAATATGATATGATGATATAATGATATAATGTTTAATATCATTCGCTATCAATATTATTTAATATTTTTAACAATCCAATTAGAAATAACGTTCAGCATAATTTCTTATTTAACCACTTTATTTTGATTTACTAACATTTCTAAGGCAAATAGTTTAGCGGTCAAAAACGTTTTTTTTGAGAGAGAGAGAGAGATTGCGATTTTTGATTTGCGATTTAAATTTTTTTAGACAAACTTCAGCTCAATAATCTGTATCATTGCTTCTTACTGGAGATGCTCTGATCAGGATTTTTGCCACCGATACCGAGTACCAATTTTTTTGTCATGCTGATCGGCCGATACCAATGCCGATTCTGATGCTTCAAGTTTATATAACTGATATGTAAGCTCTCTGATCACCATTAACTTTTTTTCAGATAAAGTAATACTATTGTTGTTGCCTTTTGTTATATTTTTGTTACATTTTAACACTTTATGTAATAAAACTATTGTTTTAACAGAGTACTAAATAATCACAAATAAGTATTTATTATACAGTGAATATTTTAATATGCTTTTACAATGGGGTTAATGCATAACACTATGCACATCAGGATACTGAATTAGAGACAAAAATAATTTTAAAAAATTGAGCAGGCTGATGCAACCCACAAGGTTTATTTAAACATTGTCCAGTAGTACAGTGAACGGTGAAGGACAAAATAAACATTTCATCTCCTAAAATGGAGAAGTCTGATTTAACTTAAACATTGTCCAATACAAGTATTCGGAAACTAAACACTCGTTTTTCTCTAGAACGGTCAGTGGCGGCTTACAGCCCGTGGTGCTTTTCAGGTGCTGGTTGTTGTATTTCTTCGTGATGTGGCAACAATTCTGCGACATCGGTTACGAACGACCTGTTTTTGTTCGGTGTCTGTGACTAAGATATTCCCATATTACCAACATGCTGTTTGCCTTTGGTATGAATTCGTCTATTAATGTTTCTGGAGTGGCAGACGTGCTTTCCTTTTTGTTTGTTTTATTGTGGGTGTTCCGCATAGTTCGGTTGCGCAATTCTGATTGGGCAGAATGACAGTGAGCTCACTCAATTGGCTACTAAGACGGTCACACACAGACGGCAGTCGCGCATTCGCTCTGAGCGGGGGAAATGAAATCATATATATTTCATATCGCAGCCTCTTGCGATTAGCTCAACGCGACGCTTCAAATCGCGATTGCGATTCGATTTCGATTAATTGCACAGCCCTAATAAATATCCTGTCTCTTATGTCTTAAAATAAACAACAGTTTTAAAGAGACTCTTAAACTTGATGAATAAAATGTTACAAAGTGTGCGCAATGGTAAAGTGCAAGCGCTGAACGATCAAAGCAAACTTTAAGGTAGATCAACATCTGTAAGGTGTGAATAATAATGATACTCTGTAAATCACAAATTAGGATCAAATCTGAGTCTTCAAGTAAACTGTCAAATCCCCATTGCAACACTACAAGTTGCCCTCACATTTTAGAAAAGCTTTAACGCTTTATACTGTTGTGTGACTTTTATTGTAATTGATGTAAACCGATACCATTTTATCATCCAGCACTAGATGAACAGATACGCACCTGTGATGAGCGGCTGAGTGGAGGCCAGAGGGCTGATGGGAAGAGTGTGTTTCAGTCGCTCCACGTCTCTGTGATGATCCGTCATCCTCATACGCTCCTGATGGAGTTACACAACAGCAAAGTCCCTTTAAAGTCTGCATGAACCACCCCTTTAAACTAAAACTTGCGTTACATGTTTTTAAAAAGTAACTCAAATATTATTGGTTTATTTTTACTCGTTGCTTAGGAAAGTAATATTATTACGCAACTCAGCTTGTAATGCCTTACACCCAACAGACACGGGACGATAAATGTTTTCAAGGTATATCACGGTTTGAAAAATTCAAGGTTTTAAAACCTCCAATATTTTCTGCGATGCTGTTCCTGAGGTATGTACAATTTTTATTTCAATTATTTAATTTCTTTTTTTCATTTTTTAGGACAACAGTATCTCCATTCCAAAGACACTGTTTTAAATTGTCACAAAACAAAACAAAAAAAAATCAGTGTTTTTGAAACAAAGGAAGGCAGCAGAAGTCAATAATTAATTTCAATTATTTAGCCTGACATGCTTACTGCTCCAGAATATTTCAAATGTTTCTTAACATGAAATATATTGAGTTTGATGGAGTTTTTTTTGCCCAGACATTTAAAAAGAATATATTTTAGAGCAGTAATCACAATACTGTGATACTAGGGCTGTGCAATATGGACAAAGTAATCATATTGCAATCAATCATTAATCATAAATAAGCTTTTTTTTTTTTTTTTTTTTTGGAACAAATATTGTGATTTTATTTGCGAAGAAGTGCAGAAAAAAACATTTCACAATGAAATAACATAGTATTAAGTTTAATAAATAAAACTGTAGTAAAATTGTCTTTAAAACAGACAACATCAAATAAATGAAGATGAACTAACCTCAGCTCTAGTTAAACACAGACTGTACACAGTAGCACTCACTGCTGGATCAACAAAACTGTAATATATTGTCTTAAAAACAGACAACATGAAGAAATAAAGATGAACTAACCTCAATTCCAGTCAGAACAATAAATAAAAACTAACGTAAATCAAAAGCACCTATTCAGCTCTCCTGATCAACTTCGTTGTGCGCGGAGTGAGCTCTGATTGGTTAACATCTTTAACCTCAGCTTAGCTGTAATTGCCCGGTGTGCTGTGTCAGCTCTGATTGGTTAACATATTAAAATCATGCGCACAAGAACGTGAACAAAAATCTAAATAAATTAATAGATAAAATTGCAGCCTTACGCGTTTAAGAATTTGCATGTGCTTAAAATCTCATTTTTTTAATTGCGCTTAACTGCACAGCCCTACGTGATACTGTGAAATCGTGATATTTTTATCCAAGGTTATCATACGGTCAGAAACTTATACCGGCCCATGTCTAACCCCCAACACTGGTCGCTTGTGACATCATCAGTGAAACAAAATGTAAATGTTTTGCAACATGCTTAATTGGGCATTCTTCCTTGTAACCAGCAGGTGTCCTCAGTGTGCTGCTAGCGCATCTGAACATAGTATATACTGTAGACTGATTTCACGCGGCCGGCATTTTAAACAGCGAAATTGAGGATGCGGTGGGAAGAAACCTGGAAGTATCGCCTGAGTCACACCGGAATATTGAGCACCTGTCTGTATATCTTATCAGCGAAGAGAAAGTGACACATATTTATACTTTCACCACCTTCCGACTGACCCAAAGGTCAATTCTAAATAAATAGTGACAATAAAAAGGGATCTCGGATCTCATTTTCAGCTAAGTTAAGGGAAACTGCACTAGTTAGCAAAGGTTTTCTTTCCCAAACACACGATTTAGATGCCATTTATCAAACTCAAGTTAATGAACTGCTGCTATTACTATATTAGACTCGTCACCATACAAAACTTCAGTTCTGAAAGGTAAAAAAAACCTTAACCTTCCCGTTAACATTTAAGGCACTGTTGATGGCGTTCTTAAACACCGCTGATTTACTGTTGTGTTCACGTGCTCAACAGAAATGACTGTGATTGGCTGTGACGGTCATCAGTTCACTGCAATTGCGGCACTTCGCTGATGTTTACCGCGTGCAAACACAAACGAGCGATCCGCTTGGTGAATCCTCTGAACTTCACGGCTTTAAAACGATCCAGTGTCCGTCTGTCTGTGTTTGCAATCTTTGAAGAGCGGTTAAATAAAGACCTTCACAGCCAATCACAGTCATTTCTGTTGGGCACTGGTGAACACTGTGGCAAATCAGCTGTTTATGAACGTGCTCAGCGGCGCCTAAATGTTAGCAGGAAATGGACGTTGTTAAAACTTCAGTACCAGGACAACACCATTACAGACAACACAGGGGTGTGCTACAGGTGACTGCAGTGTTTTATCTCTCACCGGGTTACAAAGGCTGAATTGTTTACCTGCTGCCATGAACTAAAGTCTAGGAAGACACTTCAACGTATTACTCTTAAAGTTATGTTGTTTGATGCCTAATATGCTATAAATTAAACTGAACTGAATGATCTTAAAGTGATGTTTACACCATTTCTGCATTTTGAAATCTTGACAACAGCTGGAGGTTTGTAGTACACAGCATGTTGTTGCAATGTCTACAGTGCTGATTCTATATTTCCGGATGTCTTCCCACCGCAGCCTCGTGTTTTAAAATGGCGGCCTCGTGAAATAAGCATATTGAGCTGGTGATGTATAATCAATATAAGCTCCTCGAGCATTTTCAAATAACTAGACACTGAACACCAGACACTGGAACTGGCACTGGATTCCTGTGCTACTTTTATTTTTATTCTTCGATTTGCCTGCCAACTTCCATGTATTGTTTGATGTTATTTCCCATGATATAATCAATTGTTTCCATGATAGTCATTATTTTTTTTAAAAAATTTAAAGGAGGGCTTGAAATGAAGCAGCTTGACGTTTTGTTTGACCTGGTTAGCGTGTGTGATTAGCAGTGTTTTTACCTGCTGTGTGTATTTAGCGTGTGCGATTAGCAGCATTTGACCTGTGGTGTGATTAGCAGTGTCTGTCTGACCTGCTGTAGGCTGTGCTCTTGCTGTCGCAGTCTCTCCATCTGTGCGTGTATGTTGCGCAGTCGTGTCTGGTGCTCGGCCTCCACCTGTCTGGCTTCTCTCAGCGCTCGCTCTCCCTCCTCAAATCGTTCAGACGCCAGCTGAAACGGGACCCATCAAACAGCATTCCTATGAGTCAAGGAGTATCTGGAGTGTCATGCAATTTAAACATCTCTATTCCAGACATCAAATGTCAGGGAATATATACAGGGGTCTCACAATAACACTGAAACACTGGCCATTTTTGAAGCCAGGTTGGAGGTTTCATGGCTAAATTTGAGAAGCCTAGAGGCCAATCTTCATTGATTGCACATTCCACCAATAAGAGCAGAGTGTAGATGTTTAATTAGCAGAGTAAAAGCATAGTTTTGTTTAAAATATTGATCACAACATTATGGGGACATTTTAGCTTAAGAGGACAAATTGTTAGTGAATGTCTTGCTGGTCATCTGTGACCAAGACAGCAAGTCTTTATGTATCAAGAGCCACGATATCCAGAGTAATGTCAGTAAACCACTACCAAGAAGAAGCTCATCCAACAGGAGTAACTGTGGACTCTAGAGGAAGCTGTCTTAAAGGGATGTCCCCCAGATTGTATCCAAAAAAATAAACCATAAACTCACTGCAGAATTAAATGTCCACCTCAACTCTCCTGTTTCCACCAAAACTGTTCATCAGGAGCTCCACAGGGTCAATGTACAGGGATGGGCTGCTACAGCCAAACGTTTGGTCACTCGTGCCAAAGTCAAACATCAGCTTTAATGGTGCCAGCAGAGAAACTCCTGGGCTGTAGACGATGTGAAACATGTGTTGTTCTCTGATGAGTCCACCTTCACTGTATTTCCCACATCCAGGAGAGTTACAATGTGGAGAAGCCCCAAAGAAGCGTCCCGCCCAGACTGCTGCATGCCCAGAGGGAAGCCTCATGTGGATCAGTAATGGTTTGGGCTGCAATATCATGACAATCCCTAGGCCTAATACTTGTTCTAGATGGGCGCTCAGTCGCTGCTAAAGGCTACCAAACCATTCTGGAGGACCATGTGCACCCAATAGCCCCTTTCACACAACAAAACCGGTAAATATCCGGTAAATTTTACAGGTAAATTGAAAAAAGCTTGACACAGGCAAGGACGTTCTGGAATTTATCCGGAAAAGACCATGCACACATCCATTCCAAATTATCGGTAAATTCTGATATCATTAATCAGAAATGAGCTCTAAACGGCGGCGCTTGTAAACACAGAAGGGGTCGGTGTAGATGACCTTTTAAGTTGTTCTATCACTGACACATCTACCTCCATCCAGTAGAGGGTGCTGTTGTCTTGAAACGGGCTGAGTGTAAACATTGAAGAAGTCTTTGGTGAAGTGATTAGTGCTACAAAAGGAAAGGACTTTGGAGAGCTCTCTGTAAAAAACAAATTTAAAGACAGTCAAAAAGGTTTTCTTACTCTTAGCTCCTGGCTGATGAAGGGCACAAGGTATTGTTTATATTTTAAGCAGTGAAATTTGAAAGACTTTGTCTATCTTGAAAGTTTATGGTTTGTTGACGGTCTTTTGGTTAGTATTGAATTGTTGTTAGCACATATATAAGGATTTTGAATATCAGTGATATCCATATTATTTGTTAGTTTTGCACAAAAGGCATGTAATGTATTGTTACTACTATTTTCATATAACTTGCACTACAAATAGGACATTAACGGCCATTGGGGTCTTTATTTTGGTCATTTCGTGTGTTTTGGATTTATCTCTCAAAAAAATAAGATCACCAATTGTACTAAAATTAATTCATTGTTAAATCTGTTTATACTGCAGTCTAATAGGACATTGTTGCAATTCATAAAGTCATAAATGCTCTATCTGCATTAAATATTGTGATTGTTAGTGTTAAGACAATTCAAATTATTTATACTAATTTAGACTAGGACTGTCAAAATTAGCGCGTTAACGAACGCCGATTAATTTGAAATATTTAATGCATTAAAATAAATTAACGCATTTAATGCAGTGGCAGTTGTTTTTTTTTTTTTTTTTTTTTCCTGTTGTGGCTGACGTGTTCCGGGCCGGCGCGTCCATAGAGGCGACCTAGGCGGCCGACAAGTGCGGCAGAATAGTGAGCGAACCCCTCAGTCCTCACTTTAATCCGCGACACCTACCCCCTCGCTCCCGCTCCTCATGTTCATCCGTGAACCGGTCACTTTCTTTTTCACTTTCGGGTTGAGGGCGGCGTGATCACCGTTCGCCTAGAGCACCAGTTCAGCTGCTCCGGCCCTGTGTGTGTTTAATGAGCAAAAGGAACATGGATAAAGTATAATATGGATAATATGGATCATGTAAATGTACTCAGTGAAAGTGCCAGATGATGTCGCTAGCTGTCAAAGACAGCCCATTCCTCTCTCAGTTGATTTTAAGCGCCCTCAAATGTTTCATTAAGTTTGACGTGTTTCCCCCCTACACGCAACTTTTCTAAAGCGTCTGCTTCACGTTAATGTGTCAGAATCCTCACTTGAGAAATACAGCCAAACTTTAAGAACTGTAGTCGTGCGTGGTGATGATTTGAAGGGAGTGCGCTGTACTGCGCGCTCGCTCTCTCTCTGTCTGTGTGTGTGTGTGTGTGTGCGGATGTGTTGTCACCCGATAATGTCAACAGACTGGACTGTCTTAGCAACTGGCTAAACGTTAAGGAGGACTAAGCAAAATTGTGCACACTACTCTATAATTAATGTTCTCAACTTGCAAAACAACTTTACAATGAATACAATTGTTTGTATTCAATACTTTATTATTATTATTATATTTTTTTCTTCCAATTTCCATATTTGCAATGCCTGTATTTTGGATTTTTTTGTAGTTCACTTAGAATCCAACATGGAAATAATTTTTGTTTGTTATTGGCATTGATTGTTTTAAAATTCAAATGGCACTTACATGTCTGTGTTTTTATTTCTGTAATAAATACGGCTTTTCGTGATTAATCATGATCATGATCAGCTCTTACGATGATTTATTTTGAAGATTAAAAACTTTATAAACATCAGTCCCTGAGAGTAAAGTGCATCTGTTCAGCTGGGAATGCTACAGTCGGGTTTTTGTTGATGAACAACTTTTATTTAAAGCTTTAGCATTCATGCAGCTGCTTTGTCCCAGAGACAAGAGTCCCAGATATATCCAATGGCAGAAGCGCGAATCGCAGCTAAATGTTTACACATTTGACTACATTACTAATTCTGTGGATAGATAAGTGTTGTGAACATCTTCGATAAAAACATATGGAGAAACACTTTCGCATGTTGAGATGTACATACTGTATGCGTGAGTGTGTTGGTGCTCACTGGAGCACTTCACGTCCAGCAACTGAAGCAGAGCTTGAAGGTAAACAAACAGCGGTTTATCATATGCATTTTATCGATAATGTTTTCCACAGTTGGCATTAAGAAGGAACATAGAAACGTTAGCTGACCGACAGCTAAAAGTGTCTGGAAAAATATTCAAAGACTTTTATTTTCATAAACAGCGCGGATGGGAATGCGTCTGAATGTTCTGATTGGCTGGAGTAGACGTGTCACGTCAGCGCGTTCTAAGCGTGAATGCGCTCTTTTCGTCAATGTTCCTTCTGCGTTCACACAGCGCAGCGTTCCGGCAAACTACCGGTAATGTTACAACTTCTATTTCCGGAAAATTGCCATAACTAATTTACCGGTATTTTCAAAGGGACCTGTTTCCTGGAAAATTTCCAGAAAGGTCTGTATGTATGAAAGGGGCTAATGACTCAAACATTGTATCCTGAAAGCGGTGCGGTGTATCAGGATGATAGTCCACCAATACACACAGCAAGACTGCTGACAGAGTGGTCTGATGAACATGAAAGTGAAGTTGAACATCTCCTATGGCCTGCACCGTCACCTGACCTAAACATTATTGAGCCACTTTGGTAGTTTCGAAGGCGTTTACCTTACTGAAAGCCTCCACCTCGTGTGCTCGTGTCTTGAGTGTCAGTGCGGTGCTGCTCAGCTTCTCCTTCTCTCTGTCCAGCTGGAGTCTGTCTCTGTCTAGAGCGTCTCTGTCTCTCTGCAGCGAGTCCTCCTTCTGCTTCAGCTCTTCGGCGCGCAGCTTCAGGTCAGCCTGCTCCTGGAAAGGGACGAGCAAGTTATTTCAGTGTTTACTGGTATTTACTGCAGTGATGATACTATTGATGATCATTCATCAGCTTCCATTGAGAGACAAGGAAAATTGTGCATGTGTGTGGTAGTAGTTGTGTTGTAGTGGAAGTTTTTGTTGTGTGTTGTGGTAGTTGTTGTGTGTGTGTGTTGTGGTAGTAATAGTGTTGTGGTAGCTGTTGTGTGTGTGTGTGTGTTGTGGTAGTGGTGTTTGTGTGTTTTGGTGGTAGTTGACTGTTGTGATTGTCACGACAGTTGTTGTTGTTGTTGTTGTGTGTGTGTGTGTGTCTGTGTGGTACTTGTTGTGGCAGTTTTTGTTGCATGTAGTGGCAGTTTTTGTTGTGTTTTGGTAGTTGTGTGTGTGTTGTGGTAGCTGTTGTGATGGGTGTTGTGTTAGTTGATGGAGTGTGTGTGCGTGTGTGTGTGTGTGTGTGTGTGTGTGGGAGTTGTTGTGGCAGTTTTTGTTGTGTTGTGGTAGTTGTGTGTGTGTGTTGTGGTAGTAATAGTGTTGTGGTAGTTGGTCTGTGTGTGTGTTGTGGTACTTGTTGTGGCAGTCTTTGTTGCGTGTTGTGGCGGTTTTTGTTGTGTTGTGGTAGTTGTGTCTGTGTGTCTGTGTGTGTGTTGTGGTAGCTGTTGTGATGCGTGTTGTGTTAGTTGATGGAGTGTGTGTGTGTGTGTGTGTCGGAGTTGTGGCGTTTTTTGTTGTGTGTTGTAGCAGTTGTAGTGTGTGTGTGTTGTGTTAGTTAATGTGGTGTGTGTGCTTGTTTGTGGTAGTTGTTGTGCATGTTGTGGTGTGTGTGTGTGGCAGTTTTTGTTGTGTGTTGTGTTAGTTGATTGTATGTATGTTGAGGTAGTAACTGTGTGTGTGTGTGTGTTGTGGTTGTTTTTTGTAGTGTTTGTGGTAGTTGTGCGTGTTGTGTTAGCTGTTGTGGTGTGTGGTGTTAGTTGATTGTGTGTGTGGCAGTTTTTGTATGTTGTGGTAGTAATTGTGTTGTGTGTGAGTGTGTGTTATGGTAGTTGTGCGTTTGTGGTAGTTGTGTGTGTTGTGTTAGTTGATTGTGTGTGGTAGTTTGTGTGTGT